>CARXXK010000003.1:17289968-17784860 GCA_949089665.1 Macrosiphum euphorbiae | reverse complement strand
GCTACAATTTATTACAACTTATTTCTATGCTTATAATTTATTTATACTGGCTTCCTGGATCAACAAATGGAGCGGAACTTGTGCAATTGTACAAATTTAAGACACTTTCTATTAAAACGTTCCACTTCTGTACATAATACAATTTAATAAATCAATATGTTAAAATAATGTTATCCTATATTCTTATACTGTTGCTATGAGCTATTGAGCTGTATAAATTGGAAATATTTTATTCTCACATTACACGGATGATAATCATTTTCAGCTATTGAATTAAATGATTTAAAAATAATTGGTTGTAAAATCACTCTATTAATTTCCAAATGTTCAATTACATGATGTATCATTTAGTAGGTAAATTCAAAATGATTCATTGATTCATCATTTTGAATGTAATTTTGTAGAACAATTCCATATTTATATCGATAGTAGCAAATCTTGTATAGGTATAGCCATAAGTAACATTAGGTTTAATTATATTACATCTATTTTAGGTACTGTAAAATATATAATTTTAACTTTTAAGCCGTTAAAAACACGTTTATTAAGTTTTCAAGATTGCGAGTGCCGAGTGCTGTAAAAACTAAAATGCGACATTCATTTTTATTTATTTATATACCTATACCTATGTATCTTGAAAACTTCCCGTCCGATTCAATTGAAATTCAACATAAATATTCAGCCAGATCTGGGGAAGGTCAGTATCTATACGAAAATCACAAAATATAAGTTCTGTAGGTTTTAATGATTGTCCTTGAAATGTATTTATTGTTCATGTGAATGCAAGTCTTACAATAGGTATAAAAATAAAAACATAATATTATCGAATGACAGCTCGGGCGAAGACCAATAACCCCAGCTAGTATTATAATAATCACAATAACAACAGATTATTGAATTCAATTTTAAGATTATGGTACCCATGGTAAATGGTAGATTCAAATTAAAAATAATAAAGTAGGTATACAGTATATCTGTATAATATAGACTTTTGTAGTGAGGTATGTGTATAAAGCAGTGGTAAATGAGTTCAGGGTACGATTAGAGATATCATGATCATGGACTTGGACTAAGATCTTGATCTACGTGGTCACAGCACAGATTATATGATATTAATAAATATTATGATATAATCTGTGGCCACTTAGCACGGTTTTCGTGGGGATATGAACTACTTATCAGTGGCGTAAGCAGGATTTTTCAATGGGGAGGGCTTGAAAATTAGTAATTTTTATTTTGTCCAGTCTAATGATTTCAGACGTTTATTTGAGGTATTATATAAATGTTTGTAATTTTTCAACTTTTCTGGTAGAAACAATGCTCTGATCATAAGCTTCAATGCCGGCCGATGTACATTTTTGGATGCAAATTGGATCTAGTTGGTTATTTTTAGGAGGTCGAAATTGAAAATGCTCAGTGCTTTTTAAAATAATAGGAGAAATAAAAATGAAAATTTATTAAAATTGTTTGGCAACCAGCTTCGTTACACAGCCTCACTTGGATTGTATTTGATTAATTAAAATTTTCTTTTTTCTATAAATGTCAATAAAAAAATATTTATCCGGTCAACAAGTTTAAAAATGTAATGCGTAGGTAAGTTTTTATTATAGCTAAAATATTAACGATACCTACCTACATAGGCAGGCATCATGGTTATTTTTTATAAGCGTTTAAAGTTCAAATTTAGTCAAAACCACAGTTAATTTGTACCTATAGTTAAAACTTATAAAATATTAAATTTGTATAAGCTAAGACTAGAAAATCTAATACAAGGTCTTTTATACAAGTAGTTCATACTTTTACCGAAAAATTACAGATTATTTTAGGAAAATTGGTATGCAAGTACAATGTTTTTTCAAAAATGAATTCATTCTGGTGAGTATATGAAATTAACGTCTTGCTTCCTATAGTTGACTGCAGTTGAAATTTGATAAATATTTTTTTGTAATAATAATACGGCAATGGGGGGGGGGGGTTGGCTTCAGCCCGTTAGCCCCCCCCCCCCTGCAGACGCCACTGCTACAGTGCTACTTATAGTAGTTCATGCAATCATGCGTGCGGGGCTACAACTCCGCGATCACGATTTAAGATATCGTGTCCGAAATTTAAGAGGGTATATTATCTTAAATTGTTGGCTACTCTAATATTATTAATTATTATGTTCATGATCGTGATTCGTGAGTATATAGAACCTTGACATCAGAGCAGTAGAGCTCGTTGGGGCAAAAATCCAGATGTGCGGCGCCACCTCAGCTGATAATAATATTATAATATTAAATTACGTCGTGATATTATCTATGGTTATTAGTTTTTGTCATAAACATAATATTATTATTCATTACTCATGAATCATGAGTAATTAGCAATTTGGCACAGATATTTATATACATATACTACTAGAAAAAAAAAATAGATGCCCGACTCTATATTCCACGACAGTGTATTGAAGCCAAAGGTGGGCAATGTTTACAATCTGTTATGATAATAAACAATAGATTATCTATGAATAAACAACAACATTTATACAAACAAGCCCGTTGCCAATCAAAACGATTAGAATTTGTAAACATTGCCCAAGTGACAAATGGCGTTGGGCATCATAATAATGTTGTATATGGAGTCGGGTATCTAGTTAATCATTAGAACAGCGGCTGTCTCATAAAACACAGTAAGTGTATTTCACAAAATTTTTCAGGGAGAGCAAATTAGTGAAGGCGCTGTCCATGCAACTAGATGGAGAACTAGTGTATATAATTGACCATATCTCATAGTACAGTAGGACCAGAGTAACAATTTTGATACCATTACAACCGGAATACTATGTGGAACAAGATAAACCAATAAAACGTAAATTGATAAGAATGTCACAGAATAGGAATAGACAGCCGAGTAGGTTAACCTATTGTAATAGGCTAACCTGGTTATATTAAACCGTGGTTATATCACAGAACAATATTACATATATATGTTATATATACATCTGTGGGTCTCCGAGTCGGGCACTAGGGCACACAGATATATAAATATATAATATATAATAGTATATATCTGTGGTAATTAGTCATGATATTATTATTATAGTTGATCTGTTTATCTAATATCTATGATTTTGTACATTAACTGTCATTAAATAGTATACCGTTAAATACTATACTATCTATCAAATTTTTTCACTTAGGTAGTTAGGTACCCATATTATGTTATAACTTAGTTATCGTCAATTAAATATCTACCTATGCTAAATACCTTTATTGATTGTGAATTTTTCAAAGTAAATTTATTGTTGTATCGTTTTTGATTTCTTGTTTCAGTTTATATGTTTAAATTTTATCGGTTATAGGTAATAATATAACATAATATTTGTTATAGTAATATTGGTCAAGTAAGTGAATATTTAGTGATTAATTGTAATAAATAAAACTGTAAATTTTTTTCATATTGATCAGAATTTATAAATTAGATTTTTTTTAGAATGTCTAATATGAACACTAAGTCTTCTACTACCAAGTTAAGAAATAATGAAACATCAAGAGTCCGTACCCAAAATCGACCAAATCCTGATTCTGGCTTGCAAGTAGATTCCATAGCATCTGGCTCTTTACGGATTTCAAAAGTAACTATTACTAAATTTAATGTTATATTGATTTTATTAAGATCATTATTGTATTTTTCATGATTGATTGAATAGCCAACAATAATTTCTGAACCACGTCGACCAAAATATGGAGGTAGAGGATTAGCCATTAAACAACTAGCTGAATCTATGTCTTCAAAAGACAGTATGAACAATTCAAATTCGGTTTGTATGATAATTATCACTTCTAAATAAATTATGATGTATATTATTATTTTTTGTACTATTTAATTATTTATTCATATTGGCAACCAGTGCTCAAATTGGGAAAAATTAAGTAGAGGAGCTCATTCCAATGATTTAAAAACTGTGTTCCAAGTGCAATATTAATTTTGGGCATTAATTTAAAATTCATTAGTTAGAGCATTTAAGCTTTATTATATTTCAAATATATTATAATATGTAACTATGTAACATGTAAGTGAATGCGTACTTATATTCACCCAATTTTTCAAAAATTTTCAAATTACATTTTGTACATTCAGACATTCAGTCACTTAAAAACACATTTTTTTATATTATTATAATTCCTATTTTGAAAGCAATGCATAGGTACTTGTTTCAGTAGGAAATAAAAAGAAATTATTATTAGTGATAGTATCTTAATTTGTGGTACAACACTAGTCCACAGATATTTGGTAATATAATAGTTTATTTTACCTATAGTCCTAATACCTATGTATAATATATCTGTGCATTATTGCACTAAGCAAAGAATAGGTGTGTAAAAAAGTACAAAAAAACTTAAATAAAAATAGCAAGGTATTAGTTAGTCTAAAGTCTAAACCATAGAAAAGATAATAAGCTAATATCATGTTAGTCCACATTTCAGTGAAAATTAGTTTGTGTAAGCAAAAAATAAAACAAAAATAGTAGAGGAGCTGGTTGACTAGCTGGTTCTCTTCTTAATATGTTATATTTTAGATTCCTCATATAATTTTTGTATTCTTCAACTCATTTACTGATGTATAATTAGTTTATTAGTAAACATAATTAGGTATCCGTATTTAACAATATATAATTACTTAATGTTTATAGAGCTATTCAAATTCAAGCATAGAGCAGCATTTCAAACATCTTAAAGAAGAAAATTTAAAAAGTAAGTTTTTAACATGATTCTGGATTACATATTTAAATACTAGTTATAATATTTACTATCGCACTTATGTATTATGTCTAATAATAATATTAACTTTGTTATCAGTAACTAAGTATTTAAATGTTAAATTTTTGTTATGAAGGCAATTAATTTGAAAATTGAAATAGACGGAATATAGATTATATTACATTACTATTAGTATTTACACAAACAATTTAAGATAGACGGGCTTAATATATAACTGATAATCAATTTTTTTGCAGAACTCAATGAAGAAAATGAAAAGACTTGGGGAAAATTTATACATTCCAATAAGAATACATAATATTTAAAAGGTAAAACTAATAATTAAATTGTTTTTATTTTGTAATAGATTAATGTATATACTTAGGTACAGAAGAACCTTGATAATATGAAAAAATCAAAGTTTTTCTGGAATAGCAATTATTCTGGATTAGTCAAGGTGTTGCAAGAGTTCTCAATGACTAAGAAATTTAAATCCAACTTTATTAATAAGTTTTGATGAGTAACAAATTAAAAAAAAATTTTAAATAATTACATATTGGATACTTTTTTTAATGTTGAACAATATACACAATACACTAAGCAGAAAAGAGGTAGAGTAGATCCTAAATAATGAAATTGTTGTTGATAAAGTTGTTTCATAGACTAATTAATAATTATGTTCCGTGATTTTGGACAAGTTACCATTAATAGATAATTTGTTGTCTGGACTCCGGACTACCACATTCCCTGGACTTTCTAGGTTCTTCTGTAGTATAATTTTAATCCTTAAGAGGGCTCTACACCTGCATACCTTCTCTCTGTCTTACAAACACATAACATAATTGTACTTTCAGCAGATCACCGTTGGCTCTTTTAGTTAAAAATTAGGGTAGTTGACCTCTTATAAAATTTAGAAGTAAGAATTTAGTAAGTCAGCCTCAAGGTTTTTTCTATTTTAATTTTAAAGCAAGATGGGAGTATTATACAATTTTTAATTGTTTGTACATTTAAAAATACTCATAGCTTGCTTTATATCCAAAAAAAAACCTATGAGGTACTCAGATAAAGTAATCCTACCTTTAAATTTTAGTAATACTCACTCTAATTTTTAAACTAGACAAAGCTATTTGTGATCTGGCTGAGCATTCAGTTTGGTACTGTTTGCTTTGTAAGACAGAGAACAAGCATGCGGGTGTAGTGGCTCTCTTAACAGATTAGTCAAAATCATTGGCAAATTAATTTTTCCATATTGGTCCACTGTTTAAGTACCAATATTTAATTTGTGCCTTTCAAATGTTGAGCATAAAGCTTAGTTTGCTTGGAACACTTTAAGTAGTTCAAATTAGGTTAAATAATTATACCTAGATATATATATTTTAATTTTTAATTGACTTAACAAATCATGTCCTTGATAGTTTGAGTGTGGTGGATTATATACTACGGGGTTGAAGAGGGACCTGTTAAGTGTGATACGAACGTCAGTTTAAATTTAGGTAATAATTTATGTGTTCATGATTAGGGGGAGGGAAATATACTAGTTATATACGGAATGTGTGAGGAGTCTATAATGTGTGTATAAAAATGGACGTTGGAGATATGAAGTGTGAAGGACTCAAAACTACGGAACAGTTGTCAAGAAAAAGGATATTAAATAGAGTCCTGGTCAACGTGGAGGGTGTTAGAGCTTTATTTTTTCAACACCGATAGGATTAACACGTGGATTTTTTTTTTTAGCTCACAAAGATTTGACATATGTTTGTGTTTATTTTTAAGGAAATGGTATTGGTTGCAAATATAATAAGAATATTTGAGCAAAGGGGGGTACAGGCAGTTTAAAATCTTAGTGATAACTTTTTTATGTAAAAATGTGTTTCCATATAAATGATAGTCATAATGTATATTCTATAAACTATATTATATTTTATAACATATAATTATTTTATATTAATCTAATCCTCTCTAATTTTTTCAGGTATTTGTTAAGTGTTTGAAAATAATAGTTGACGATTTGCAGTGACTTATGCAAGGACAAATAAAACTATATCAATATGCATATAAGATGTATATATATTTATAATTCTAATTTACTGTAATATGTGATATTTTTGTATTGGTAATTAAAATAATTTTATTGTAAAATTATAGATATTTTTTTTTTTTGTAACAAATTAAATATTATGATCTGTTTAAAGATCAGTTCTGTATGAAAACATCAAGTTAATTGATAGTAATTATTGTTTCTGTTTTATTTTTTAATATATTTTTAGTATATTATAATATGCCTATTAATGAAACTAAATTATTGAATACTTTTAATCAATACATTTTATATTTTATATAGTATTTACATGATAATTAATATTAATTATATTGAAATAATGAAATTGCCAATGTATACATTTTAAATATAAAAAAGGCCTGCAAGTGGGTACCGCTCTGCTGTACAGTATAGGTGTCGAGTGGGTCACTGTAATGGATGTGTTAAATTTGAAAATGACCTGATAGGTCTGCAAAACCGGAGAGTGTCTTGAAAAACAAAAAAAAGTGAAAAGAGCTGGGAAGTGCGGAGGTGGTAGAAGTTTGTCCATCGTCTCTTCGGTCCTCTGACATTACTACAGTATTTGATTTGAATGCAGTGATTATATTCTATAATCAATGATTCTGAGCGGAAGAAACAAAATGTATGAATCATAAATATGTATTAATAACTAATAAGTAACCAAGTATTGTATAATATAATATACTTAGTGGAAATTAGGTAATTTTTAAATTGTATAAGTTTCTATTGTGATGAACAAAGCGTTAGAAAAAAAATTGTATCAACTCCCCACACACTGTTGAGGTAGCTGTTATGACAAAATGAATCCGGAAAAATAATTTTACCGCCACCACTGCAGTGTGTGGCGACCTTTAAGGGTTAGAAAAATAAATTTTTGTGATTTTTCCAGTGGCCTTTAAAAACTATTGGGAAAATCGAAAAATAACTTCTTTTAAGTACCATCTTGATTCAATTTGCTAATTATGTTGAAATCAATACACCTTTTGGTAGAAATCTTGTTTACAGGATAAAAAAATAAAATAAACATCATTGTAAAAAAAACTACTATAGCTTCCTCGCTCTGCTCAGAATCTAAAATGATAATTTTTAAATGTTTTGTGTAATCCGTAATGTGTAACTATTGATTATAAATACTATTATTTATAATCAATTTATCAATGGTGTAACTCAAAACTAATAACCGTAGGTACCATAGAATATAGATAGGTACACTTGAAATTTTCATCAAATATGTTTATTATAGTTTTCAGAATTTTCCATACATGGTAATTACATTGGTACTATTTTCAAACTCTTCTGAATGTTTTTGTGCCATTCAGTCATTAGAAATTTTTTAAATTTTCTAAATTATTTTTCAGTTAGGAATTCATAAAAATGGTTTTTTCATAGCTAACATGAGAAATTTTAACGGAATACTGAACAAGTTTTTCTACTTTTATCAAAAAAAAAACTTCTCCAATAAGTAACGCTATTATCATACACGGATATATTAGATTTTTCTTTAATTTAATTATTTATACACAGATCATTTAAAAAGAACACACTTACCATTATACGGCATATGCCCATATTAACAAGGGTGGGTAAGTTAATGATATTTTTTAATTCAGTTAAGTTAAGTCAATATGCATCAATAACAAAAAGTTAAAAGTTAATTTAACTATAGGTTAACTCAGCTAAGTTAAAAGTCAATACCTACATGGTTCTTGTTAACTTTTTAGTAAGTTAAAAAAAAATTAATT
Source organism: Macrosiphum euphorbiae (assembly GCA_949089665.1). Classification (NCBI taxonomy): domain Eukaryota; kingdom Metazoa; phylum Arthropoda; class Insecta; order Hemiptera; family Aphididae; genus Macrosiphum; species Macrosiphum euphorbiae. The sequence goes on along the minus strand of CARXXK010000003.1, from coordinate 17,776,320 downwards.
TGTTTATACTAGGCTATAGCGTACTTAATTTTTTACCAAACCATAACTAAATTATAGACTATAATAGTGTTATTATACTTAATACAGTATTTCCGTATAAGTTAGATTCGAAATATATAATTTTTTAAATTTTAAACAATTCACGGTAATAACTCTCCTTTTTACATGCTGAAAATCTGGTTTCTTAGTTATAACTGTAGCCTTCTCGGTTCTTTCTCGCACTAAACAGTTTTCGCTATGTTGTACTGGTTGTACATTTGTTAGACGGAGACAACACATGTGGGTATAGCGTCTTCTTAACAGTTAAGTTAATGAAAATCCAAAACTCGTCAGTAGGTATCTTCTCTAGTCGGCAATTCAAGTCAGTGGGTAATTTAAATAATATATCCTCGTATTTTTCAAAATCGACGAGGTAAAGAAATTAAGGAAAAACGGAATTTTGTGCAAGACAAACGTTTTTGACAAAAATGATTTTGATTGTTTAGTGTACCCCCCCCCCACCCCCCAAAAAAAAAATACATAACTTTAGATACATGATATTTTTTTAAATAATAAATTATTATCATTGGATGAATTGGTCGTTTTCTATAAATATTTATATTGATTTAAATGCTTATTGCCATACTTCATTATGCGCCGTGAGGCCATCGTCGATGTCTTTTTCAAGAAATATTCACTTTAAATATGTTTACAATTTTTAAAATCATAAATAGATACATCTGCACTGATTATATGATTTAGTGCAGAATTTAGGCTTGGGTCCAAAGTAATCCAAAAATATGTTTTCGAATAGTTGATTTTTAGTTCATTGGCGTAGGTCTCTCGTTTGTATAATATATCGATAACAATATACTTACAATATAATATTATTATGTTAATTGGATGATTGAAAATTATAAAAATATTGGTACCGCCCAAAGGTTCGTACGACAAAAAAATGTGGAACGCTTCACGATTTTGCGTGTCATCCTTGCGCAGGGGCCATGCTAATCTTCTCTGTATCGTTCCAATTTTAGTATATGTACTGCCGAAGCAAGTACATTGATAGTTGTGCCGAATGTTCCTTATATATAGCGCAGTGTTGTCTGAGCATCACATGCGAGAGCAGACGTATAGCTTGTTCTGAACATAACGATTGGAACACGAACACCGACAGATGGGGCGAGCTACATCCGGAACACGACGGCCATGACAATATTATTATTTTTGTTTTTTCGTTCGTACATTATAATATTATTTCGTTGGAAATGTAATAATATTATTATTGGCCATTAGGTTACGCCATTACGGTATACGGTTCCAAATAAATACAATTCCTTTCCAAAATAATATTTTGTCACGCCTGCACCGAAAGTTTGGTTTTCGACCACGGTTGAAGCGTTCGAAAGCGTCCTTTTTCCGTCCAGCGGGCGGTAAAGTGGAAATCCCCAAAGTGCCGGGCGGAAAAGAGGAAATCCCCAAAAGTGCCGGGCGGAAAAGAGGAAATCCCCAAAAGTGCCGGGCGGAAAAGAGGAAATCCCCAAAAGTGCCGGGCGGAAAAGAGGAAATCCCCAAAAGTGCCGGCCGCCGGGCGCGTATCCCCTGCACAACCAGAAAGTAAAATGGATACCTACCACGGTTCTTACAAAACATAAACTTTTGGTTACATCTTAAATGTATAGTATAACCTCCTTGCATGACGCATAGATCCCTGCATAACCTTTTCCATGAACGCAGGGGCGTGACAAAAAATAGTATGTGTGGCTCGCGCGGGAAGGCCATTTCAGTCTTGTGCGAAATGCGGCACTCGCCTACGGCTCGTGCCGCACACGACGCCCGCGACTGAAATGGCTTACTTCCCGCCCTTGCCACACAATATACTATTTCCAACGGGTCGAACGTTTTTGAGTAAATACTTTTCAAACAAAATACATCTCCCCCCCCATCATTGTCATTAGCGGGCTGGGTATGGAATAGTTATTTGACGACTACAGGGACGGATCCAGGGGAGGGGGGCTAAGAGCACAGGCCCCCAGACATATTTTTTAATAAATATAAATATTATACATACATAAATACCAAATAAACAAAATCTAAACTTCTTTTCACATTGTCGCTTTATATATTAAATCATCAATAATTTATTTATCACATTGATACTATTATACTAATAAATAATATTTATAACTTTATAAGTATTAGCACGGACTAAGATAGACGATCTTAGTTCGTGGTATTAGTAATATTTCTCGATAGTCGACACCACCAGGGTAAACGCCGTATCCATGAAGATTAGAGATAAGGAGACCCCGCTCATTTATAAAGTAGCTTGACAAAAGTCGCACGGTTATTCTGCCACCAGGAGCGCGACGTTCGATAGCAGTGCTACGTTTTACAATATTATGGCATGTAATATAATAGGGATTATGTACGTTTTTCGAATTAAACTTGATTTATTATTCCTACAACATAAAACAATAGTAATTTGTATTTTGTGTTTTATTTCTTACACATTAAAAATGGTTAATTGTTGTTTCGTGCCAGGGTGTAATACTGGATATGCTTTAGATGTCGAACATCAAAAAAAAAATTGGATTAAAAAATAAAAGTTTGTTTAAAGCACCCAAAGTAAGAAAACATACTATCTTAACCTTATTTATGAATAATCATTTTTTATTTAATTATTTGTTACAAATAATATTTAGAACACAGAGCAAGATACATACATAGCACGTACATAATTTTTCACTTTTACTTTTATTTTGAATGGTTCCATTAAAATGTATTTAGATATAGTCTATCAGTGGCGTGTTGAACTCCTTTTTGGTGAGGAGCAAAAATGTATACAAGGTAACCACCCGCCCACCCCCCTCGATGTTTGTAACGGCATTTCCAACATAATAGCAAAAAAGTTTAAATGACAAATTTTACAAAATTTGCCTACATTTGCAACGATTTGTATAGTCGGATATGATATTTCTACTATATACCTAGTCACCTAGGTGGCTAGGTATTTTGTGGCAGGAAGCACACCCACCAACCAACAATTTTGAAAGAGCAATTGTTCCAAAATAATACCTTCGACACGTCACTGGAAACTCAGCTATGCCATCAGAGGGTACATAATATGATATTATGTGAGCTACAGAGTCCCATTTTTTTTTTTTTTTTTGTTTAAATTTGTTGACTAAACTCAGGGCCGAATCTTGAACTCTGAGGGCTCTGGTGCAAAAGAAAATTTAGGGGCTCCCTTGAAAAACAATTCACAGTATTATACCATTATATTTTTACTACAAATCGAATTGCATTATACATTTATAACCATATTTTAACAGATATGTATTACTGCCTACTGGTATTAGGTAATATGATATTTAAGAGTAATCTTAAATAAATAATAATTTATTTAACATCATAATTACATAAATATCTAAAATATTTTATTATAAGAAATATAATTTATAAAGCAAAATTGTCAATCATTTCCTCAATATTTAGATTTTTAGTTCGTTCTTTTTATATATTTGAAATTGCTATACTAGATGAACGCACTCGTCCACATGCGTTTCTTAAGTCATTTTTTATTAGTTTTGGTTAGGAAAATGATTTTTCTGCTCCAGTGATGGCTGTCATTATACAATAAAAATAATGCAAGCTCTTGAAACGTCACTTCGGTATAATATATCAGTTCACGTTATCTAGTTTACGAAAAAACTATGTGGTGTTCATACAACAACAATAAAAAAAACTATAGTTATTATTATTATTATTTTAAATTCTGAGCCGAGCGATGAGAATGGATTGATTTTATAATAATATGTGTGCTTGTTTTCTTAAATTCATTTTTCTTCTTTTATCACATTTTTTGGGTTAGAAATTTATTTCTAAAAATTTATTCAGAAATAAATTGTTCTAAAACATGGTATGGAGGAAAACATTACCGACAAATAATGACGAGTGATGACAATATAGAATAATGTTATTGTGGCCATGTCTGAGAATTTATGTTATATAGGTACCTAGCAAATGCATTACACTTTCCACTAGGTACTCGATAAAGGTCGAACCACTTACTGTGCGGTTATGCCTATAATTATATTTTTGTATAACTGTCAAAACACTCATACCGCCGAAAAGTGATTTCCAAGTAGGTACAGTAATAGATACCTGCTACAAGATTTGTTCAGATTAGAATATTATTACAACTCAAGTCAATATTTTATTATATTGTAAGAATTGACTTACACACTCGACAATACGAAAAAAGCAACAATAGTTTTTTGTGTTCACAAATTTTATTTTAATTATCGAACAAAAACAATATAACATTTTTTAATTTTGAATATAATTTCAAAAACGGAAACAATAAACGGTTGCCGTTATATTATTGTACAATTTTGTATGTTCAAAAAAAGTTAGAACAAAAAAGAAAAAGCCGAAATTTGTAAAGTGAATATTATTCGATATAAGTAAAGAAAATTTAAATACAAAAAAAAAAAGGCATCGGACAAGACGACGCTATGTGTGGGGGGGTACGTGATGGCGAGTTGGTGGTGCTGATGATGTATTGGTAACTGGTATATGGCCACTGGTCACCTCTACAACGTTCTCACGGGCTGTCCTGCGGGGCGGACGAGAGTCGCGGGCGAGTTTGCTCGAGACCGCTAATACGACCATGGCAGCGGACGAAGCCCGGCCACGACGGCTGCGAGAGCGACGACGGTTGGCGACGAGAGGCTAGTGCGCGATGTCGTGCGCTGCTTGACGGTACTGCGGGTGCTGAAGACGACTGCTTGTGCCGGCAACGACGGTGACCTGCAAAGCTCGGAGAGGCGAGCTGGCGACTACGATCTCGGTGCAGCTGCGGAATCGGCGGCGTTGCGACTCGGGATCGGACCACTGGGCGAAAAAGGGAGAAAATCTGCAGACAGCTTCGCGACGACGCGCCGCTGTCCTGATAGTCTCCGTGATTTTCGCCCTGGCGTCTCCGTCTGCCGCAGCCGATGGCCACGGAGCCGCGCACCGTCGAACCCGACGAAACGTTTCGTTTCCTCGAGCCCGGCGCTGCTGACGTCCGTGGCGTTCCTAGCTACCCTGTAATCATAGTTATCCGTCACTCACCCGCCGTGAGCTCTGAGGTCTCCGTCGCCGCCGTCACGCGAGTCGCGCAGCACTGCAGCGTTCGTCACTGAGCAGGTACCGTCGGGGACGGCGTCGTTGTCCGCGCCGGTACCGCTAACCTCCGTCGTCGTGTCGTCGTCGCTCCCGGACCGAAGCAGCCGGGCGCCCGCCGCGCCGCCAGAGGGTCTCGCGTGTCTCGGCGACCTCGAGCTCGCAACGTCCGCGATCCCGTCGCGCTACCGCAGGATGGCCGGAGAACGTGTATCGGCGACTTACCGCCGGTCACCACCTGAATGTGCACTGCCGCGTACCTATTACCTCGAAACCCCACACGTCGCCTCTCCTTGTCCGCTGCCCTCGGCCAGGGGGGAAACTTTTGGACGGTTTCACTTCGGGGGACAACAACAGTGCAACACGCGTGCGGCTCTCGTCAGGCCTCTCCACGCAGAGGACACCAATCTCGCCGTTGCACTGCGCGGAGCTGCGCGTGTTTCTGCCTTGACCCCCGGGTCCAGCCAACCAATCAAGATCCCGATACTGTTTCTGACTTCCAGTCCTCTGGCCGGTGTGGCGCCCACCGCCTCGCCACCCAGCTCCTTTTTCGCGGCTTCCTGCACCGGAGGCGTGACCACCGCGACGTCGTCAACGATCGGTTCAACCGGTTCTGCCGTTTTGTCAGATTTGTCGACCGGTTGAAAGACGTTGCAGGACGGGACGTAGTCGTTCCCCGCGAAGCGCGTCGCATACGATAAAAGTCCTTCCAGGTCTCCGATGGTAGGTTCCTGGTCGATGTCGTCGATTCGTTTAAGTTCTTCTTCCATAATCTCGTACTCGACATTGCTTATAATTTTTCCCAAGATTTGCATGATGGTTGTTTCCATTTCCTTTTCTTCGATATGCGATGCAGCCATTTTTTTTCGTTCAGGTTTTTTTTTTTGTCCGCGTAAGGTTAGGTCAGATTATATACTCAGATGAGTTGCAAATGTGCCGATTTCGGTATTTATTCCTGGGCCGTCGACGATGATTTTAAATAAACATCGTTTATTAGTAGCCAGCGCATTATTATATTAATCGACTGGCATCAGCTGGATTTCGGGCCCGTTAATTTTTCCAAATGCCATTATTACGACTATTATTGGTATAGGTACCAACTCTTACTGTGGCGTGTTGAACTCCTTTTTGGTGAGGAGCAAAAATGTATACAAGGTACCCACCCTTCCACAGTTCCACCCACCCCCCTCGATGTTTGTAACGGCATTTCCGACATAGCAAAAAAGTTTAAATTAAAAATGTTTACAAAATTTTCCTACATTTGTAACGATTTGTATTGTCGGATATGATATTTCTACTATATACCTAGTCACCTAGGCGGCTAGGTATTTTGTGGCAGGAAGCACACCCACCAACCAACAATTTTTAAGGAGCAATTGCTCCAAAATAATACCTTCGACACGTCGCTGTAGTCTATAATATTTGTTGGAAAAGAAACTTCGTTTCTACCGGATGTCCCATGACACTAGACAGCACTCACTTCTTTTAGTTATTGTTATCTCTCAACATAAAAATGGATTCCTTATGTTTGTGATAGTAGCCTTTGATACTAACTACTAAGTATACAATTATGTAAGAAGGCTATTGCCTATTTGTATTGAGATAAAAATGCAACTGTAATATGTAATTAAAATGTAATTGTAATTATTGGGCCACCACATGAACATGTTCAGTGGGGCCCATTATCTTCTCGAAGAATAAAAAAAAAATTAAAAAAAAAAGTAAAATGTAATTGTTAGCGAGCGGTTTTTTTTCAGTTTCATTTTGGGCCGGTCAAAAATGTTCACCCTCCACTCTCAAAAACTGAAATGATGCCACTGCGGTAGAACACAGCTAGATTGTTGCCCAAAAATTAATAGTTATTAGTTAAGTTAAAAAGTTAAAATTAAATGAACTTTAACTTATTAACTCGTTAATGCCTTTCATATTAATAATGAGTAATAAGTAATAACTAATAAGTAACAACAGTATAAATGTAAATAATATTTTTACTAAATATGTATAATATAAAATATCCTGAACTGACAAACCGTCTCAGTTCAGAATCGTTTTTCTTATGCAATGATTTATCATTGAGTTCAATTATAATAATACATCCATTTCCATTACATGCTCGACAACTACCTACTGTACATCAGAGTGGTATAAAACGGCCAGGGGTTCCAGAGAAATGGTTAAGGGGGAGGGGAAGCATAATTTTCTGAAAATGTCGATGATTTTTTTTTGTAATTTTATTTTTAACAGTACACAGTAGTAGTTACATACAGTAGTACATAATCTGTATACAATTGTTTAGGAATACAGCTTGGTGGCTGGGGGGCGGCCCTAGCCCGCGTCTTTAGCCTCCCCTGCCACAGCTTGATCACCTTTTTTGTTTTTATAATCTTACGAATTTTTGGCAACAAATTAATACCACGAAAAATAAAAACTTAAATTATTACCACGAGCGGTTACCCGTTTAAAGAAAATAAATACTAGACACATGAATAAATGATTTTAGGTAATTTTTATATTACTTAGGATTTTTTTCGTTTTGAAATTGAATAATTTGCATTATCCTTGATTGCTACACTCCATTTGTTTGCTAGGTAGTCTAGATTTTTTCGGAATATTAATACTTCATATAATTTTAAAAAATGTCTGTTTAAGTTTGTTTCACAATATCGAGCCACATGAATATTATACTTGGTTTTTCTTTATAAGAATATCGGCTAAATATTTTAATGTTTGGAGGAAAATGGACATAATTTTAGTAAAAAAAATTTTTTTGCGAGAAAATGGATAATACTTTCCCCCCTCTCCTAAAGCAAATTTCTAATTACGCCACTGATAATTAATAGTGTAACCTATACAGGCTATACCCACCTAATTCTTCGAGGGTATTGTTTTTAGCCTAGGTACTACAAGCCACAAGGTACTGTCAGACGTCAGTACACAGTATGATGTTACTAGTTGTTAAGCCGTTAAGAGGATTTGAAACCACGATTTTTGATTTTTTGATTTTTTGATTTTAACTTCTCCAAAAATTAAAATACGACAATTTTTAAATACTCTTTTTTAATATGACTTTTTTAGGAATTTGGGGGAATAATATAAAAAATGTAGGAATGTCGATTTCAAGTAGACTTGACTACAAATTCAAATCTGTTTTTAGAATATTCGTATCGCCTCATTAGAACAATTGGTATGTTTGACAAAGAATCTGTCTAAAATCCTACGTCGAGCTTGTGTTAGACAAAAATAGAAAATCACTGTATGGAATCTATTTATCTGTTACAAACGTCCTCAAATAATAAAATGTACTTATACAATTTAAACGTTCGTTTATTATTAAAACCACGGCGAGGCGTAGGTACTTATTATTATTATTATTATGAATACCCGAGGTCACAGTAAAATTATTGCACTAAAACACAGTAACACGGTTACTAGGAGCTAAATAGTAATAAATACAGTTTATAGTCTTATACCTACTGGCTACTACTTGGAGTATGATCTGTATATCGTATATGTATGTACATTTTAATTAATCCGATTAACCTTTCAAGAATAAAAAGAAAAGAAATGTAATCAATAAAACACGTTTGTATTATTGAAGTACAGTATGCACGTTAGAATAAAAATTATACATCTGTAATATTATTTAATGACAACAATACACGTTATACACGTTTAGCTAATTAAAATTAACAAAATATGTGTCGAACGAATACGCTCTTAATATACCACAATGTACCCATACAAAATATTGATATAATAATAATAGCAATATAATAGATATAAAATGTTAATATTAAAAGCGCCCAATAATAATTTATATTATTTATGAGTTATGTGTTTATGATTAACAAGGGAAACATAATATTTAAATATTATAATGGCTCTTGATAGTTGATAAAATTACTGGTGTTTAGTTGTGTGCCGTTTCAAAATCACACGTTTCTGGCGTATCAACTTTAATCAAGCCCCGAAGAAGTGCCCTGATCAATGGGAACGAATAACATCCACATGTGGACCTGTAATCGTCAGAATGCATGTAATACAGTTGGAGGCCTCCAATTTGAGTGCTCCTCAAAAATCTACCCTATAAAAACAGTAAACAACGTAGAAAATAAATTGTTAAAAAATATATTCAAAGCATTGACATGAATATCTTTTAGATTCAGAGAGGAGCTATGAATATATTGGTTTTACAATGATGTGTTTTTTTTTGTGTCTGTGTACACGATAAGTAGTCGAAATAATGCTTCGATTTTTAACTTCAGTATCTTGTTCGATGAGAAAGTGAATACTGTTGGTATTACTGGTTGTTTATATATTTCCATTTTCTATACATGATAAAATTTTCAAAATATTTTGATTTGTTTCGAACTGTTTAGGGACATTTTCAGTTTCCAATTTTATTAGTTTTTTTTTCTACTAAGTTTTATCTGTTGGGCCAAAAAGTGTAAAAATGTAATACAAGGCTCCTGATATATTGTTGTAATAGCAGTTGAATTATATTAAAAATACATAGGCACAATTTTTTTTTATAAGCATTTAAAGATCAAATTTTGACAAAATTTATCAAATTTAAAATTGAATAATTATTTTGTAGTTAAAAATGTATAAAATGTTCAACTTTTATATCTAAGGTATGAAAATGTAAAACAAGATTCCATGTAAGTAGTTAATTCTGTTACCAAAAAATCTAAAAAAAATACAGAAGTATTTAGTATAGTTTATTTTTATGGTAATTTTAAGTTCAAATTTGGATGAAATTATATAATAAAAAATCTAGAATAACTATTTTAGTTATTTTGTTGTGATTGTATAATATTATTAGTGGGTACTTACTACTTGAAACTTCTAAAGTACACTATTATATGTCTATGATAGTTTCAGGGTTTGTTGTTGATATATAACGCGTTATAAGTACCTAATGGATATTGTGATATGATTAATTTGGAATTTATAATAGGTCAATTTTTTTTTAATACCATAGATAAGTATATAATATACATCTTAAGTCTTATACCTAGACTGACATACCGTCTCCTCTCAGAATCGTTTTTCTTATAAAATGATATTATATCATTGAATTCAAATTTAATACCATCCATTATACAGTGACCCACTTGTAACCTACTGTACAGCAGAGCGACATCCATTCACCCTACACTTACTAATAATATTTTTTATTATTTTTTGTGTCTGTGTACACGTCACACGATAAGATGTCGAAATAAAGCTTCGATATTCAACTTCAGTATCTTGTTCGATGGGAAAGTGAATATTGTTGGTGCAGTAATTTTCAAAAGCGTTGAATAAAACAAAAAAAAAAATTAAGCAAAACCGGGAATTTTTACACAAAATCGATTTTGGTTTTTGGCGTTAATCTGAAAAAATGACCGTAGATATATGCAATTTTCACTGGTTGCTTATAATATTAGCATTTTCTATTCCCAATAACATTTTCAAAAAATTTTGATTTATTTTGAACTGTTTACGGACATTGAATTCAAGTTTAATACAATCCATTATACATTGACCCACTTACTGTACAGTAGAGCGACAATCACTTACGCGCTTTTTTTCTTTATAAATGTGAATAAAATTGTATTTGTTGGGTTAAACATCTTGAATATTTATTACATGACTTCTTAGATAACGGTGTTTCCGAATTGCGGACAAAGTGACAAAAACCATGTGAGTTGCGGACGAAATCTAAAAAGGTAACATACGAATTGCGGACACAAATATAAGATACTAATTGCGGATAATGTTACAATATTCACGTGGTGAAATCAGTAGAATATCATATATACAGGCTGTTTTAAAAACTATGACGATAATTAATAATGACGATAATCTATAAATATTTTATAAACAATTTTTTCCACAAAATTAAAACAATCTATAATTCAACAACATTTTAAAAATAACGATTGCTCTTTTGCAAGACACAAATATTTTTAACCCCACCTACCAATTTTTTTTTTAGCTATTGTCATAAGTTCTGAAAAAGTGGTGAAGGGAAATATTTGTGTCCACAACTAAAGTAGTTTTTATTAAAAAAAGCTCTGTACGCAATTAGTATTATGACAACGAATCTCGTGTCCGCAATTGTTATATTATAATTCCTAACCTGAATAATTCGTCCGCAACTAGTATGTGTCCTTAGATAATATGACAATGATATTTGAAAAATATTAAAAATCCTAAATAATTAATTATATTAAATATATTTACCTACTTACTTAATCAGTTTATAAAACAAAACAATCATTATAAAAATTAGGTATACCTACCTTTGCCTGAAAGTCTTTAGGTCTTGCAGCACACCACTCGTCCCATTTATCTTTTGGGTCTGAACAAAACTAAACACACAAACACACACATGTTATTATTATTATTTTTATGTTAAATATTTACACCTAAAATATATGCAAAGATAGACATTAACTTGTTAAAAAGTTAATATTTTAAACTTTTAAACTTAACTAGTTAATTATCTTTGTTTTTAACTTATCAATACTTATTTAGTTAAAATGTTTATTGCTGTAACTTAACTTATAATAGTTAATTTCCTTTCATTGTCGTAATAATCAAATTTTTTCAGTGTAAAACCTCTTGATAAATGTTTGTGTAAATGAAAATAAAGGGCAGTTTATGATTTAACTAAGTTTTTTTTTGTTAACTTTTAACTTAACTGAAGCCAATTTAATTGAATTAACTTAACTTGCCACAGTTAATTATTGTCTTTAACTTGCCCACCTTTGAATTAATGATGCAATTATTTCATTATAATATTATTATTATAAGGCGAGGAATATAGAAAAACACCTTCAAAATCATATTTTAGTCTCCGACCATGACTTCTTGATTTCTGGTAGTTTATAAAATATTTTGTATATATTTATTATATTAAATTTTATAAATTTTATTTTATTTTTATTTATATTATATTCTATTATTTTCACATTTAGTGTTTAAACTTAAAATATGAAAATAGTTTTAATCGTGAACAATTTGCATATTTTCAAAATATAATGTTAAATAAACTTACCTCTTCATATGTTGATGGCTCTGACCCAATTTTTTTATTTGGAAACAATTGTATACCAACTACAAGTTTCGTCATATCGAATTCATTATTGCTATTAATTTGCTCGATTAATGTATTAATTGTGTTTTTCTAACAAAAAATAAATAATATTGATACAACAATTGTATTTTGTAGTAAATTAACAATTTGAATAAAATACCTATTGATATTGTAAAATTGGATTTTGTTATTAATATTGTATTAGTTTTTATATCTTAATTAAATAGGTAGGTACTATAATATTTATCGTAAATATAGATAGTTAATATACAATTATAATGTATATTATTTATGTTTAGTTTTATGAATATAGAAGGTTTCTAAATAATTATATTTAAAGGTATTTGCTTGGAAATTAAAGATGTTAAATAAATATGTTACTTTGAAACTTTGACTATAATTTTGTAGATTTTACTATTTTAGTTATTTAAAGTAATATTAATTGTAGTTAAAAGTTTGATCAAAAGTTCATTAAAATAAATTAGGCATTAATAATCAAACATGCATTACAAATGTAAAATATTTGTAATAGAAGAATAAAACAAAAATAATAAATCATATGTGTTACCATAAATAACAAACATGTTATGAAAAAATACATAATATTTGCGTGATTAACGAATCAAACATACAAAGCCCATGTTTCCTTCTAATGGAGAAGTGCCTATAGCCTTGTACTCCGATGAACATTTTACCATCGAAATCGTTTTGAATGAATACCAAGTGACCAGTGAATTTAAATGTTTGAATGAAGTAAAACCTGTTTTTATTTTATAACATGAAAAATAGTAAAATACAATAGGTATAAATACATTTTAAGTGATATTATTCAGTTTAAATTAAAAATTAAGTTTGATTGGTATTACTTATCAAAATTATATTGATAAAAACTAAAATTATATCCATTTAATTAAATAGCTTATGCCTTATGTGATTAAGAACTTTTTTAGTTTCTAATGAGTAATGACTAATGATTATAAAAGGTAACTCGCTATGCGCCTATAGTCTATACGCTAAATAGTTAATTAATTATATTATACATATTCATTCATTTTATACATCCATCCCTAGTATTCACCATAATATTTGAGTTTAGTTTATTTTAATGTTGTAATTATATTATTCAGTGTTAAATATTATAAATACAATCACAAACTGAGTTTCAATTGAGTTCAAATAGAATTATTATTCCTTTTTACTTAAATGAATATAATACATTTAACCAACTATTTTCTGGAAATTAATCAGCTTTTAATAACTGTTAAATATTATATACATTTTATATTTGATGTAGGTATGTTATTATTTACTTTTTGTGATTGACAGACCGTGCATATCGATAGTTATACCAATTTTTAAATCATGATTCTTTGCTTTTGCAGCAAGTTCCAGTCTTTCAAAGAATCGTATTAGATTATTCATCATGTGTGTATTTACTTCATCGGTTTCCTATAATTATTCACAGATTCAAAAGGTTTACCAATTCAATAATCAAAACATATTAATATATTGTTTGTAAAAAACCATTATACATAAAATATTTTTTGAAAGTTTTCTATAATTTTTTAACACAATTCGAATGTTTTTTTAATTGTCTAGTGTTTGTAATATGATGTACCTATACACCTACTCTATTGTACATTTTATTAATATTTATTATATTATTTAATATATACCAAATAATGATATGAAACATTAGGTAAGTACCTATATTATACTCTTATGATTCTATCTAACTTTGTAAGTAGGTTGGAAGTTTAAAAAAAAAAAATAATGTATTGTACATACTACATACTACATAAGTAAATGGTAAAAAATAACGAAATTTCCTTTAATATCAATCTTTTGTTCTTTAATATTTTATTAAAAACTGCATGGAAATTAAATAAAAAATGATCCTAAATCAATATGTACCTATATGTCACACTCTGCTCAGTGGTTACAATTTAAAACAAACTATATTATTAATGACTATTTTTTTTTATTTTACTAATGTCTAATTTAGTAGTATTGACTATTGAGTTTTAATATAACAAAGTCGATTCTCAATAATTTGAAGTTGGTGGGACTTTTGAAAAATGTCGAATTACAGAAAGTTCTAATTGCTGAGTGGTTCAAAGTATCAAGAGGGCAAAAAAAATGGTGTGTGTCAGATTTTGTATCTGACGCTAAATGTCAACATATGGCTAGTCTTATTTTTTGTGCGTTGATATGCATTCACCCTTTCTAAGCTAGTTTTGGCCATGTTCTAGAAGGAAAGAAAATGCAAAAAGTATGGTTATAATCAGGGTTCGGGACTTATAGCATTTGCATATCCATCATAGGTGATGTAAAACATAGCAGAGTGATCTACAAATACGTTTTGTAGTACAGAGAATTAAAATATGAAATTTTATTTTGCATATTTTTGCATATTTTGGGGGTTTTTGCATATTTTAAAGGTTTTTGCATATTTTTTGCTTATTCGACGATTTTTAATGATTGATGGTTAATATAATTGTTCAAAATGTATTAATTAAAATGTTGAACGATTAATTGCGAAAATTTGTTTTGTAGTAATACTATTTGTGTAGCTATCTGTCACAAAAATGTAGTACGTGCACTTGATTTATAAATACCTACTCAACAAATCGAAAACCATGTAGTTATCTGAGTTATGGTTTAACAAACAAATATATGTAATATTATCACCGGAGGAGAGTCTATGGATCTTCGTTCAATAGCAGAAGATCTAACATGTAATGATCTGTTATTTTTCAAGTATGCTCCCATTACTTCCGTCGACTTGGAACGTTCATTTTCGGCATATAAGTGTATTCTAGCCGATAATAGAAGAGCCTTCCAGTTCGAAAATGTTCGAAAACATCTAATAGTTCATGCAATCACAAAGGCACTAAGATTTAAATTACAAATTTTTTTATTTTTTAATTTTTTAATTTTTTTAAATATAAAAAAATTAATACATTATATATACCTATTTATTAATACATATAATATCAAATAAATCTTTTTTGTTAATGATTTTTAATTTTTTTTTTAATTTTTTAGTGCATATTATTTTCATTTTTAGTGCATATTTTTAAGTTTATTGGGTCATATATAAGCGCATATTTTAGTGCTTTTTAGTGCTATAAGTCCCGAACCCTGGTTATAATTGTTGCGCCGACAAACTCCTACTGGGCGAGAAGTTAGTCCGACGACTTGAGCCTGTTAATGAAATGTAGGTTGACTTATGGGTGAAGTAAATAACAAGTATTATAATTTATACCACAATAATAACAATAATAACAATTTGATATACCTAATACATCAGTGTATATCACGGATACTCAACTCGGGCTACTGAGTTGAGCGATTGCGCAACTTCCGTTACACTATTTCGTGACATCGAATTTACCAATTCACTCTAGATCAATTTTTTACACACATTCTTTTTTTTTTTTTGGGGGGGGGGGCGAGTAATCTTTAATAACACATCAAAAACAATTCTAATTACTGAGTTATGAAAACAAATTCGTACCTACGATAATAATTCGATAGTCATCGGAAATAATAATCTAAATGTATACACAAATGTAAGGTAATAATTATTACCGATAAGATAGTAAGAAATACATTTCGAATTGCAGAGCGTGGAACTTCGAACTGTCGAGTGTTTTCCAGCTAGTTTTCCTTTGAATTTTACTACGAATGTACTTAAATGCATCTTTTTTATTCGAATTACTGTGAGATTTTTAAGGGGACGAGCAATTATTTGGAATTATCGAAGGTTTGAACTTTGAACTATCGAGAGTTAGTTATGTGTAGGGCAGAGGACTTGTAGCATTTGCATATTTTTTTTTGCACAGTCACAAAAGTAGCAGAGTGAGAAACAAATACGTTCCATGCTTCCACAAAGCTAGTTTTTAAAATTTATTGTGCATATAAATGCATATTTTGCAATTTTTTGGTTTTTAGGGCATATTTCTTTCATTTTATACTTTTAGATGCATATTTTAAATATTTTAACATTTTATCAATATTTTTAGTCGACTTTTAATTTATTTATTTTTACAACCAAAATAACGTTGAATTTAAAATTTTTCTAAATTTTGATCAGTACATGATCTTTCACCTTCTCCGGAACATATAATTACATGGTGGGTGGGGATCGTGGGTACAAGCCGCATGTTAGTATTGCGAACACCAATAAATAAAAGTCACCATAAAAATAATTGAAGACGTTTTTTAAAATTAAATCAAGCACCTTGTACAGTGGGAAAAATTATTCAAGAGAACATAAATATTTTAGAGAAAAATAAAAGTTAACTAATATTGGCTCAAATGTCAAGAATTTTATCTGGTGAAGAAACTTCAATTATAGTCAGAACACCTGAAATCTTGAGCCTTGGCGATTTAGAATATTTTAAATATGGTCCTATAAATTCCGTTGATGTTGAACGTTCTTTTTCAATGTTCAAAGTGCTGTTAGCTGACAATAGAAAAAGTTTTAAATTTTAAAATTTTAAAAAACATCTTATTGTTCAATGTATCTTCCAATGTAAAAATGTGTGTTAATCTTAAATATTTGAAAAAAAAAATTTTTTTCAATTGTTTTTTAGTAGTTGAAGAAGTAGAAAGTTAAAAGTTTTGAAGATGTATCCAGATAAGAAAACCCAAATAATTATTAAAATAATTAATTGTAACGTGTAAGTTGTTAAATAAAGTTGTAAATACAATTTATTCGTTAAAATAATAGATAAGTACCTACAGAAAATTTTTTATTTTTCGTTCAAAAATATTCATTTTAAAATGCATATTTATAATGCATAGATTTTATATTTAAGTGCATATTTGGTGATTTTTTAGAGCTACAAGTCCTCTGCCCTAGTTATGTGTATGTGATAGGTAAATTTATAATACCTATCTCAGTAACGTAAACTGGTTTACGTATATATATATGACGATTTTCGTTCAGTTTCATTTTCGTATAATAATGAACCTAGGTACCTAGCTATTGGTTTTTCAATGGTGTTTACTTTTATTTATGATTATTTTCTGTCGTTATGGTAATAGTGGGGTGTGATCTTATACAATAATTTTTTGATTGGTCATGTTTATCTACAACAGTTGGTATTTTAGAGAAGTATAATTACTATTTTTACTTGTTCATTGTGTTTCTTAAGTATAATTAAGAAACCTAAGAAAATCGGCGTTTAAAGATATTGATTTAAATTGCATTATTGTAATACTGCAACTCAAAAGCTTTTTACTATGATAAATATTTTTTTCATGAATAATAAATTATTTAACTGTTCAGTTTTACTTTAAAGACCTGAAAATTAATTACAATGTCAATGTTATGTTTCGAAATGTTTTTTTTTTTTTTTATTTTAATTAGTAATTTCAGACCGATTTGAATACAAAAGTTACCTAAGTATTCATATTTTACTCTATACGTATCATAAACTTCAAAAACTTTGATTGTTTTTCCAGTGATTGACAGATTCCAATAATGATTATAATGAAAACGTGTGTGTGCGATCAGCTCATCTGGCGCCTCTGCGACAATGGTTTTATGTGTGGCACGCCGCACGCGGATACATTAATTGGCCATAATATATAATTATTATATTACTCGGCGTGAGCTGCAGTAGGTATATTAAATTTGACATACAGAGGTATATATTTTTCAAATTGAAATTCGGATCACTTTTATCACATTAGTTACATTTTTTAACAGATTTTTCATTTACAATAAATTTTAAATCAAATTTTAAGGATTTATAATAAACAAAAATATTAATTCATACCCTTGTTGGATGTAAGTTTGAAAATTGTATTCCGTCAATTTTATAATGCACGGCCGTATGTATTATATCTATGATTAAGTTTTTCATGCCTCTGTTGTTGCGTAACGCGTGCACCCAATATTTATAGTTTGAAAATTGCATAATGACGATAACAAGACTTAGTTGTTTGTGTTCATGTATACCAAGCAGCTGATCTATATGGATAAAAAAATAATTATTAAAATATTGATTTCATGATAAGCTTTTTTCAAGTTAATATATTTTATTAATTTATATCTTATATATTAGGTACATACTTCTCGTGTTTTCGCTCAAGTGTACCCGATGATTTTTTAAGATTATTGGGGCACCAAAAACAATTGCATGACAAAAGTGACCAATAAAACGTTTTTTTACTTTTTTGTACATTTTTAATACATCTCCCAAAAATGTACAATATATGCGTGCATTTCCTTCTGTAGGTGCGAATTCTTTAAATATGTCTAGAATACAAAGTTAAATGTTAAAATAAAAAAAGATTACAGTCTACTATTTGTATGTACCAATTACATAATTTTGGTTGGCATATAAATATATTATATTGTATTATTTAGTATTTATTTCTTTAGTTGTATGTATTTATATAACATGTGTAATATTGTCTATGATGTACGTATAGGTAATATAGAATGCATGACAACTCTAGATACATCAATGAACGTTTGATCGTTTGAAACTTAGAACAGTAATATGGGCTGAACTCTGAATATAATGAAAATAACTGAGTATTTAACTATAATAACGTACCTATAATATTATTATACTTGCAGTGGAGCATCAAGCGTTTACCATCGTAACCAGACACAATTTATTTTCGTCATTTTAAAAACTATAATAGTAGGCAGTGGTGACGGTGACGATGGCGATAAAACAAAATAATTTCACTACCAACCCAGCAATGTGTGGCGACCTTTAGGTTGTTTTAAGCATGAATAATGTCCTGGTCTTTGAAAAATGGCATGGGATTACTCGTTTACCTACTTGGTCGAAGATATTGTTTAGTGATTTTATCAATAACAGCTCTAGCAGTCTAAGCATATTATTAAGAAAAGAACCATTGACAATGGTAAATACATTTTAAAGAAATTTCACCCAATTCAGTTGTAATAGATACGCTCAAAGTTGTTATTTAAATGCGATGATTTAAAATTTGTTTCGATATAACAACATACACAACTATCACTATCATGTGCCAAGGTAAACAAAATAAAACGAGTACACAAAAAGCAAACTTCGGTTTCTGAATCATAGGTTCCCACCTTTTTTAAATATGTTAAATTGCTGTAAATTGACATTGTGTGTGTAACTGTGCATAATATATTTTTTCAGTTTGAATATCTTAATTAATTTAATTATTTAAGAAATTAGTTAATTTAAATCAGATAAAAGATTCTGCAGAGTGAATGAATATTTGAGAAATAGGTTACACAACAAGTTTTTTTTTGTTCTGAAGTTATATTCAAGTGATAATAAAAAGTACTATGTACCTACAATTTCTCTATAGATTGGTAATTTAACTCAAACTATATAATATTATTAGTATTTATTGCCACTTTAAACAAGTTATTTTTGAAAAGTAATTGGTATTTTTTTTAAAAAATTCGTAAGTTAAAAATATAATATATATTTATCTTAACTTCTGCAGTATAAATAAAGCTCTCATATATAACAATTTTTGAATGTAATAATTTATCAAAGCAGTTTTTTTAAATGTTAAGTCCAACCAACTTTTGTATCTTACTTCTTTTTTTTTTTTTCCTTGATTCTTCTGCGACTGGATCGAATTGTTTAATTTTTACGATTTTAACATTCTCGAGTGAAGATAGTGTCAAGTCTTCCGGATTAATTGGCTTCAATGGATGTGGCGTATCTTGAGTATCTTGTGGTGGAGCTTGATTATCTTGTGGTGAACCTTGAGTATCTTGTGGTGGACCTTGGGTATCTTGTGGTGAACCTTGAGATTTTTTTTTTTTTGAACTTATTATTCCGTCTTCGATATTCAGATTATTTTGTGCTTCTAATTCCTTTTCTTCTAGTTTAAGGTCTCCAGGAGTTGTTGAGTCGTCTTCAACAACCAGTTTCTCATCTTCAATCTTATCATCTGTAACATCTATGTTATTTTCTTTAAGGTCAATATCATTTATTTCATTTTTATTAGGCTGATTTATGCTATTTCTAGAATTTATCCTGTCGAAAATTCCTTTAATCGTGTTTTTTTTTTGTTCCATTGATTCATCATTAATTGTTGATCCTTTATCCACATTTGATGGAATAGGATCTGTGCCTTCGATATTCAGATTATTTTGTGCTTCTAATTCCTTTTCTTCTGGCTTTAGGTCTCCAGGAGTTGTTGAGTCGTCTTCAACAACCAGTTTCTCATCTTCAATCTTATCATCTGTAACATCTATGTTATTTTTAATATCATTTATTTCATTTTTATTAGGCTGATTTATGCTATTTCTAGCATTCAACCCTGAAAGAAATCCTTTAATCATGTTTTTATTTTGTTCTATCATTCCAATATTAGTTGTTGATCCTTTCTCCACATTTGATGGAATAGGATCTGCGCCTTTGATATTCTGATCATTTCTTGCTTCTAATTCCGTTTCTTCTGGTTTAAGGTCTTCAGAAGTTGTTGATTCAGGTAAGTCTAGAGTCATAGTACTAAAGGGGTCGTCTTCATCATCCAGTTTCGGATCTTTTCCATTAATTGTTGATCCTTTTGGTTTAAGGTCTTCAGGAGTTGTTGATTCAGGTAAGTCTAGCGTCATAGTACGAAATGGGTCGTCTTCATCATCCAGTTTCGGATCTTCGCCATTAATTGTTGATCCTTTATCCACACTTGATGAAATAGGATCTGTGCCTTTAGCTACATTATTAATGTTTTCATCAGTCTGTACTCGAATTGGACCGGCAGATTCTTCATCAGCTTGGTTGCTAACGGTAGTAACAATGAGTATTAAATACAATAACTGTACCAGAGGATTCTTAGACAACTTAAAAGTTTTCAGTACCATACACATGTTTTTAACTACAACTGATTATTGTTTTGAACATCTGTATAATATAACAAATGGCTATATATTTTATTTAACAGTAGGTACATTATTATAATTTAATAAAGTTTAGTTTACTTTATGATTCACAGGCTGTGTTAATATGCTAAAACATGTTTGCTCTTGATTTATTAGAACGTATTCATCATGGTTTAATTTATTAAATCAATGTCCCTATTTTAGATAAAAAATACCATGGGAAATTAAATAATGAAATACATTTTATGTTTACATGACGCATACCTTGGTACTTACATAATTTAATTATAATTATTGTAATTTGCAAACAAAAAATATTTCACAGTTAAATTGCAACTTATTTACTATTTTAAACCATTGTATCTCAATAATTATACTATAAAATTAAAACTTATTTGCATTCATAGGCGTGCGCAGACTTAAATTTCTGGTCGAGCCTAGACAATTATAGTGCCCTAATGTTTGGACTGCGCCCCTAATTTTTTTTTTAACACACCAACATACATGTTGATAATATATTAACCTATTAATGTCTATAGTACTATAGTTATTGTATTTGTACCTATAAAGGTATACTGTATTTTTTTAGATTAATAAAATGTATGTAATGGTTAGGTTAGGTAGGTACACACAAATATTTTTGATTTTTTTATACTTTCACGACAAACAAAATTTTCATGATCTCCACGAACATATTATTATAATATAAGCATTATAATAAAATATTTAAATATATACGCACATTTTACTATGCCCCTAAAAAGTTTCAGGTCGAGCCTGGGCTTGACCGGCTCGCCCCGTGCGCACGCCTATGTTTGCATTGTGTATCAATATATAGATGTTAAATCTTTCATGTATGGATCTTAAGAAATGTTTTAATTCTTTGATCTATATTGCACAGAAGAATTTTTTTTAGAAGAATTGTATCTCTCTTCAAATTTTTAATCTACTGATATATATAGGTAGTGTGAAACTGTGAACATATTATCATCATATTTACGTCTTATTGTGCTATTGTTAATATAGATTCAAGATTGTAAGTTTTCAAATAGTAAAAAAATATAATGAAGGAGATAATATTAAAACTGATAAAAAATAAATAAATATTTTTTTAGAATACTATTGTGAAATCACGAATGTCTCACATGAAGTGTTAATATATTTATTACAATTTAAAATATTAATAAAAAATGTATAATTCATAAATATACATGTAATACATAATATATTGAAAAGCCTGGTGTGGCTTGGTGGTTGGCCTCAGTCACTAACATTATCTGAGTTCTATCATCGGTTGGCGTCACTAGGTCCCGGATGGGTGCCCATCCGGGTTTTTAGTGACGAATACTTCACATCCACGTGTTCCTCAACCAACTGTAACTCCCCTAAAAAATTCTAATGGTCATAGTTACCGATACAGCTTAAGATCAACAATAATAATAAGAAAACAAGAGGGTAATTGAGTGTCGCTCTGCTGTACAGCAGGTTACAAGTGAGTGACTGTAATGGATGGAGTTAAATTTGAATATCATTGTATACGAAAAATGATTCTGAGCGGAGACGGTTTGCCAGTCTGGGATATTTTACATTATATTTATATTATTATTTTTAATACGGTAGCCGGTTAAGTTGAATTATAATTATTTGTTTATTATTATATTTGTATATAATAATATAATTTAGAAGTTTCAAATACCCACGAATAATATTTTTAAATTTTAGCACAAAACTTAAATCGTTCTTTATCGTTTAAATATCTAGTTTCGCCCAAATTTTAACTTAAAAATTAAAATAACTAAAAAAACAGTGTTTACCTATGTATATTTGTTGGTTACAGAATTAACTATTTACGTGAAACCTTGTTTTAAAGTCCAATCCTTCACTATAAAAGTAGAACCGTTTATAAATTTAAAACAACAAATTAATTATAATTTTCAATTTAATCAAATATTATGTCAGAATTTGAACTTTAAAAGATTATAAAAAAAAATCTTGCCTATGTATTTTTAATATTTTTAAGCTGATATAGTATACATGTGAGTGGAGCCTTGTATTCAATTTTCAAGCATTCATAAAAATTCAAAACACTCATAAAAATGTATTTTGACTTTTCGGTAGAGATTTTTTTTAGTATTATTTAATATTAAATAATTTTCGCCAGATCGATTGGTGGCACTGATATTAATTAGTTATCCCATTCTTATAAAATCAAGATTAAAGATATACAGGTTGCACATCGACTACTGATAAGGTGAAATACGAATTGACTACCAATAATTAACCAATGGCTCTCCAAGTGGCAGTATTACAATTAACCGATTATAGATATTATATAGGTGTAAAATTAGTTCTAAATGTCGACACATAATATGGTTAAGTGTTGGCATCAAGTGCCACTATACTGATTACTGAGTGCGCCGAGAGAGCGCAAGTCGGCGGCGACCAAAACTTGTCGTAGTCCGCTCATCATACGGCGTACGACTTGGTGCGAGAAATTAGACCTCGAAACCGCGGAGACTTGTGCGGTCGACTTGCGCTCTCTCGGCGCCCTCAGTATAGTAAATTATTAACAGCTGTTATGTATAGTCACTTTGTAAATCAATCTGAATGCCGTTTATTATAAGGCGATGTGTAACCTGTATGTCTTTAATCGTGTATAAAATATAAAGATGTAAAGATAATAATAATTATAATGGACTGGACACACAGATTTCTATGTAGTACTAGATAGCGAACTCCCGCCATGACATGAAACTTCAATGTCGGTTGGCAATTGTATGGTATTTCATATGACAAATAAGATGATATTATGATTTATTTTGTATCGTATTTTATTATTTCTAAACATGCTGTTTAAAAAAAATAAAAATTTTATATATTTAATGTATATATAATTTTATATAAGACATTTTACATTTACTATTTTATTTGACCATTAAAAAAAATATTAGTCCTAATACGTTTTGTATAATAAATGAAATGTTTTGCCAACCGACAAAATGGCGGCCGTCCACAGCTGAGCTTCACTTGTAACAATATAAATTGTATAGGAGCTCCTCTTATTTAGTGTAGTATAGAAGTGTGTGACTGGACACAACTGGACACGGGTCGCAATTATTTTTTGAGAGTTAACTGTTTACAACGCCATCAGTTGACTAAATATTTGGCCATACCGCGATTTTAGTTATTTTTTTGTAATTTAAAAATATTATAGGGGCGTATGAGACTCGCTATGGGTGGGTACCAGTGGAGGATATAAAATATAAAAATTATACATTTTTTGGTGACGCTACAATTGATTATTTTCCAAGGTTGCAGTTTTTATCCGAACTCCTGAATATCATTTAATCAAAAAAATATCCAGGCATTTATATTTATATTTCATAGGAAATGTGAATAGGAATAATGTTTACCTGGAAAATCTATTGATCTTGGACCACCTACACACACATTGTTTTTAAATCAAGTAATTTAACTGCTAGACACAGATTAGAGTTAAATAAATATTGTAAAGTCTTACTTATTTTTTCAATTTCAATAGTAAGTTGGTAAACATATTCTCATATTTCCAGCATACTTTTAAACACTAATTGTTTTTCATATTTTATTTCACCATCATCAAACTTTGGTTTATAAAAAAAAAATCATGATAAATAAAATGTGTTGTATATCCTCCTGGTAATACGGCTCTTTTCTTAGGTCATTAAATATGAATATATCTCATCAATAGTTTCCTAAAGAAATCGTTTATACGAAAAAATATTGTACTATTTAATATTAAAATAATTAATTTTAAACGTTTATTCATGGGCTCTCCATTCAACTTATATGATTCAATATTATCTAAATGTTCAATGAATAACTATCTCCGAACCAATTTGTAGTCTTGTTTACTTCAACACTTGACATAGTTGCGATCAGAATTCAAATTATTGACGGTAGATATAATGTCATCACTTGTTTTGTCAACAGAAGAAATAAAAGGAAAGTACAATCCTTTGTTTCGATCTAGATAAATCTATTTTTCCGAAATACTATAACATAAAACAATTAAATAATTATGTAGGTATCAACCAAATTAAATGAAAGTAGGTAGGTACATGTCGGAAGCTGGTTGGTGTCGCCAACCGCCGTAGAGAGGGAGTATTGTGCTGATGGCTCACCACAATAATAACAATTTAATATAATACATGAGTATATAATCGATGGTTAGAAGGTAAAAGGGCGTAAACGCCAATTTCCAAATTGTTCAGGAAAGCCGAAAAACAGATATTTTCATATTAATTGTGTAACCTAACCTAAGAAGTTAGAACATCGTATAACACTTCGATTTGAGACTTAATATGATTTATAATGCGTTTTTACTTATTTTGTATTGATTAATTGTTCATAATCATAATATATTTGTGTATTTAAAGCCAATTTAAAAAAAAAAATGACTCTTACGCCACTTTTTTTCTGATCCTGGCTCTTACACCCCAAAAATGTTCAATTGACTATAATGGTTTCCATAGTTTAATATTGTTAGTTGTTTTATATTATTGATTAAATTCAATGAAGATTTGTAGTAAAAGTATTTCGAAAATTGTAAATATAAACTTAAGATTTAAAATCATTATTATGTGAAAATAATTAATTTATAATTATAATAATAATTAAATCAATTTCGATTTCGTGTTTGAGATGTTTGACTGTTTCTGGTACCTATCAGTTTTACTGTTCTGTTAAAATCACGGACTAGTTGGTCACGAACCGAACGTTCATATTTGTATTATCATGCCCCTTAATGCTTTTTACAGTGCTGACAAAACCTCTACCAAAATGATAAATTGATGTAACCGTCAACAATGAAGCTTACGTCATATCAAGTTTCCTTGAATGCCGTTTACATCTTTTAATTGACGTTTACACCCAATTTTTTCATTCCCATCAATTCTATGCCGTTTACGACCACATATTGAAACATCGCTTCTATCATATATACAAATGATAGCTATGTTGAGGTTCGATTAATCGATATAATATAATAATGCCGTTTACAAAAATATGCAAAAACATCGATTTTGAAAAAAGTGGCGTTTACGCCTTTTTACCTTCTAAAGTTCTAACCATCGAAATAATATTATATACGTTGCCATGGATACTCTACTTGGGCTATACTGAGTTGAACGATTGCTCAACTTCCGTTACAATATTTCATGACATCTCTTTTACAAAAATTTTATTATCAGAAAATCAAACTTAGCAAATTGACTAAATTTTTTGGGGGGGACTCAAGCCCCCCTCCCCATAGGCCATATTGCTTAGTACCACAGAATATAAAAGTTGGTACTAATTATTACAAGATATTGAACTGGGGGGACTTGACCGACATTTATTTTTGCCAATAAAACTTAGGTATATGATATATTTACATATATTATCAATCTTAAAATGTATTAAACAAAATTAAATAACGAATAGCTTAGTAATTTTACTAAAAAAAGTACTTAACAATAATTAGGTACTTATCATAAAAAGTAATTTCATATATCAGTAACTTCTAATGTTAAGTTATTCCACAACACTGACTATACCATAAATGCATTAATATTTTTACAGTTCACCGCCAAATCAATATTGTTCTTTAGTAAGACCGTGCGTTCGTCGATATTTATTTAAAAAAAAATATTTCAACATTTTCTCTTAAATGATCACGCTTCAGGATGCCTATTTTAATATTGAATTTAAAATTACCTTGACTTCAAGTTATCATACATTAGAGGTCAGATCGGGTTTTATATTTTAACACGATTTATGTGGTATATGGTAGAATTATACTATAATAACGATGAGTTGTTGTGAAACCTGATACACGCTTCTTAAGACTTAATTCGATAGCAATCAATATTCAATAATACTAAAATTATCATTATTTCTAAGCCATAAAATGTAAAACAACTGTCTATGCATTTAATATATAATAATAACTCCAAACTGTTTAAATAATTGTAAGCTAATAACTTTGTAGTTGATACTGAAACAACAAAAAATATATATACAATGGGTAATATAAGTAGGTACCTAGGTAATATAATATGTTTACATTGTTTGAATTTATTGTTCAAATGTTTTCAACGTGGTGTACCTATGGGTACATGTTGATATAAATTATATGATTTACCTATATAACACACAGTGTTCTACCCCCACCAGTAAAATTTCGTCAACGTTTTCAACTTAAATGTGTGTAAAAAAAATTATGCTGTAGTATTTCCAATATTCAATTAATAATAATATAATAAACTAATAATAATAATATAATAAACTAATAATATTAATATTTTTAAACTGCTATGAGAACAACTCATGTAGGATCATGTACCTATTACATTTTAAATCTTTTGACAGAGCCTAAATATTTTTACCAACCATTAAAAATATAAAACTAAAAAAAATTGAAAATTGAAAATGATCCAGCGTGGCCGTGGCGCTGAAAAAAAATATAGCAGCGGCACGACAATGTATATTATCTCGAACCAGGAGTTGTCCATTTAAACAGTGTATATTTTGGTTTTATCTCCATTTTGTGTCGGGTGGAATTACTGAGTGCCCTCCCAATATCTGTCAGTCTTGCTATGTATATATTATTATCTTTAATCCAAATTATTTATTGTACCTAATGTGTACAGATTGAAATTATATTTAAAAAAAAAAACAACTCCATTTTGGGCGTAACTCACTGCAGTAAATGAAACTCAGCCACCCTGGTAGGCAATATGCGATAATTCGATTTTTTGCATGCCTGTCCCTGATGTGCCCGAATAACCAATGGTAACCACTAATAAATAAATACTAAAGCCGGGTTCACACTACACCGTAACGTGTGGATTTGTGTTTTTATGTTTAGATCCAGAGATTACCCCCTATACAACCTCACCAACTTTACCTTTTTATAATAATGCTAGCTGATCCCGCTCACATAAAAATCACGTAAAAAATCATGATCGTTCAACTCCTTTCGAGTGCTACTCAGCCTCTATGGTAGGCAATCCGACTGCGTCAGATCGCGGACAATGTGAGAAAATTTGATTTGATGCATGCTTGCACCAGATCCGCCTGATTAACCAGTGGCAATTAAATAATAAAACTAATTTCTCATAATTATTTCTCCTATAACCAATAGCAACCGAATGTAAACACAAACATTTCCACCATAAATCTTAAAATCCCCGTTTGAGCACTTACCCGGGTTGGTGGTAGGAGGGTGAAAAATACTTTACGAACTATTCTCTGACCTACTGAATATACACACAAAATTTCATAAGAATCAGTCAAGCCGTTACGGATAGGTTAGGTTAGGTTTAATACTTTTAACTGAAATACCTAACTTACAAGAGCTAAATATTTTTTTCTTATAACTACCTTTTTGTATACTTAAATAGTTAAATCGGTAATCTAAAATGCTCAAAAACAAAAAAACAAAATTGTTGGCAAACATAGTTCATTAATTATAGTAATTTTTCGTGGTAAAAAAATAGAGAATAATTTTATTTTATAATTATTAAGAATAATTTACATACTATACTACCTACTCAAATAATATTTATTTTTTTTGAAAACTGTATTGGACGCGTTAAAAAAACATATTTTCGGGATTAAGATGGGCCCCCAAAATCAATGGGCCCCGGGACCACCCCCCATAATCCGGGCTTAATGATTTGCAAATGAAAATGTACCAAAAGCAGGGCTCTAGTCTTTCAATATTTATAATACAACTGTTATTATTATGATTACTTATTTATGTTTTTATTTTATTTGTTAGGTACTAAGAGGTAGGCAAGATTTGTTCTATACGTAAGTATAGTCCGTTGGATAAAAAGTTTGGGAAACGCTGTTGTGTAGTAACTTTGAGGTGTGGAGACAATGCTGAATGTCTGAATAAATATGTACTTTCAAGATATTATCTTCGATTTTAAAAAAAAAAGTTTTTATTAAAAAGTCTTAAAACAAACAAATAATATATTCAGAACAAAATTTTATTTTTATATTAATTGCTAGGTATGTATAACCTTTCATATCTAACAATTTACAATGCAATTTATTATAAACTGTGAACTCATTTACCAAAAAACATGACGTTCTCTACGGTCTATCATGTTGATAAATAAATAAAAATATGTTTCCTGACTGATAATTAATGGTTATTTTATATGGTATACAATATTTATTGATTTTCGTTGAAATATAGGTTAATTATGTTTAAAAAAAACATTTATATATATTATATTATATGCGTTGAAGTTTATTTATAATATGAAGTACGTAACCAATAACCATTCAGGTATAGGTACCTATATAATATGAGTTGATATCTCTTTATATAATGGTTTAGTTATAAATTATAATCAACGTAGGTATTACATTGTACATTTGTACTTTCTATAGTTTTTCCAGGATTGGAAATTATTGTTAGAAACTTGTTACTAGAAGGCACATAGTATTAAAATGGTGTATAGTACTGGTATATAATTTTATCACTCGATTTTTTAATTTTGAATACAATATTAATATGTTATCAAACATTATATAAGTATATAATTTATAACATGATTACTATGTTGATATTTCCTCACGAAAAACAAAAGTAACATATTATAGGTATCATTATAATGCTGCTTTTGAACAAATTTAATGATGCAGTCCAAGTGACATGATAAGTGGTACCTATTTATGCATTATATATTATAGTCTACCAATTGTATAATACGCATTGAAAAATATGAAAATGAATATTGTTTCAGAGATGCGTTTGAATATAGTATTGTCAATTGTTTGATTTGACGTTAAAACCAACGTAGGATTTCGTAATAATAATAATAATAATAATATAAAAATAAGCAAGTAATTAAAATTTAAAACACCGATATTACATTAGCATCCTATGAAGTTGACTTTCGAGCACATTACGGTTCATAGAATGTTTTTAGGTAGGTACCTTCTAGCCAATATTATATTATTTTATTTACTTTTCGGAACTCAATAATTGATTGCAAGTAAACAGATGACGTTTTTATTATTCAAAATAGGTAGCCACACATCAATTAATATGTTAATGAAGATTCTGTAGTAAGAACTAAGAACATACAAGTGAAATGTTTGATCTAGTCGACAGTTGTATAATGTGTTTACCTATATACTATACCTATTATCGAATAAAGCGGACTCGTTATTCCCACCTGAATTCTAGTGAGTTAAAGTCGTTCAATATATATATTATTATGCTGACATGCCGTAATTATCATGACTTTTTAAGCGTTACGTTTTATTTCAACAATTTTTTTTTATAATATGTAAGCTTTACATATTATTATATATATTACATATACTCAGTAAAAGTCATAATTTATATGATTATGCTGATAGCTGATGGTATATTTTACTATAGGATCAAAATGCCTGCGTTTTATTTATTATTACATCTACAGTACCTATACGTATATACGAGTTTGTAAATATTATAATTTATCACTCATTAAAATTATAAATGAAATAATATCATAATATAATATTGATTAATGTTGTGCACTTGTGTTATGTCATTATTGACCGGTGGTTATTTCGGGATAGAGGGACTGAAAATTATACCTAGTAGTGACCTTAAGGATATCATTTTCCAGGACAATATTATTGTTATTTTTTTTTCTAAATATCGTCGATAATGGCCATTAAAGTTTAAATCACAAGCATAATATTATTACCTACATAGTTTAAATTATAAACTATTATGTTAATTACAATGCTTACAATGTATACCGGCTTGTGATTTCTTGTGATTTAGTGACTGATTGAGAGATTCGGACAGGAATACAGGATATTATAAATCTTATGTCTTCCCGCCTATCCTTATCGTAGCCCGCAGGTTATACAGTTAATACAAGTTGGACTGTAAGTTTGTCCTAGGCTGATACCACACCTGCATACTATGATGAGTTCTTTGATTCTCTCCTGATAATAATTGTGTGAGTAATGAGTATTACAGATTACTTAAGGATTTTGGACTAAATGATTGTGGATATTTTGTTTGGCTTTAAATATTTTAACAAGAAAATTACCTATAATTAAATGCATCAGGAAAGTTTATTACCTAAGTAGGTACCTACATTAATATCATGATAGTAAACTGTAGCTACATTTAATAATTAGGTAGGTAAATAGGTAATATAACATGGGATTTCAAACATTAATACTGTTATGGAGTCTAAAACATTGTTTATAGACTTTATAGTGTAGACATATTAATATATAGTATAATAATATTACACTCATTTTACACGGTTTTATATGCAAACAACTTCGAGTGAATTAAAATGTACATCTAGTAGGGATGACTATAAGTTGTATACAGTAATACAGTATACTTGTATGTGATATTTTGGAAAATATTATAATTCAACCGATCTTATAACCGAATGACTAATAGAAAAGTAAATTATTGATAGTAGGTAGTATAATTAGTATACTTATTATAAATTGTCTCAACTCTTAAGAAATATTTGCTAACACATATTTTGTGCTCTGAATTGTTTTCCGTACAAATTGAATACATAGGTAAGTACATAATAATGATAATACATAATAAGCTGAAAATAAATAAGTACTTATCCAATTTAATACAATTTAAAACCTACTATAGTACTATACGTAAGTATATTACATCAGACTCATCAGAGTGAGTTTCCTATTTTTTTTAGATGCTAAGCAAAGCGATGAATGTATTGATTTTACAATGAGTGTTTTTTTTTATTTTTTATTTCTTTGTCATCACCTTTTAGGACTTTTGACTCAATGTTTATATTCGAATTTTCTATACACCCTCAAATTTTCAAAAAATATTGACTTATTTTGAGCTGTTTACGGACATTTTCAGTTTCCAACTTTTTTAGTTTTTTATTCTATCAATATCAATGATATTGTATTTGTTGGGTAATAAAGCTTGAACATTTAATAGAAGGCTCCTAATGTATTGTTACAATGATGTTTGAAAAATATCAAAAATCCATAATCACTATTTTTTTTTTATAAGCATTTAAAGTTAGTCTGCATAAAATTAAGCTACCTCTTTTTTAAAAAAAAAACTGTCCACAAGCAAGTCAAATTTAATTTTCACGAGAGTTTGAAGTTCATATTATTACAACATAGTATTTTCACTCGATTTCTCATGTAATGATTTTCTTGCTTTGTTGTAATTTAAAAATAAAAATTTTATTGTAAGTCAAGACCATAACTAGATTGAATTATGGCAGTAGTTAAAATTGTAGTTGTATACAGCTTATGAGAACAATCCAGTGAAGAATTTCGATTATTTAAAACCATAAAATATTTCGCCTTGTTCATGTTGTACTCATTGTAATAATTTTTGTAATTAATTAAATTAAATTACGTACCTACTTACATAATTTTAGTTCAAAATTCAATGTTTATTGTATAATATGGCGTTTCCCACCCTGGGATATATATTACATGACCATTTTTTTTTTATTATTTATTTTATTTTATATACCTATTATTGTTATGTACCTATGGGAAAATATTTAAGATTTAACTTGCAAGGATATTTAGTCAATTAATTCATATTGCAGAATTATTATGTAGGTACTTATAACTAGACTAACCCTTAATTTGTATAATTTTACACTAATGATGTGAAAAAAAAAACAAAATTGTCCTTGTAGAGTAGGCAAGTAAACTTGTATAGATAACGTTCTGATTAATTTAAATATGAGGTAGTTTAGTATATAGTATTTATTTAACAAAAACTTGTACAGGGTTCAGAGATCGAACTTCCCAACTCTTAGATAGGATAAGCTATTTGTGTGTAAGATTATGGGGCAGCCGCGACACTGCGACAGGTCTAATGAGTAATGGCACAAATCGCCACTGACAATAAGTTAGGTGTACCTATAAGCGTGGAATTAGAAATAATCTTGACTACCTATTCTACTTATAAACTATAAGAGTGCATGTCACTACATATTACCTATATTATTGGTTATTACAACTAGTAAGACACCAATAACACTTTACCGATAAAATATTTATGTATTATGGACTTATATGGTTACAATTAATACGTTATTCGACTGTTACAAACCTATTACGAAAAAAGTAAAAACACATAGTTTCGATTACGGTAAACCAATTATATTTTATATACAAGTTTATACCTAGGTATATAATAATATGTATACAATAATAGTCAATACGTACCTAATAGGTTTGTACCTACTTTATTATTACTTAAGTAATACCTACTTTGCATGAATGAGGACGAAATACACTATAAACTATGAATAATAAAGTAAAAAGTATAAATCAATGTGATATATTTGAGATTGCTTTATATTCAAAAGTTTTATTTATTTTAAGGGGGTGGGTGGTGAGCTGACTGATTTTATTTTTTACTTATTTTGGGAGCACGAGTGCACGACGTTAAAAGGTTGAAAAACGCCGCTGGGCCATTGTATACATTTTAAAATAACGACTGCACAACATTTTTTGGAATTTTTTTCTTCACCTATAGGTACCTACAAGGAGACCAAAATATGAGAGATATTTTCTTCATTCACATCCGATCATTTTCACACTTTCATGGGTAAGCTTTCCGAGTATCATATTTAAGTCTATTGCATAATAATATTATATTGATATACATACGTCACGTGTACACCAGTACACTGCCAATTTAATATGGCCGGTACATAGGAATGAACCCAGAAGACGTTACCAACATTTCTTTTCATCTCAAGACATTTCTCACCCGTACATAATAATGTTCGAGTTACTCGCGGCCAATTGGTACAATATATTAATACGGGTACCATATAATATGGTTCGTGTGCGCTGCAGGTATTAACCACTAACCAGCCAACGATATACCTGTATATCATGGTAGGTATCCGCAGCTGATGCTGGCAGCTCATAGTGATCGTCTACGGCACGACCGAGTGGGACTATTATAAACAATCGGCTCTGTGCGTTTTGTTTTCGTCCGATTAACCCAATCGCCCCGTCGTGAGAACTACACAGTGTAATAATATTCCGTATGCACTGCAGGCGGCTTTCACTTTCCTCAGCATTTTTCAGAGTTCGTGAGCAAAACGTAACTGGTTTTTAGTGCCGGGATTATGCAATGTTTCAGTAGATAATATGCTGGTCTAGGCCGGGTCGGAGATCGTGTGGTGCTCTCTTAACCGATGCGGTGATACGGCTCCTAAGCCCTAAGACTCCCGAGACGCAGTGATCCGCTGAAACGCAAACTGGACGGCCGTTCATAAGGTGCAAACATGAAGTTCGTATCTGTATGCCTCGTGTTGATGGTCGCTGTTCTGCACAGAGGTAAGACAACCCGTAAGTGATCAATAATATAAATACCTACGTTTGTATTAAGAGATATTATTTTTATTTCCACAATTATTTATTATATTACGGGTATTTAAGTGAAATTCCTCCGAAAATAAATACAATTGCAGCAAGCTACAAAAACTTCAGACGATAAAATATATGTTAATAATTAAATATCAAAATCATACAACAGAAGTAAAAAAAAAAACAAATTTAAATATTGACTAAATAATGACTAAATAAGCCGACAAGCGAATTGGTTTTCGTACTAATTTTCATCGTCTTACGATTATATCAGATAGCCTTGTAGATATCGTTTGATTTTTAATCAAAAATTTGCCTTGTAATTTTATTCGGTACTAATAATTTAGGACATCATTCATCTGTAGGAATAATAACTCTGCGAGTTCTCGCAGTTTACAGATCAATTTTAACCTTTTAAAAACACAATTTATACATTTTTTTTTAAAAACAAAATCAATTTGTATCGTTTATTTGGATAATTTTGTTCAAATATTTCATTGATTTGTTCGGTAGGTAATGTTTTTCTTTTTTAATACATACTATTGTTGCATCAAGAGGTTACCTAAAAACAAAACAATTTAAATAATTTTGTTTGGTTCTAATTGATTACTTGTTAACTTTGAGACTTGTTATTTTTATTAGGTTTTAACCATAACAAGTTATTAGGTATATAAAGGTTTTTTTGTTAATATTTTAACCAATAAATGTTGATTGTTTGATTGCTATAATATTTATTGTAGGAATATTAGTATGCTAAACCATTGGCCTTAATTATGAAATACATGTTAAATACATGGGCTTATATTATATTTGGGACATTATTAACCTAAATGCAAGCATCATTTTTCCAAATTTATGAAAAAAGATTAAAATTATGAAGATTATTTGATTTATATTTCAGTAGAAAAAATTATAGTGTACCAATTTTGACAAGGGTTTTCCCAATATTTACAACAATGTTTAATAAAAAGTATGAAAACTGGGCTAATCGACAATACGTTAAGTTATATAGAGTTCCTAGTAGATTAATATTATAAAATATGTACTAAACATAAACAATCTGAAAATGAATGCTATTGTATTTTAAAAGTTGAGTTATTATAGCAATGGCATATATTTAAAAAAAAAAATAATGATGACATAGGTACTTTCACGTTATTTTTTAAGCTGTGAAGTTATTTCAAATATTTAAATCTTAATGATTATTCTGTAGGAGGTTTTTGCAAAAGTCGTCATTTTTATTTCATCTATTAAGAACAATAAGAAAATACATTTGAAATTTTGAATTTTGAATTATTTAACTGTAATATAAATTATTTTTAAAATGTATTTAATTAAAACAATATTTTATATTTGAGTACTTGAAGTATTTGGTAGATATCTCATAATTTATGTGTAATTTTTTGAAATTATGTCTAAAATTATTGAACACTTGTCATTTTGAAGAAGGTAGTTTAATAGTTCCATCTACATCCAAAGTCCAAATTTCAAACGGTATGTATTCCGTTAAAATGCTTAAAACATTTTATTTTCCAGGAACATAATACTATATTAAATTGTGAAATTCAATGTTTTTACTCATTATCTAACAGAAACACAATTCGAAATACACCTATTACTTCCCAATATAATAGATAGGCTTTAAACAATAATTAATTTACTAGAGCACAATAAGTAATAAGCAGGGTTCGGGACTTATAGCACTAAAAAGCACTAAAATATGCGCTTATATATGACCCAATAAACTTAAAAATATGCACTAAAAATGAAAATAATATGCACTAAAAAATTAAAAAAAAAATTAAAAATCATTAACAAAAAAGATTTATTTGATATTATATGTATTAATAAATAGGTATATATAATGTATTAATTTTTTTATATTTAAAAAAATTAAAAAATTAAAAAATAAAAAAATTTGTAATTTAAATCTTAGTGCCTTTGT
The DNA here is from genome assembly GCA_949089665.1 of Macrosiphum euphorbiae. Classification (NCBI taxonomy): domain Eukaryota; kingdom Metazoa; phylum Arthropoda; class Insecta; order Hemiptera; family Aphididae; genus Macrosiphum; species Macrosiphum euphorbiae. The sequence goes on along the minus strand of CARXXK010000003.1, from coordinate 17,739,864 downwards.
GATTGCATGAACTATTAGATGTTTTCGAACATTTTCGAACTGGAAGGCTCTTCTATTATCGGCTAGAATACACTTATATGCCGAAAATGAACGTTCCAAGTCGACGGAAGTAATGGGAGCATACTTGAAAAATAACAGATCATTACATGTTAGATCTTCTGCTATTGAACGAAGATCCATAGACTCTCCTCCGGTGATAATATTACATATATTTGTTTGTTAAACCATAACTCAGATAACTACATGGTTTTCGATTTGTTGAGTAGGTATTTATAAATCAAGTGCACGTACTACATTTTTGTGACAGATAGCTACACAAATAGTATTACTACAAAACAAATTTTCGCAATTAATCGTTCAACATTTTAATTAATACATTTTGAACAATTATATTAACCATCAATCATTAAAAATCGTCGAATAAGCAAAAAATATGCAAAAACCTTTAAAATATGCAAAAACCCCCAAAATATGCAAAAATATGCAAAATAAAATTTCATATTTTAATTCTCTGTACTACAAAACGTATTTGTAGATCACTCTGCTATGTTTTACATCACCTATGATGGATATGCAAATGCTATAAGTCCCGAACCCTGGTAATAAGTAATAACAAGCAGTCTTGTAAAGTACTTGAACAAAATTAATCAAATACTTTTTAAGTACTCAAATACGTATTCTAAATACATTTAAAAAAAGTACTATTTTAAATACTTTTTTCGTCTTACTTTATTTACAGGGACGTTAAATTTAAATAAAATCACACAAATTTGAAATTGTACAACATTTTTATTTATATACTAAGTATCCATTTAATTGAATATTTGAATATATGTACCATGTAGTCCGTCGATTTCCTAATAAAATTGGAAATACCTTTACTCGAATTAGGTATATAATATAAAACATAACGATAGTAGATAATTAATATATTATATTATATTTTTTAATATTTAAAAACTAGTTAGAGTTATATAAAAAATTAATTCAGTTTACTAAATATGATTCGATTCATCTATATAAGATGTCAAGATGACCTTACTAAGGTCATTAGGCCAAAGTAAAAATTAAAACATATTTAAAAAGAAAAAAGTATTTGAAAGTATTTGAAAGTTTCTGTAAATGCTTTTTAAAAGTATTTGTTTTTGTACTTAAATACTTTTTTTTCAAGTATTCAGATAAGGTATTTTAAACTTTTGAAAATAAGTATCTGTATCTGTACTTGAATACTTTTTTAAAGTATCTTTTACAAGACTGATAATGGAATCACTCGGTACTAATTTATTTTTCCGTTATAAAGGAGTTTTCGTTGTAACTTGTTGGGCGACTAAGATATACTGGGCTGTTGTTTCGAATTTTGAATTAAATAGAATTAATAGTATTTTTTTGTGGGGTTTTAATCAACGTTTCTGTATGCAAAATAAAATACATGGGCATTTAAAGAAATACAATTTAGCAGAAAGCACCCTTAGCTTACTTAAACACTGTATCGAACCCGGAAATGTGTGTAATAGAAATGCATGGCACAGCAATAGTAAACCAATACATTTTTTTAATAGGTACCTACCACAATATAATGCTACAGTTTATCAAGTAGGTACCTGCAGGCTGTAAGTCAATAACACTAATTACTGCAATGATATTCTATAATAATAATGATTTGGCAAACCATAGTAGTAATTAGCATAATATGTCCATAGTAGGTATCTGGTGTTTTTTTTTTTTTAATGGTTTCGTTTTTATCGTTGGAACGAAAAAATAATGAATTATTAATTGATACATAATATAATATTATTATGTATCTTTCTACTTCGAAAGTTGTTCCTGACATAATATTTTGCTCGCAAGAAGATATTACGAAACACGAGTATAAATGCATACGATGAAAATATAGGTATACGCGATAAATAAGCCGAAAACAAAAACAAAAAAATGAACGCGTAAAAAATAATATCATCGACGACAAATAATGGGCGGGGGACACCTGTGAGAAAACTTTTCATTGTGACGTACGATAACAACAATATAATGAACTATATAATAATTTATACGTTTCTAAAACGCTTGCGTCAGAGACCAAATACAGTGTGCTATAGCCGTGTACACTGTGCAGCAGAGTATCGCATTATCCAAACCACATCACCGCGGTTGTGTGTACGTTGGTATAATAATACTTATATACATCGTTAAAAACAAATGGTCCGACCACTCGACCCACAACACAAACTCGGTCGCCGAGGAAAATCGAAACGACTTCGCGAGGCGCACGCGCGCGCTCGTCTTCTGACAATGAGCTCTTCCGACTTGCACTAGTCTGGCGAAAACATGAAAAAGCTCAGACTGACGACGAGGTAAGAGGAGCAGTGACGTGTACACGATGATAACTATATACTACTAAAATGACGGGTCAAGTATATGCTCGAGTGATACTTGAGGTGTACGGCGATTATCACCGTATAATATATATAAACACCGACCGCGGTGTAAACAACGACCATATAATAATATAAGGTCGGACGGTGGAAATACTACGAAATCCGAAACGGGTGGGTACGAAATTAGTTTGTTTTGACTTTTGGCCGTTTCTGGAGGGGCAATGTGGGGGGGGGAGGAGCGGCTCTATTCTGCGAAAAACGATATATCACACGTGCAGCAGCAGGAAGAGGCAGAGGAGAGGGGCCGTCGTGTATTCTCTATATTATTTAGTATTTACCCTGTCCGACTGTGAGCGAGATCGATAAAGTGAATAATATAAAAACCGTATTTAATCGGAAACTGGGTCGGGTCGGGTTTAGAACCAGAGTTGCGCGACATGACACTATAATATATTATTACGCGTATACCTAATAGTCAGTGTGTCATTGTCACATGATTAGTTTCGCGTGTAAAAAAATTTTCGCGACGGTAGAGGATAGTCTAAATGCGTGTACGAAAAAAAAAAAAACTGGTTCCAAAAAATCATTACGGTTAATTGAACCCTATTGCAAAACCGCGTTGGATAACTATACGCTCGAAATTCACATAATAATTAAAACGTGATTTCGTTTCCCTTGAAAAATATGACTTCCACCTACCGTACATAGATATATTATTATAATTTCATAAAATACCTAGCTGGTATATTAAAAATCGTATTTCAAAAGCGCGTGAGGTTAAGTATGATATTTTATCAGTGAAATAATGTTCATTAATATTAATAGGTAACGTAAATACGCGTGTGCACTGTGCACGGGGAATGAACGAACATTTTCGCTGAAAATCGAAAGGGTTACATTTCTTTTTAGCAGAAGTCAGAAATCGTTTATTTTCGATACCTTTGATCGAAGTTGGAACGGTTTCAACAATTTTATTTCCCAAACACCTTTTTGTATCATTGGTCATCAATAAGTAGTTACGGCTTAATATTATATTATTATTTAATTACCTTTGCGTAAATTGACTTTGGTTATTATGTTTTGAAAACTACTTCTAGTGAGATACCTAATTGGGTAGATGATTAATTTTCGGAAATAAATTGAATTATAAAAATTAAAAGTAGGTACCTACCTGCTATTATTATTACTATTATAATCACATAAAAGTACGAAAAAAAATCTTATTTCCAACCAATTCATTTTCTTCCATTAGTTTTAATTTTTATAGATTTGTAACATCTATTTAAAGATATTACTTTCTTAATATAATATATATTTGGCAAATAATTATTTAACCGAGAATATAAAAAAAATTAATGCGTTTTCGCTCTTAGTCATTTACATAGAGGAATTTTTCTCGAAGTGGGCGATAGCACCCCTATGTGTGAACAGAATACATTTTAGGTGTCTTTGAAAAGGACTAGAGGAGCTTTAGGTGATTAAAAAAAGCGAAAAAATATGTTCTTCTTATACTTAAAATTAAAATTAAATACCTACTACATGTTCTCATAATTTTACTTAGGTACGTCTGTTTTAATTGTGTATACTAAATTAGTTAATAATATTATATGTAATAGCGAAAAGAGTAAAGCGTCTTAAGTTCCAACATGGCTTACCTATATTATATTATTATATTATTAATTATTATTTATTATAATAACTATGATATTATGATATAATATATTATTATATTTTTATTGCTTATAACTATTATAATCAATAGAATTTTAATTCACTCAGCCTATGAAGAAGTTAGTATTACATTTTCCAGTATTTTGACCCAGCATAAAATTTGTTATCAACATAAAAAAAATAATTTAAGTCTGAGTACTTAAGAAATTTTACTGTAATAAAAATAAAAATATAATAAATAAATAACATATTTTATAGAAGAAAATTGAAAATGTTACAAATATTATCTTTGAAGGTGTTTTCTGGTAAAAAATTGGATCTAGTTAGTACTTTGTGGGATCAATAGTGAACAACTCACCGTACAACTACTTTTCTTAATCGAGAAAAACTAAAATAAATTATGAAAAAAAGGGAATATTTACGTAACACCAGTTTTTAATAAAACCGATTTTATTATTTTGTTGCGATTAAAAAATAATAACTTTAGATATAAAAAAGAAATAATAAATAAAAAGAATAATTATTAAATTGTCATCGAATATTTAAATATACTAATATTTTTGAATTTAGTATTTTCCAGACATAGTACAATTTCCAAAATATTTTGACTATTATTTAGCTTTTTACTACTACGACATATTTTACTTTTATTTTTCATCTATGCATTTCGATGATAATGTTTAAAAATGTAATAGAAGGTTCCACATAAGTTGTACTTAAAAATATTTAAAAACATCAAAAATACATAGTTTTAACGTATGTAAATATTAAAATAAAAAAATAAAATAAAAATTACGAAAACTTGCAAATTATTTTATAAAAAAAATGCTTGCAATTTTCAGTTTTAGTTAAGGTTTAAAAATGTAAAACTTACTGAATGATAAGGGACACTAGACACCTTTTGTACAGCAGAGCGAGTTCCCGGTTTTTATCATAAATGTATATTAATGAGTTTTATTATAAACTAATATTGGTCTTTAGGTGTGTTATCAGAATCAACAGAAAACAATTACGATGAAAAAGAAGCTACGTTAGAAAGTTTATCGAGTGTTTCTAAAAGGCAAACAAATTTCCAAAATGATAACCTCAACCAACAACAAGTAAAATATTTCGTATAAAAAGTAGACAAACATCTAACATCCAATTGGATAAATGTTCTTATTTTTCTTTAGATACCACAAGAATACTTCGATTATATTCAACAGGCAAATTATGATGGAAATTTAGTACCGGAACAACAGCAGTTCAGACAACAGAATGTACAACAACAGTTCGGACAGCAAAATGTACAACAATTTGGACAACAAAATGTACAACAACAGTTTAGACAACAAAATGTACAACAACAGTTTGGACAGCAAAATTTACAACAAGATTTCGTACAAGGGTAATTTTTTTTATACAAAATTATCAATACCGATGAAAATATTATGTCATTTTATTTTTAGATTACCATCAGATGCATTTCCTCCGACGACAACGACGACAAGATCGCCATTCACTGCTGAACAAGTTCGACTTCAAGAAGAATATGCGAGAAGAACACTAGTAGAACAGCAGACAGCGTTAACTAGACCCCGTCAAAGGCCTTTAGCCCAACCACTTCCAACTCAGTTTCAAATCCAACCTTCACCGATCCCCGAACAACAACAGCCACAACCACTGCAATTTATAGATCAAAATGGTCAAGTACGTCAACAAAACTTCGGGCAGCGGCAACAAAACTTTGCTCCTCGACAACAAGATTTAGTGTCACCACAACAAACCGTTTTCCCAATTTCAAGTGATGAACCGTTTTCATACGCTCAAGTCCAATTTGGTTCAGTGGCCAAACAAGAGGAAGCAGTTGTAAGCCGACCGAAAGGTCAAAGATCTGTCTCGAGGCCCAGTACAAACTACGCAATAGAACCTGCCACCCAACAAACAGTAGACTACCCAGCCGTGACTAAGGTGAATCCTTTACAGGTTAGTAGTCGTCAACTTCAAAACGTGGTTTACATACAGCCCAACGGTCAGATGTACAAAGGGGTCGAAGATACCGAGCCAGTAGTACTGATTCCGCGTAAGAATCACCATTACCAGACGATATCAGCGGTAACTTCCGGGCCCACGACTAGCGCTTCTTCTTTTACTTCGTCAACTACTACTGCAGGTCCGGTCGAAGAAGAGCAAGTGATAGTGATTCCCCGTCCGAAGAAACCTAATCAAAGGTCCAGACAGGAAAGCCGAAAATCGAGCAGGGTACAACAACAGGCTGTGACAACTGAAAGACCTCAGCAGCAACAAGACCAACAACTGCAGCAGTCATCCGAAGTGGAGCCGGACAATTTCCTCACGTCACTTCTATCTAGATTCCAGCAGACACAACCAGAGACGACAGTCGCCACTTTGCCAAAGGTGAGAGGCAGCCAGAGGCCGAAAAGCGGTAACCGTTCTGGAACATCCAAGTACTTGCCGGACAGAAGTCAGTTGCAGCTATTGCAATTTCCGCATGAGCTCAAGGCGTTAAGCAGTGCTGAACTCAAAGTGTTGGAAGAAACCAGCGCTCAGATAGCTGCTGCAAATGACAAATCCGTTGGACAAAAACAGCTCCTAAGAAAAACTCCGGTTACTAGTACCGTACCACCTTCACTGCCATCAAACGTAAGACTCAATGAACAACTGATCCTTGGGAATAGACCAGTTCCCATGCCCGTCGAACTTAACGAACAACAGCGTCAGTTCCTGGCAGCTCAAGGTATCCGTCACTTGTACCGGGTGGATTACGATCAATCCGGAAATGAGTTACCACTGACTTATGTATTAGCATTGGATAACCGGCCCAAACTAGCAGAGTCGAAACAGAAACTCAGAACCTCCCCTGCATAAAATGGCAAAATTACAAAAAGTGCCTATTTATAAATTAAATGTGTTTAAAATGTATCATTATTTTTTTTTTGTATATAATAGTTGATGTAAATTGTATATACGGCAATTACCCGTTTCGGCCATAATCTAAAAAGTCTGTTTCCACCATCGCCCATTTCTGCAAATGTAAAAAATGGTTTGATTCCCGTTTCTGCCAGTTTACCTGTTATATGATCAAAATATTGTAAAATAACTAAAAAAAAGAAAATGTATACTCCATTTTATTTAAATTTAACTTAAGTCATACAGACTGTGTAAAATTATTTTAAGTTGGAATTTAATTTTTAAATATAGGTACCTTAAAAATAATCATATTATTATTTTTTTAATATAATTCTTAACATGATATTATATAAACTACAAGTGTTTAAATGAAAATGCAAAATGTATTCCAAAAATATGGAATAAAAGTATAATAATACTACCAGAGCAGATATTTTGGCGGAAATGAGAATCAAACCTTTTTAAAACTGGCGGAAACAGTAATTTTAAATGTTGGCGGAAACTGCACATGCCTGAATAATTATACACGTCCCTCATTATTATTATTATTATTATTTTAATTATTAATTTGTATTTTTGTGAATTATATCTTTTTTCATTTGCAACATTTTGACTTAATTGAAATACAACTATGATAACTATTTTTAAGAAAGTGTGCCTATCTTTAAAAAACGTGATTTATAAAATACAGCATTGAAGAATGAACATAATATCTATTATTTAGGGAGACGAGGTGGTCGAGCGGTCTAACGCGTCGGCTGCGGCGCTGCCGGTCGAGGTTTCGATTCTCGACCACCGGGCGACATTTTTCTCCGGGCAAGTCACGGTGTCCGGAGAACAAGTGCCGCCATCCCCCACCTCGAGGCATGGCAGAAACCTACGGGTTCCCCATTCGAAATTCTGCCAAAAAATACACCCACGTGTAACACACCTACCGTTCCAAAACCTACAGTACCACACCCCTCCCAATGGCCTAAGTTGGCGCGGGATAATTAATGAAAAAAAATAATTATATATATATATATTATAACAACACATTCACACATTTGAGGTAATTGAAAATTAATTTTATATAGTAGATAACATATTATAATTAAGTAGGTAGTTATGAATAACTGTATTAGAAAATATTATTGCTGTACAAATCTCGGTCATATTTTGAAAACTATTTAAATTATCTACCTATATTACAGCTGAGAGAGTGATAAAAATATTGTAATTTTCAAGTAAAACCTATTGTCGTACACAATCATCCTATTCGAAACACGATTTCATGATAAATTATTAAAAATAATTGTGTTGTAATATTCTTGAAGTTCGGAATAATTAATAATTCAAAATCATAAATACATTTGTATACACATATCTTATAATAATAATATTATAATTTTATCTATTGGTAGGTGACAAAAAAAATCGTTTAATAAGTTTAACTACATCAGATATTAAATCTAATACTTTGCTTGATTGCTACATTCTACAAGCTAAAAATTATACACGACCGACATGTATTATGCTTAGGTACAAATAGTATAACAATTACTTGGCCTGGTGTGTTGCAGTGGTTGCCCTCAGTCACATAACGGATTCTGAGTGCAAGCAAGTGTCTCTAGTTCCCGGATGGGTGACCTCCCGGGTTTTAATGAAAAATCCTCGCCACATATACGCGTGTTCAAACCAACCGCCCCCATGAGTAAAAAACCAATCCAAAAATAACCTTCACCCAATGGCCTATGTTGCTGCAAGTTAATAAATAAGTAAAAAACAATTGTAAAATGCAGTTCCACAGTGAATTAAAAATAAATGACTATGGAAAACAATGGTAGTTATAGTTTATGGTTTGGCCATGAGTTATGATATTAATATTTACTTATACCATTTCTTTCAACAATAAGTTAGGTTGACATACGTCAGTGTAACTTTATTTAATAAAAAAAAATATACATATAAGTTTTCTTATAGTGAGTTTTCCTCAAAATTCATACGACAAATAAATATTTTACTCGAATATTGGTATAACAATATTAGGATTTGAGTTTATAAATTATACTTTTTTGAAATTGAATAATTTAAATTTAAACGAAGCTATGTGAAACTTAAAAAAATTTCACTAAAAATGTTATACCTACCTATGAAGATCGCCTATAATCAATATTCAACTATTTAGAGAGATATAGTATGTAATCGGTTCGATCCCGGCCACGGGCGGCATTTTTCTTCGGACAAGTCAGGGAGTCCGGAGAGAGATGCCGCCAAGGGTGAGCAACTTGAAATTCTCCCAAAACCTAAAAACGTGTTTCAACCCCCCCCCCCCCCCACCACAATAAAACAACAAAAACAGCTAATGACCATAGTTGAATGTTTTGACTTTTGAACATTAAAAATAAAGGAAATGATGTAGTAATTTTGATAAATTAATTATATAATACATTTGATTATGTAATAATATCTTATTATTAGAAAATACTAATTTGTCAAGAATATAAGAATATTAATAACTAATAACAATCGTATTTAGTAATAAAAAATATGGCTCTAAGAAATTTTTTTATTGAACCTTAGATTCTATTTTACCAGTCTTACCACTTTATTGGTAAACGTACCGATATTTTTTTTACGTAAATTCTCTCTCTGGTAATTACATTATATTTATTTACAGAAAAATTTGTTTGACCCACAATAATCTGTCTTTTTTTTTAGTAAGTACCTATTTAAATAATACAATTTATAAAAAATTATTCTTTTTTCAATATTTTAAGCCTTACCAGCAACATTAAAATACACGATTTAAGAATATAATTAAAACGACTCCTGAATGTTAGATAACAAAGTATACATGAAAACGTAGGTTGTAATTAGTTAAAGGGGTAAACAATGAAAATATATGATAATATTATCTACATAACAATAGGGAGTATGTCAATATGTACAGGAACTAAAATAATTAAAGCTTTCGTAAACCATTGTAGAATTATTAAAATATTATAATTCGTTATACCTTTATAATTTGTAAATTATGTTTTTTTCAAAGTATTGTACATATTATTATTATACTAATTTTATACGATCCACTTTATCGTGCAAGCTTTCGTACAACTTCATTGTATCTTTTATTGAGAGAAGTAAAAGGTAGATCGTCATCATTGTTGAGAAGATAAAATATACTTTTTACCGCTGCCTTTGCTTTATTATATTACCTTAGAGCCGTATAACAAAATATTCTAAGGTTAGATTGTTAAATTACAGTTTTAAAATAATGAAAATATTGATGATGAGTATAAAAATAAACTAATATAAAATATTTTATGTAAAATACATTTTTACTTAAAGATTTGATTAAACTACCGTTGAATTTAGTTTGATGGGTAATAATATAAAACTTACAGCTATTCAAATATAAATAATTAAAGTAGTAGAGTTGGCTTTATTGTTATTAGTTGAATACAATTTACCTCTTTATTAGGTTATTATGTAAATTGATATATTTTGGTACATCAATTTAAATATAAAAATGTGTTAAGGCTACACCCGTTGGGTTGTATCTGACTTACTTTTACGTTATTAAGACTACATTTTTCCCTGTTATTTTAGATTTTGAGTGGAGTGATGAATAAAATTTATTTTACAATGATGTGTTTGAAACGATGATTTTTTTTTTGTGTTTGTCGTATACACAAGATACAAAATTGAAAAAATGCATCGATTTTCCACTTCAGGATTTTTTCTGGTAGTAAAGTGAATGTTGTCGCTTCCTTTGAGAGGTCAAAATTACAAATTCTCAGCACTTTTCTAAATAGGTGATTGAGAAAAAAAAACTAGGGAAAAATTGAACTCAATACACAAAATCAGTTTTTCGCAAAATCAATTTTTTGTAATTTAATAACGAATATCCATATAGATACTTGACATTTTCTTATAAATATTTATATTAGCATTTCCTATATATGGTATAATATTTTAAAATATTTCGACTATCTTTGAACTATTAATTTGAAATTTTTATAAATTTTTTTAGTGTTTTTAAATAATTGATGAAAAAATTATTTGCTCTATCAAGAAGCTTAAACATTTAATACAAGGTTTCTTATAAGTTGTTATTACTGGAATTGAAAAAAAAATTGAGCCTAATTCAAATAATTTTAATGGGCGCCTGGGTTTTAAATTTTATAAAGAAATTGATATTCATTCGTAAAATAATGATTTCTCATCAAACGATTTTCTTACACCCCATTCCACGGTAAGTATAATAAAAAAAAGATGGGTAAGTAGATGTCACTCTGCTGTACAGTAGGTTACAAGTGAGTCACTGTAATGGGTGGTGTTAAATTTGAATTCAATGATATAATATCATTGTATAAGAAAAGCGATTCTGAGCGAAAACGGTATAAGTATATTTGATGATATTATTTTGAATAAAGTTATTTATATAATATAACCTGTTTACGTGAAACCTTGTTTTAAATTTTTGATCTTTAGCTATAAAAGTTGAACATTATATACATTTTTAACTAAAAATAATTATTAAGTTTTAAATTTGATACATTTTGTCAAAATTCAAACTTTAAATGCTTATAAAAAAAAATTTTGCCTTTGTATATTCAATGTTTTTCAGCTGCTATTGTAACAATTTATCAGAAGCCTTGCATTGAATTTTCACGCTTTTTTAACCAACAAATAAAATTGTATTGATATTTATAGAAAAAAAAAACTAAAAAAAATGGAAACTGAAAATATCCGTAAACAGCTCAAAATAAGTCAAAATATTTGGAAAATGTTATGGTGTATAAAAAATGCTAATATAAATATTCAGTCAAAGTTGCATATACCTACGATAATTTGTTTAAGAGTTGAAAACAGATTTTGCCTAAAAATCCCCTTTTTTCTTTAATTTTTTTTTTGTTATTAACTGTGCTTTTGAAAACTACAGTGAAATTTTTACTTTTGACTCCCCAAAGTACCAACTAGATTCACTTCCTATCAGAAAAGATACTTTTGAAGAAAATTTAAGCATTTTTACTGTCCTAAAAGGTGATGAGAGACACAAAAAAAAAATAAAAACTAAAAAAAAATACACACATCATTGTAAAATCAATACATTCATTGACGTTCGTGAACTTAGCGGCGATCATGTAACAGATTTCAATTAAACCTATCCAACAATTTTGTTGGACGTTTGTTGGACATTGTTGGAAAGATTTTACAATTTGTTGGACCGTCATTAAAAAGTTATAAACATTTTTCGAAAACCGCCGCTAAGTTCACACTAACGGCCAACATTAAATCAAACACATAATAAACTATACAAAATTGTTCTCCGCGGTTTGTTGGACATTGTTGGAAAGGTCCCGCCATTTGTTGGAACTCTGTTTATTTTATACGAATTTTTGAAAAAATGCACTTGAACAACTTTTTTTAAAAGTTAAAAAAGCCATCCAAAACGGTTCTATATGGTTTTTTGGACGCTGTTGGAAAGGTCCTGCCATTTGTTGGAACTCTGTTTATTTTATACGAATTTTTAAAAAAATGTACTTGGACAACTTTTTTTAAAAGTTCCAAAAACCATCCAATACTGTTGGCGACAGTTTGTTGGACGTTGTTTTAAAGCTCTCGCCATTTGTTGGAACTCTGTTTTACACGAGTTTTTAAAAAATTACCCCTGACTTCACAGTTACCTTCCTTTTATGTATGTCATCAGACATAAAATATTTAAATACAGTATAGAGGTTAAAATTGAATACCTGAAAGCCACAACAACAAGATAATACTATTATTCAAGAAAATCCTAAATTTTGTAAAAAATGATTTATTTTAATTCAACTTTAATTATTATATAAAAATATTAAAAGTTTATTCAAGTGGGTACCACTCTGCTTTACAGTTTTTGCAATGTTTGTGTTATACAGTAGACGCCGCTTATAAGACTCATGGATATAAGGTTCAGTCGCTAATTAGACTCAAAGTCGTCTGGGACGTATCCAAATACATTAAAAAAAAATCGGTTATAAGACTCAACACTTCGGTTATAAGACTCAAATTTCGTAAAATAAATTGTAGAAAATAAACTTTTTTGGTTAAAATTTAGAAATAAATTTGTATTGAAAAATTAATTAATATTCGTGTTGATTATTTATAGTTTCTGGTGGTACCTTATAACGTATAATAAAAATAAATAATAAAATAATAAAAATAAATAATAAATACATTAAAATATGTACATACATCCTTTATAATGTTTTCTTAATGTACGAGTATAATTTTTATAATATTTTTATATGTAATATTTACCAATTATAATTTTAGTTTTTTTTTATCAGGATTATTAAATTTATTCAATAATAAAGTATGTAATATGTAATATGTGTTAAAGTATTAAAATCAAAGCAAAATATGTAGTAAAATAAAATTTATAAATACGTAATTAAAATACGTTTTTTTCCATTTCGCCTATAAGATTCATTCGGTTATAAGACTCACTTTGTGCTGGTCCCAAAGTGAGTCTTATAAGCGGCGTCTACTGTATTTGAATACAACGATAAGCCATTGTATACGAAAAATGATTCTGAGCTGTTAGCAATTTTTTGTATTTAATATTTCACTTATTATTATTACGGTTGATAAATTAGTTAATTTTTTTTCGTTTCCACGGTAATGAGCTAAGTGTTAGGAATTAAATTTTTTTAGCGATTGTTTGTAATTTTTCTTTGGTTTTTCCCGTAGCATTAAATAACTATAGAGAAAATCGAAAAATAAAAATCGGAGCATTTTTACCATCCAAATTGTTCCAGACAGACAGACAGAAAAAAATATACATCTTAGTAAAATCTATACATTTTTAAGCTCCCCTTAGAATCTAAACTATCATAAAAATAATACTGATAATTGGAAATAGTGTATGCTTTTCCGAATCATAGTTAAAAATTGTTTATTTTTAAAGTAGATAACATTATAGTATACTATATATTTTTATGTAACAACATGACGTATATTTAATATCACATACTTTTTTTTTATTTTTTTTTGATAATTCTCATGTTTAAAAAATTTCAACAAATAAAATATAATATAGTTATTTATTATACAAACAAAAAAATATCAGTATACAATTAAATTCCTAAACGTAATAAAAAATGAAGAAAAACAATATTTTCTTTTCTTGCATAAAGTTATAATGACATTAAAATTAATATTTATAAAATATTTAAAACTTTTGAAATCGAAACAATCAAAATATAAAAAATGTATTATATATTATACAAACAAACAAGGTATAAATTAAAAAATTTACTTCAAACACATACTAAAAAATTATAAAAAAAAAATTTCTCTTTTCATCAATAAAATCCTTACTTACCTATAACATTTAAATTAATATTTTTTAAATATTCAAAACCTTTGAAATCTTAATCAAAATAAAATAATTACCAATTACATTATATAACAAAATAAAGCATCAATAAAAAATTGAAAGTTATTATTTTTATTGCTTTATATAAAAAATTGTATGTGGAAGTATACGCATTTTATCTTTAATTTTCCGAACTGTGCGAGTGAGATCGTCGTGCTGTTCCCATTGTCCACTCAGGCGTCTTACATATGCTATATAATGACCTATTCCGCTTAATCCACTTGGCTCTATATATGCAATTATTCCTGTGAGACGGTATCTGAAGATAAATTATTATATTTTATTTATTTATTTAAGAAATCTGTGTATAATTAACTTGAAGTTAACACATTAAATATGTAAAAAAATTAACTTATTAAGTTAAAACTCACTTAAAAAAAATTAAGGAGTTATTTAACTTAGTTAATATAAACTTAACGTTTTAACTTAATTTTAATTTTTAACTCGTTAATGCCCAGCCTTGCTTTTAAACTCACATAAAATCAATATCAAATTTTTCTTTGTTAATCCGATGGCTAGTCAGAAGAAGCTGACTTTCTGTGAAAATGATTTGTATGTTACAATTTTAAAAGTAGTTATATCAATTTAACCATCATAATATAGTTATGTTCTAAGATTAAAAGCTTAGTCAGCAGGCGTGTAGAAGGGTATATATTGGAGAGTATCTAATGGTATTTTAAACATAACAAATAAAACGCGATTTCTAAAAAATCAATTGAACGTTCTTTATTCATGAACTTTATGGGTTGGCCGAGTGGTACCATATAGAACCGTTTTGGATGGTTTTTGGAACTTTAAAAAAAAGTTGTAAAAGTGGCATTTTTTCAAAAATTCGTATAAAATAAACAGAGTTCCAACAAATGGCAGAACCTTTCCAACAGCGTCCAAAAAACCATATAGAACCGTTTTGGATGGCTTTTTTAACTTTTAAAAAAAGTTGTTCAAGTGCATTTTTTCAAAAATTCGTATAAAATAAACAGAGTTCCAACAAATGGCGAGAGCTTTAAAACAACGTCCAACAAACTGTCGCCAACAGTATTGGATGGTTTTTGGAACTTTTAAAAAAGTTGTCCAAGTGCATTTTTTCAAAAATTCGTATAAAATAAACAGAAGTCCAACAAATTGCGAGAGCTTTAAAACAACGTCCAACAAACTGTCGCCAACAGTATTGGATGGTTTTTGGAACTTTTAAAAAAGTTGTACAAATGCATTTTTTTTAAAAATTCGTATAAAATAAACAGAGTTCCAACAAATGGCAGGACCTTTCCAACAGCGTCCAAAAAACCATATAGAACCGTTTTGGATGGCTTTTTTAACTTTTAAAAAAAGTTGTTCAAGTGCATTTTTTCAAAAATTCGTATAAAATAAACAGAGTTCCAACAAATGGCAGAACCTTTCCAACAACGTCCAAAAAACGGTTTATAACCGTTTTGGATGGCTTTTAGAACTTTTTAAAAAAGTTGGCCGGGGGGCACTTTTTCAAAAATTCGTATAAAATCAACAGAGTTCCAACAAATGGCGAGAGCTTTAAAACAACGTCCAACAAACCATATAGAACCGTTTTGGATGGCTTTTTTAACTTTTAAAAAAAGTTGTTCAAGTGCATTTTTTCAAAAATTCGTATAAAATAAACAGAGTTCCAACAAATGGCAGAACCTTTCCAACAATGTCCAACAAACCGCGGAGAACAATTTTGTATAGTTTATTATGTTTTTGATTTAATGTTGGCCGTTAGTGTGAACTTAGCGGCGGTTTTCGAAAAATGTTTATAACTTTTTAATGACGGTCCAACAAATTGTAAAACCTTTCCAACAATGTCCAACAAACGTCCAACAAAATTGTTGGATAGGTTTAATTGAAATCTGTTACATGATTGCCGCTAAGTTCACGAACGTCATTCATTGTTTCACTCAGAATCTAAAAGTATAAAAAGAGGTATTGACTCAAAATGTAATAACAAATATGATATCAATATTATTCTATTATTATAATTGTATAATACTATAATACATAATTAAATATCATTATATCATTAATGTAATAAATGCATTTTTCGGTAAAATTAATTCAACAGTAACTCAATGACACCAGTATTGTATAGTGTAGCGATTACCTATACTGGCTACTTTCCTTATTTTTAATACTAGATAATATATTGCATGGTCATAATATTTAACTACACACACGACACACAATCACGTGGATCAACAAACGCCATTTCTTTTCATATTGCCTATAGTTAACTCCTTAAAACCAGAAAGTCAACAATCAGAAATTAATTGATTATCATAACAATAACCACTCATTATATCAGAAAATAATTATTGGTTATTAGAGTTTTTTTAAATATTATTTTTACATAATTATATGAATTCAATATGATGTAACAACATTTTTGAACAAAATTCTATTAAAAGTACATTTTTAGGTTCATAATATTTAGAAGCAAAATAATTTTCCGAGAATTTTTTACAATTATTACAATCGAATATCAGTAGTAAATTAGTTATACTCCACCACCAACATAAGGAGACATTTTAGTTGTAAAATGAATTGTGCTATAATACGTTATTTTTATATTTTATGTACCTAGTTGTTTTAAATAATTATAAATTTTTTGTTATCGAAAGACAAGGCAATCAATACATTAATAATTTACATAAATCAGATTTAAAAAAAAAAATAACAATAAAAGTTGTTTCACAACATGATAGAAAACTTACCTTT
Organism: Macrosiphum euphorbiae; assembly: GCA_949089665.1. NCBI lineage: Eukaryota > Metazoa > Arthropoda > Insecta > Hemiptera > Aphididae > Macrosiphum > Macrosiphum euphorbiae. The sequence continues at coordinate 17,722,776 of CARXXK010000003.1, read as the reverse complement.
TAGGCTATAATAATCAAACGTTGGCTTAAAAAAAGCAACTGTTTTTAATAGGTACTCATTGTAGTTTATGTCTTAAGATATACCATTACTTCCATGTTATCAAAACGTCAATATTAGTTAAAATAATATACAGTCAGTATCATCTATAATTTGGGGGCCGGAGGAGAAGTAATGCTAACGCGGTTCCTCTTCCGTCCCCCGATTAACTCGGAAAAAATAAAAGTATCATCTATAATGACGCTGGTAGTAACGACGTTAATTTCAAGGTCCCGGAAAAATTTCGTTTATTTATAAATATTATGTACAAAATCAAATTTGGTTATAACGGTGTATTTTTAACGGTCCCCTGACCATCGTTATAGATTATACTGATTGTATAACATATTACAGTATTAAAATATAATTATTATAATATATTATAATGTATAACTATTTTTCGTCATTATTGAAATTGAGTCTCATTTATTATTTTACTTAGATTGATGACTTATTTTTTTAGTGATAACGATGTTGAGAAAATTGTATTACAATATATGTAAATATTTTAAAGTGACGTCAATGTGTTCAACGGCTGACAAAATTCTCGACACATGGATTATATACAATATTTTGTGTACACATTTTATAAATTCCATTATTTTCGTACGTCATGGTACATATTTGTATGCACTTTACTCTCTTTAATTCTGTCACACATAATATAATTCTGGAAAAGATGGTTGCCGATTTTTGAAACTTGAGTCGACAATATTCTCCTAAATTGCTCCTGATTAAATTATATTTGTTTCAAATACTTGAGTACTCTATTATTTTACTTTATGTAATTGTATACATTTTTACAATCGATACTCAAAAATTGAACGTTCTTTTTAAATTTGAACGTTGTGTTCCATATTAAAAAAATATAACATACATTTAAGTTTGCTTTTAATTGTTAAACATAAGCAGGTATATTAATCATCGCGTGGAAAATTTAATATTTTTTCTTTTTTCACATACCTACCTAACTATTATTGAAATTGAGTTTTCATTTTTAAAGTAAAATACTAACAGAGATATATTAAAAAATTTAAAAAAAATCGTTTTGACCAAATAAAATACAATATAGAATTATTCTATAAAAATCTATGTAGCTAGTAGGTATGCCAGTCTATGGATTAAATACGTTACAAATAGAATCAATCATTCTTTTAACGGTTTAATATTTTTTTTTTGCCATCGAAACAATGTTATCACAAAATAAGGAAATTCCTAAGGACATTACATAAGGGAACATATGAGTCACTCGAACGTTCTAATAATTGTAAATTATTAATATGCGAGCATCGATGTACCTATAAGAAGCTGCACGTATTGTTTTTGTGTACAACCGGATTGTAGTTGATTTTGTATTTTTAGAAAATATGTCTTATAATGTTTTGTTATGTATAAATTAATAATTATATTATTATTTCAAGAAATCGTGCACCGAAAGTTTACTGCAGTAACGGTGCTCATTGAATAAGTAATTAATCACGTAAAATCATATTTGAGTGTCCATTAACGACGTTAGCACAGTGCGACCCACAAGTTTCTCCTTAAAACCGGACTAATGTAATAAACGACACTATTGGGCCGATATTTAGATCACGAACTGTATGTTGCGAGGTGGTTTGCATAACAAAAGAAGTTTTTTATTTGTTTCCTTAAAATTGTATCAATATGATTTCTATAAAAAGTGGTTTGCACAGAGAGTTCAGTTTCAGAGAAGCTCCTACAGCTATCCTACTAAGGACCATAAGGATTGCATTCAGCTGGTTTTGGACTTGACGCTATGACTTTTTTCAAAATTAGTGAGTTACACACTTTTATGTTATTATTATTAAATATTATTATTGTTAACCTACATTGTAACTGCCATTTTTTTATTTCTGAAAAGAGCATAGGTCAATAATTGGTTGTACTTATAGTTTATACTACATTGATGTAGGTATTTAATTTGTTTCTTTACTAACATTTTGTTGGGCAAATCGAATATGTAATAGTTGCTACGAATTTTTCATTTAGCTCTATCTTTAAATATATAACATAGTTGGTATTAAAAAAAAGTAATTTTCAAATTTATTATAGTAGGTACCTACCACTTTTAAAAAAAAAAAATACATTAACCACAGGGAAACAAAACAATTTGCACACTATATGATAATTTTTCAGTATCCATTTTTAACAGAAAATTAAAACTTTAATATATCTATATATTCGATTAGACGTTTATAAAATTCTATACAGTTTATTGTTAGCTTATTTTTTCTAATTTTAAACAATTAATCACTCATATCTAGTGCCAAAGTCTAACTTAATTTTAAAATGATCTTATTTTTTTCCTGTCATTTTTATTTAAACCGAAAGTCTTTTATCAGGTAATAGTTTTTAGTATTATTTTAATTATGCTATTTTAGACAGTGAAATTACTAAAAAAAAAAAAAAAATTTGATTGTTTATAATATTTAGATATTTATTTTCCATATAGGACCCAATGGCTTTGTAAAGAGATAAGTTGTTTTGTTCACTTTGTTTGTCTTTTATTATTCTAAATTAAATTTAAGGGGATTATTCTTCGTCTTGGATCCATTGTTATAATATTCAACCTACTTATTGGATTTTTGAAACATCTTATTTTTGGTCACGACACTTTTTTGATGAAGTCACTACACTCACGTAACTGTGTATCAAAGTTTTTATTTTAAACTTACAAAATTTAAAATGTTGATTTTCTTATTCAACATTTTAAGTTTTTTTGGATATTTGCGTTCATGTATGGCTCCGATTCTTCAACCTTTTCTTCGTAAAAAACCGATGATAAGCTTGGTTTTTCTGACAGTAGTTTTTCTTCTAGTTTCGTTTTTTCTAAATCAAATTTTTTTTTATACTTATATACAAGTGATTGTTTTTTCTTGTCATAGTTTGATCTATGGTTTTTTTCTATGTCATCTAATTTTTTTTCAAATCTCAGACGATAAGACAAAATCAATAGTCGATAGTATTCTTTAAAATCCGCTAGATTTTGCTCTTTAAAATATTCGAATTCCTGTTTTATATAATGTTCCCTACACGTTAAATATTTTTCAATACTTTTATGCATCATATTCTTAGCGTCAATTTTATATTGCTTTTGTTTTTCTTCACATTTATTGTTTAAGTCCATCGTGATAGCTGCTATAGCGTCCTATAAACATTCCAAATTATAGTAGTTAATTTATTTTAAATATAATATGCGGTACTTATAAATTATTATGGATTATGATTATTATAAAAGGTACGCTTTTAAACAAAATATTATTAAAACCACACAATTTTAGAAACTAAATTCAGATACATTTTTAATTATTTTTACATTACCATTACGATAATAAACTAAGAGGACGCACAACACTATAAGTAAAAAAAAAATCATGCAACGCCCGAGAAACCAAATGCGAATCGTATCTGTGGCGGTGATGGCTTATAATGTCTATTATAGCAGGATAAAGTCTATATAATGCGGAGTACTGCACATTGTAAAGGTCGACCTTTGGAGTAATAATCACTCTGGAGCATTAGCGCCCAGGGGCTGCTCCAGAGGGGGGCCCTTGGGGAGCGCCCTCCAAGCTGTATTTCTAAATAATTGAATACTGTTAAAACAAAATTACAAAAAGAAAATCATCGAAATTGCCAGAAAATTGTTACTTGCCTCCCCCCCACCTCTTACCATGTCACTGGAACGCCAATGATTTGTGATCTATCCTGCACTCATGCTATGCATGTCACGTTAAACTAGGTATTTCTATAGGCTTTACTGCAATGTTTTAACTGCAATATTTTCATCGATGTTACTGTTTAACTAAATGTTACCTATATCTGTAGCAATATTACATTATTACATACATCATACAAATTTAAAACTACCTATGCAACAGCTTGCAGATGTCATAACTGATAATATTATAATCTAATAGTAGGTAATTAAATATAAAAATACAACTCAATTAGAATGTTAATATTTTAAATTTATAATTTAGAGTCAACGTGTTGCATCTTTTACGTTTTAGTTATAGTAACGCACTAGTAAATTGTAAAATATATCGTTGAACAATATCGTGCAATTTTTAAATTAGTCTATTAGTGGCTTAGTTAGTAATATTATCCAAATGTGTTCGTTGGAGGAGGACTTGTAATTTCACGAAACATGATAATTGTATTTTTTTCCTCATAAGTATCATAATCGTTTGTTATTCATTATAATATTAATGCATCAGGTCTGCAGATTGTGAAATAAACAAATTTAAAAAAAAACACTTGCTTGTGATATTGTTATCAATTACAATAGATATAATAAAAAAATAAATAGGATTCAAATTTTATTATTTTTAAACATTAAATCATTTTTTACCCTTAGTGTTGAGCAGTATTAATAGATAAGCTAATGTATCTCATTATTTCAAAATGTTACCATATATAGAAAATGCTAATATAAATATTTGGTGAAAGTTTCAATCGTTTAGGGTTATTACTTTTGAGTTACACCAAAGAAATAAAATAGTTTATTCAAAAATTGGTTTTATGCTTAAGGCTATTTTAAGAAGGGCATTTTTTCTTGAATTTAGTACAATAAGCGAGAAAAATAAACATACTTCTAGAAGTCCTTAACTTTGAAAAAATATTAGAATTTGTTCGCTTGTTGTCTGTGTTTTGAAGGAGATTAATTAATTTTTAATTTATAGTAACACTAAAGTAAAAGTAAATTTTTAAAAAAGGAAAATTAATTTGGTACTATACTAATCAAAAAATACGACAAATCGAAAATCTGTTTCCTTCATGACCTAGAAAATAGAATAAGGAACACAAATATGTTTTTAAAATTAATATCGGGCTTTTGGTACTGGGTAAATTTTTTTTCCTCTTTTTGGGACTTTCGTGTTGAAACTTTTTTGAAAGCAAAATATTAAAGTGACGTATGACAGCAAGTATGTACAGTTTTTCTTTAATTACATAAAGCACTCGGGGAACTCAGGCACACTAATAATCAGTTACTACAAACATAGTCACACATCACTCAAGAAGGATACAATATTGCATAAATACGACGAAAATGGTTCGGTTTCAACAGCCTTAAGCGAAGGGAGTGTCCAGTGACACCACTTCATAGTTCTAAACTTATCATTTAGCAATTTAGGTATGATTTTTATTTTAAAAATATACCTCTTTTAGTGATAGGCATACATTAAAGGTGTCAAAAATTGTCTTCTTTCAAATAAAGTTGAATAATTATAGCAAGAGCTTAAAATACACATTTTATATTTTGTTTTTTTTTAATCTCTACCGAATATCTGAATGTATACAGTACGTCAGTACGTATAATATAATACAATTATTATTAAAATACCTATTGTGTTCTAATAAATGTACACTGCACACTGTTAATTTTGTATAATGCATCACTGATTAAATCCAAAGAAATTGTGAAAAGGGAACCACAAGCTTACGCCCCGAGATATTAATATCAATGGGTTAAGAACACTACCAGTGATTAAGTACAGAAGGGGGATTAAACTATTTCAATATAAATTGTAATATCATTATTCGATATAATATTTTGCATGAACTAATACAAAGAATAAATTATGAAGTACTATTTATTTTTATTTAGGCGGGAACTATGCTTGAACATAATTAAGATAAGAATAAATAATTATTGCAATATAATATGTGAATTAAATTTAAGCTATCAATATCTATCCTGTACAAATGTATTAGTTTTAAAATGATGTGTGTTTCTTGTGTACCTATGTGTCTGGCATCCACTTTTGGAGCAGTAAAAATGGTTTAATTTTCAAATTTGAGTGTGGTTTCTAGTATAAAATTGGATCTAAAATCCTGACTTAACCTAACCTTATAACTTTGGGGTCGAAAGTAAAATAATTCCGGTTAGAAAGTTATCGATAACATAACAAAACTATTGTTTTAGTTTATAACTTCATAATACTTTACATTTAAACTTTACATTTTTTGTCCCTAATTAATTTTACATTGATTTTGCTGCTGCTTATACCTATAGATATACACTGCAGTCTTTTTTAAGCTGCCTCTACTCAATAATCTATAATAATGATTTTGTACGATCCCTAATACGAAGTCACACAGTAGTCAAAGTGCATTAAAGAAACCTCTAAAATATTGGTTGAATAATTGAATAATATATTATTTACCTTTTAAACTTGTGAATATATTTTGGTATTACTAATAGTTACTCAATAATACGGTATCTATTAATTATGATAGATTATAATATGATGTAAAATTGTGATGTTAAAATGCTCGGGCTTATGAATTTAAAAAAATGTTCATAGCGCATAGGTTATATTGTTATTTTATTTAACTTGGTTAGTGATATTATTAAGTCAGAATATGAGAATATTTGTTTTTAAAAAACACAATAATTGTGATTAATGTATAATAATAAATGATAATATCTTCAAAAATTTCAATTAATATGTCCTTACTGTAAATACCTTTATTATCATTATTATTATCAGTTTATAATAATACCTATACTATTTAGATACTTACAAGTATTAAAGTTAACGGAATATAGGTATTATATATAATAATATGTACAATGTACATTATTTTGTTGAAACTAGTTATTTTACCTAAGCATCTTTCAATATGAAATAAACCTTTGTGTCGAAATAACAAGTATAAATAATTAGATTAAAAATAAAATGTGTTATACCTAACCTGTGGCTTACACAATAAACGAGTATTTTAAGTAAAATGTTATTACTCAATATATTATAATGAATAACCAGTTGAATAATTGTTTTAACATTTTTTCAACAAATTTGAGGTCCAACATACAGTAACATCTTTCTGTTTAAAATACGTTATAACGTTTTTGTATGTTTAACATTTAAATTAAAAATGTTTCCAACCATAGACAAATATTTATCAATAATATTGAAATAATTATGTTTATGTGTTATGCTCTAATGTCAATATACCTTCGTTACAGAAATAAAGATGTAATTTTGGTATATATTTATTTTCGTACTTACGTTAAACTTATTCATATGATAATTGGTATCTTGTAACAGTTTGTCGTCGTATTCAGTTCGTATAAACATTGAGTCTTTCTCGAGTTGGTAATTCATTTTTCCCTTTAGAATTTCTGTTTCCTGCTTAAATCTTTGGTTAAATGTTTGATGTATGGGTTCAAAATACGTTTTTTCCTGCGTTGAACCCATTTCTGAAATTTTTATTTTATTACAGTTTAATTTTATTTTACATACAGCACACATTTGACGACAGCACCTAAAATGTAATTGTGCACATTCGCTTGGATCTGTTGTGCATGTCTCACCGGACCGTGCTTATTTCCAATTTCTTCCCGAACATTTTCTTTTTTGTTGATTTGTTTTTTCGACTTTGATTGAATTGGTTGATCTTTAAAAGATAATACTTCTATCAACATTTGTTATGCGTCAACCTGATTAAATACTCAGAAAATAAAAATACACCGGTGTTTTTTCTTAGATAGGTAAATGGTTAAATTCTGATAGACCAAATAAATAAAATATCAAATAATTCAATTCGTTTTAATTTGAAAATATTCTCAGTATTTGATGAATATAGTTTTCTTATGAAAAATCCACGTTAAATGCTCATAAAAACAACGTTTTATATGCATTTTTTGTACATAGGACAATATAAAATATTGGCAAAAAGTGACAACTTTTGTGTTTATAATTTAACATAAAATGTATACAAACTAAGAGGTAGTAATAGTACCAAAGATTTGAGTGCTTGGATTACATGCTGATTTTTTCTTTCGAACACAACTCATTTCAATAAAGTAATGTATAAAACTAAATATTTTTATACCAATTGCAGTTAAGAGAATAATACATTAATAATTATCTAATAATAATCGATATAAATATAGCTAAGCAACAGTTTTAATACGTTACAAGTTAAAAAAATTTTCAGCTTATTTGTTATAAATATATTTTTAATATTATTTCATTTGTACCTAATACCTACCACGCTAAGATAATTTCATGGTAGTAATAATATGCAATGCGTACATAATAATATACTATCGATTATCCAATATGTGTCGCTTGACTTAAACTCATATCGGTTAGTTGTCAGTTAGGTCATAGGTGACATTTTTTTTTTTTTTTGACAGTGGTCGGTATTAATCATTCATGTGCATGACTTAAGATATTATTTATTGTGTAAATAATATTAAATTATAGTCTGTGTTTTAGCAATAATCAGTACCATGGTCATTGCATTGGGTACAGCGTGGTCCGGTCAGTTTCCACAGTTTTACCACACGTTTCCTTCACGGACGCCACCGCCAATAGCATTTAGGCCATTCTATCAAGAACCGTTGCTACCACAACGTTATTTTGTTCACCAACCACAGTTTCGGCAGCCATTGGACCTATACCAACCACCGCCTCCATCGCCGACTATGATACGGCCAAATCTGCAACCTTCACGCGTCTTACCTACCTCTCCATTGCCGTCGAACCAAGTGACCACGACCGGCGTTCATCACCACGTGTACTATTATTATTTTTATTTGCCATCGAAAGACGGAACACTGACCGGCCTAAGAGATGGAGACGATGGTCGAGTGACACGACAGCCATGCGGCGATCATCATCGTCCCACCACGACTGCCGAATGTCCACCGGTATACCTTCCGCCTCCGCCACCTCCGCCATCACCAACACCACCAACATCGACTCAAACTCCAAATCCTACCGTATCAGTGCCTCCACCGTTGCAAGGGCCTTGCAACGATGATACTGTAGTCGTGGACAACGTGGAATATTATCCTTTCAGTAGAACTCCAATAGTAGTAGCACCATCGAACGGCGCCCGAGATGGGTCTGAAAACGGAAGTCGAGACAACTCAGAACAAAAGAACAGGCATAACACCCAGCCCAACTTCATTTTGGCCAATTATTTGTTGCCACCGGACAAATGAACACCGTCGGTACCGGAATATCCAAAAATTACAGGATATTGTACATACATATAATATCAATATCATAATATTATAAACGACATACTTACATAATAATAATCATTATTTTTATACATAATAATATTGTTTTACGTTGATTATTATTACTCTTGTCCAGTGCAACGGTTGGTTCCGTTAAACTTCAACATAGAATTCCATTTATTAAATGATTATATTATAGTAGCTGCAATCGAACGAGGAGCAACGTTATATACCACCATAGACTTTATTAATAAAGTGTTAATGGTTTGTTAAATGTATAAATAAACAATTTACAATAATGGATATTATTTGGATATGAATCAATTAAGTTAAACTTATTAACTGATAAAATTATATAACGTTTGATATGTATATAAAATGGTATGTTTGGTTTTTATATATTGAACAATTCTTCACATCTTTGTAAAAAATAATGTCTAGATTAGGTTATAAGTATCGAATTAAACATATCGAACTAGGTACCTATTAATTTTTTTGGAAGAACAAAAACTCAAAGTCTATATATGCACCATAACTACTCTTTGGTCAATAATAACGCAATAACCCAGCAGTTCTTCATAACTTGGTACTTGGATTTAAATTTATTCTTGAATGTGTTTAGAGATAGAACACCTACCGACCTTCCACCACCTATACATTATTAACATCGTAGGTTCTAGTGTTATGAAAAAAAATAATATAAAATATACATCATTAACATTACGTTCAAATTTACGATTTTTTTCTTGTAACTCTTATTAAAATAATATAATATATCTACATAATGACGAGCAATAATCTCTAATCGTTATATACTGAAAATAATAAAAAATAAATGAAATGTCTATAAAAATGAAATGTCCAAATCAATTCATATTATATATATAAAAAAAAACATATTTCCACATAGGTATACTGTTCTTATTGACACTTATCATAAAAATAATATAATAACACTAATGAAAAATAATAATGTTCAACCGAGTTCCAACGCCCTCCTTATTATTAACATGAAAATAAGTAATAACTACATTCTAGCCAGTGTTATAATATCTATATTTATTTTTTTAATTAAATATTAGGTATGTTTTCTCAAAAAAGTTTACTTGTGGACATATAACTGAGTTTTGTAATCCAGAGAGCGTTGAGTACATGAAGCGTAGTCACGAATTTAGCCATGTATAGAGTTAAATGACCTTAAAATTCACGAAAACTGGTGTTGAATCATCGTATATTTTCTGGCCAACTACCAAAATAACAAGATGAAAGTAAAATAATTCAAAGGAAAGTGACACAATCAAGTATGGTGAAATATAATAAAACTTGAATACATTTACGACATGTTATATAAGAAAAAACAATAATACTCGAATATATAATTAACAAATATAAACCATGTCAAATATCATATTATTTCAGTGTTATAAATCGAAAAAATGTCTTAGATATAATAGTTATGAACTTAAAAAAGTCTATATATACATAAATTGAGATTTATATACACCGAATTTGTCAACAATTTATCAGTCAGCAAAGAATAAATAAAATTAAAAACCAAGTAAATAACTAAATTTTTGTAGGTACGAACGTTAATGTATATTTGTACCACCAGCCAAAATGTGAAAAAAAAGGCATGTATAATATGTATGTCTCTTTATATAGGGTACCTAGTATATAGTATTATATTATGCAACTTGATTTGTGGATGGTTTTACATTGTGACATTTTTCGAAGCAAAAAACAACAATTAAATAGTTTCATGCACCGTTTCTATAAATAAACAATTGAATTTAAATGCTAATATAGAACGATTAAAATTATTTTTGAGAAAATAATGAAAAACGTAAAAAAAATAAGGTTTATAAATGTTACAATAATATGTTGAATTTAACTTTGGGTGCTCCAATATCTCATATTGTTAATATTTTTTTAATAATACACTTATTCAAAATCTGATTTTTGGAATTTTTAAATATTCTCGAATACTTTAATTCTTGATTTTTTTTGGAACATTTATAACTTTTAAAAAATGGTTCAAGTATAATAAATAAGTACTAGATCCGATATTACATTTATTTTATATTTTTGTAGAACCAATATCTAAGGACTACGTATAATTAGCTGAGAGACAAGTCGTTCAAATTTCGAATTAGAGTCATCAAAGTTTTTAAAAAATGACCAACTAAATAATTTACAATAAAAAGGAGAGGTTCTTATTTGAAAAACAGAAGTTTGTATCACCTCAAGTCACTCCTCAAGTAGTACAAAAAAATCTCAAACATTTTAAAATATGGTCTTGAAGTTTAATTAAAAATTTGAATAAACTCATTAGTAAAGTAAAAAATGAGATTGAGAATGCTTTTTGAATCATCCTGTATATATATTTATTTGTGAATAGTAATTGATAGTATGTTATATAATAATTAAAATTATTTTAGCCTAAAAAAAATAGGTAACTTTAAAGTAAAAAGTGTGTGCCAACTTTTTTTAATATCAATATTTAATTTTTACTTTAAATAATTAACTTTCCTAACAATTTGTTCAAAATAACTAGAAATTACAGACTTTAAATAAATATTCAATTTATTTGTGTATATAAGTAATAAAAATGTTACAGAAAAGTTAAATATTTGAAAAACTCAAATCTGTTATTAGTGTTATTGAATTTGATGTGATCGTATATATCAATTATTCATATTGAATTTTTTGAAATGATTTCAATATTATACTTTTAACAGTACCTACCTATTTATCGATTTAAATTTTCTATTTTACGACTCTTGAAGTTATGCACAAGTAAATTTGAACACAATTTTAAGTCAAAATACGCATAGCCAAGTCTATTCGGAATTAACGTACCAACTATAACGTATAGGTATACGATTTTATCAAACTTGTTCGTTGTTTTCCCCAACTCTAAACTATAGACGACTTACTGAAAACGTCAACCTTTTACGCAAACATGTGGTATTGGATTACAGGATTATTGTACTATTTAAACGATTAATAATTAAAATACAAAGCAGAATTAATTCATCAGACGTATATACTATAATATTATTGTTATTTGTGAACTGTCCAAATGTAAATCAAATCCTCGTTCGTCACCCATTTGGCGTATTTATAGCTGTACATGAACTATAGTACTATGGTTATGTACGGTGGAAAGGCCAAGTGGAGTAAACCTCAACAATGAACATTTTCAGAAGCGAATAACATAATATAAAAATTGTTGTTTGAATGTTAAATTTATTTGTGAAAATATTCAACAAAAAATAAAATATTTAAGGATTATATTATTATATTCGTGTACATTATATTATGGGAAATTTGTGTATAACTCATTGTGTCTTTATCAGAGTTAAAATCTCTATTTTGTTTGGGGCCTGGGTCACATAACTTGGCCTTTACACCATTTGTATTATAATACGTGATCCGAGTACGACGTATATTGTTTTCAAACGCTTAGAAAAAATAGAGAAAATAGGTACCTAGTTGACATCTTTTTGATTTAAATCAATCCTAATACTTATTTACTCACTATAATAGAAATGTACGATACATTTGAAAATTGTTTTCACTTGGATTCCTCTGTTTGAATTTAGACGGAATAAATATTTTATTATTACCTATATTGTAATTATCGTTTCTATAATATAGCTATATTATTAATCGGAAGAAGTTTATTGTTACCTATTTAATCGGTTGACACAATATTATTTTTCTTCTATGTTATGATTTTTGGCCTATTTTCTTAACGATATAATAATTCTTTACTATAAAATATCAGTCGATGGATTGCATTATTATAAAAAACAATAAGTAATATATTGTCTAATGTCTATAAGCTGTGTCCATTGATCAAATACGCCGGTTATGCGTATGCCCACGCGACACCCCTTCCATCGATAGTCGAGACCGGTTCTACCATAGACTTATAAATTAAGTTTGATATAAACTTAGTTTATACTTAATAGTAAGTTGCTCTATGGGTTTCTCTGTCCATTAGTTTCCCTTTACTTATTAGTTTATTATAATATGATTGTATAATGTTTCTACAACAATTAACAAATAGCTATATAATAGGTAATAAAATAATAATTGAATATAAAGGATGAATATTTATAAAAAGTAGTTATATAAAACCTTATAACCAAAATATGTACCTACTTAGTATACTAATCATGCCACACTAGCATAACGTTAGGTATGCCAATTGTCATTTATATTTTTTACTATATGACTCCAACACAATACGTAGTAGAAGGTACCTATATATTATAAATTAAAATAAAATAAATAGTAATAACTAATATAATTTGGAAATTCATGAAACGGATCCTACATTTCTGTGCAATAGAAACATTTTTGATTTTAGAGAGGCAAATTGTGTTCTGTGTGTACTCGTGAATATAATATTGCATAATTATATGGATTTGTATGACATTTCTATTCTTCTCGATCCTATTGTATTATGCATATATTATTATTGAGTTCGTACCTATAATACGATTATACCGAACAAATTGAATTTTTTTTGTGAATTCAGAACATGAATCAACTTGATGTTGTTATAATATTATATTTTATACCTTGTTGTATTGAAATTATGGATATTTTAAATAATTGGAAAATGTAGGTTACCTATATTAAAATTATTTTAATATAACCTCCACACATTTTATCCGTAATGTTTACAATCGATTTTTTCGTTTATTTATTTATTAGCAAAAATCGGTATTATAAAAAAATTTCATCTATAAATAAATGTATGTTTTGTTATATTTATATGTTCTTACAGTTGTTTTTGCGGGGTTTCAAGGATTTATTAAATTGGTAAACAATTTTCTCATTATTTCAAAACTAAAATGTGAATGAATGTGCGCTTATACATTCTATCACATTTTAGTTAACGCATGCATTTGTCCATAATATCGTGCGCCTACCATTTGTAATGACGCATTGATCATTAAACTAATGCAGTTGGTAGGTATAGTGTTGCAAATACTTACTAATATAGTATACAGCATTCGAGGCTTCATTAAATTGGCTATTGCTTAATACACGATTCAAGTAGTCAGATAAGTACCAAGGCGTATTTTTATTAGTAGTGGTTGGTATTGTGGTGGAAAGTAGGACGAAGGTTCTAGTTGCACTACGACAGTTCCTGGCAAAACGATTCAAACCTTCAACAGTGAAAGTATTATTTCGTTTTAGTACCCGCAAAGTGCCGTATTCTTACCACCCGGTATCGCGTTTATCATAGTTTTTCGCCATATTTTAAACCGGTGGTTGACAATCACTGGAGTTTTCCAACGGATTTCAGATACTTCTGTAAGTAGTTTTATTGAGTATTAAATCATTTTAGACCACAACTATACAGGTAGGCTATTGTGTGTGTACAAATGTCACTTAATAATATGTTAGAATGTATGGTATGAAGTATTTCACTGTTTAATGATAATCGTTAATATTTTTATACCTAGTGTTCACATATAATCCCAAAAATTTAAAATTATAAGAAATCCCCAGTAATTTTCTTAATAATTGCGAATAGGTATAAACAAAAAACAATCATAAAAAGTAAATGTTTACGCAACAATCGATTTTGTTTTAATTCGGAAAGGAATAACCATATAGAAATTAGAAATATTTTAGCACTTTCTGAGCTATCCAGACATGATATTTTAAACTTGTTTAGTTTTTTTTATTTAAGTTTATGATATTTTTGTATTTTAGTAATAAAATTGACAATTTTATACATGATCCCTCATAAATTAATTTTACAAAATTTAAAAAATATCGAAAATACCTAGGTATACTTTTTGTAAGTAATTTGTAGTTCACATTTTGATGAAATTGTATATTTTAACTAAAAATAAAAGCTATTCATAATCTATAATTGTTATTTTGTTGTAATTTAAAAAATATTTATCACTGAGATTTGATATTACTCATAAATAATAAATTACCTATTTAAACATGTGATATTATAATAATTGATAATTACAATATATAATATAGGTATGCCAGTGGATTTATTTGGGGGGGGGGGGCAAAAAAAATGTTTTTAATTGCTGTTTTTCTGTTCCTTCCTGAGTATATACATTAATTTGATTACTTAATAGACACAATTATTTAGTATATAAGATATCAGTTAGTTCGTGACAATGTTATGAGAATATTTAAAATAAAATACTATGACATAAGCCAATGGTGAGGGGAGGTCCAGACCTGGGGTCATTCCATCGGCCCTGCTTGCGTCACTGAGGTATGCGATGTTTTGTGGATATAATTAGTGCAACTTACCGAATAACTAATGAAAAAAATTAATAACTCATAATAATATAAATAAAATATGTACCTTTAGACTGGCGGTGTATGTTTCTATTCAGGATCGTTTTTCGCACATATTCATTGATTTACCTACATCATAGAGTTCAAATGTAATAAAATATATATTACAGTAACTAAGTACTAATTCAATGATGGAGTTCCTACACTACTGCAGAGCAAGTTCCCTGGGGTCTGCTTCATTATATTATTTAATGTTTATATAAGAGAACTAAAAAAAATTTAAGTTTAATGCGTATCCATTATGAACTAAATGTTGTTTTTTAAAAATATTTTGCATTATAGTTTTTACAAAAAAATAACATTTTATTTTTAACAAACTGAATTGGAAGTAAAACACTAAGTCTTAAAATGCGTATTATCTAATTTAACTTCGAGTGACTTAAACTATTTCTCATTGTATTCAGTATTCTTTTATAACACTATACTGTTTTTAAGATTACGTAAAAATACATGTAATTGCTGAAATATGCCCATGGGTAATCATTCTTTTTGAATAGAAAAATATACATCTTAGTATATGCGGCTAAAAAACCAGTTGTCTAACAGGAAGCTTAAAATGAATCGATGCATGTCTTCATGAGTAATTATAACTACTTTCTTTTTTGGTTCAATTCAATCAGAAAAACATTTTTTACTAATAAATGATCATCATAAGCCATTATAATTTGTAAATAATAATGTACGCTACAAAAAGTGCAATAAATTATTTATACATCGATTTATATGCCATCATCAGAAGTGGACTTTTCACTGATATAGATACTAGAAATATGTCACCGCTATGTAAATATTAAAAGTGAGCACTGAGTATGGTATGGATGATACTATACATTTTTCCACTGACCACTACAGAAGTCAACAATTATTTAACTCCATATAGGCATTACATAATAATCAGGTCAATACAATTAGAATGCAATGTACGTTAGTTATTTGTTATACGTTAAAATGCAAAATTGAAATTGAAATTAATTTAAAACTTTAAATTTAATTCAGATTTTGAGCGAGCGTTTATCATGCTATGTTAGTTTCGATCTATATTGATAGCGGTATATGGGCTATGGCTAGTGATTTACATCGGCATACAATATTACAGCCAAATATTAATAACCTTGTCTTTCTAAACAAGCAACTCACGACACACCAAAAAAAATGTGTGTAACATAAAAGTAAACAATATTTAATATTACTCAACACAATGATAACGGCTAAAAACTGTGTGCAATTTTGAACAGGTTTTTTAAAAACAATCTTTTTTTTTTTTTAAATAATAAATAGGTATATGGATCTAAATCTCAAGCCATATAAAATACGATTCATGACGAGTACGAATAGATAATTGTACTTCTGTTGTACTAATAGGTACACCACGGGATAATCCAAGTTTTTATAAAACAATAATTTTTATTTTATGTTAGTAATTGCTAGTTTTCCATTCATACGTAGTCGTTTATAAAAAAAAAAAAAACATTGATTTTTCTCGCTCGGTTTATACGTTATCAACTAGCTGGTGACGTGTTTTGAAAACACATATGGTGTATGTGTGTCAAGTATAAATGAAAATGTGCGACCTTTTCAAGTCCCTATCGTCATATATTGCAACCATTCAAACTCTGCAACACAAGAGCTGTTATTTGTCAATTTGAAAATATTCATACCGTAGTATACCACGGCGGTATATTACGACATCAAAGACGATGACGGCACAATACAACATTACAACGTGTATAATATATACGCGGACTAACAACTGAGGCCTAATACAGATATTTAAGTTATAATGGCGGTTCTGTTTTCGATAAAAATTTAAAACCGTTTTTGTATTTTTTGGGATACGGTAGTTATTCGGGTGGTCGACTTTTGCACAGAAAAACCAAACGAATAACAAAAATAAACATGTTTAGCGGTGCACTCCTCCACGGAGGAAAAATGCAGGGTAAAATGAATTTTGAGTATTTGCTGTACACTGAGAATAAGATACGCAAACGGCCACCAAAGACCTGACCGGAAACTTCGCGGTATTGAAATTAAACCAAAACACGACCTTACCGTTTATTCGGCAAAATCGGAAGTTTTATCACTATAGAGGTAGGTCGTACCTACGCGTAACACGCACTCTTCTCGTCGTGATGGTTATGTGAAATAATATGACTGAATAATATTTATGGCGACCATATTATATTATTTTTCAGTATCTTTTTTTATGTTACTAGGAAATTTCAGGCTACCGGAAATGTCCAAAAGAAATTACCACAATCATTTGATGATTGTTTATGCGTATAGCGTATAATGTATTATATTTAATTAAACTGTGATCAATTGAATAATATATCGATATTATTAATATTATTTAATTAAGATTAATAATATAAATAGTCAAACTAATGAAATATATTTCTAAATTTAATTCAAATATGATTCATAAACTAAGTTCGTACCTATTTCAAATAAAAAATAAAAATTGTAAATTACATACATTTCTGAAATTCAACATCTCTTAAATATAATATCTGTCATCGACGTATAAGCGTTTTGTACCAACGAGTAGGTAACCTATACCTATCTATACCGGCTATACCTACCAATTAATAAACGAGATAAACAATTATTTGTACTTCACCGCTGTTTTGATGTTATTAACTTATTACGGGGGCGAAGATATCCGAATACACGGGGTCAGTGTTTTTCTTTTGACGACGGTTTCCCTTTGTTGGGGTTTAACCGTTTGTATGTTATTTTTTCGTTCAACTATCAGCCTCTTAGGATATTGTCGTAGGTACGTATTCTCTGCTGCAGTCAAGAGTACTGCACACACACACACACACACTACACACCGGATGCTGTTGGAAAGGTCACCTCTTTAGACTCCTGCTGCCCAGAGTTCCGGTAGACCCTCACTCACTCACTTCTCAGTCACAGGAAGTGCGCCGGGGGATTTCCGACTATAGAATAGCCCGCGGAACGATAAGCCCTTCATAATAAATATTGACGTCCGGTAGCCGCGATATATACTAATCTATGGCCGCGACCGTGGCGTGGTGCTTGAACGAAAACGACCTAATATTATGATTAAATGTACCTATACATATACCTACTCCACGTTTTTATATGTATATTTTTGTGATTCGCAGACGCTCAAAAACGACACATCGTAACATGTATATCAAACTTCTTTTCTCGGCGTTTACAATCACGGCGTTCGCGTCGGCACGCCCTCAGCAATTGCCGTTATCTCTAGTGCCGCCCGTCCAACAGCAGGGTTTCGTAGCACCACCACAAAACAACGCCATAAATCCTTCAGTAAGTCCATACAATAACTACCTAACCTTCGATCTCTTATATCAGTAACACCGGTGTCGTGTACATTTTTTTTTTTTTAAATTTATTTATTCACATAAACTTATGAACACCGGGCCCCACTGAGGAAACTCGTACATCTCGACATAATATAGAAGTACATCCGTCGAATTATCGTATCGATATTCATTACTCATAGCCTATCAGTGGCGTAGTTATGATTTGGTTCTGGGGGGGGATATTTAATTAATTGGATAAACGTAAAGTGGAGGCCAAAGCCCCCCCACACCTCCCTAACAGGTTTTTTTTTTTTTAAACATAATTCTATACACAGTTACATTAATACAAAAATTTTATTTCCATAAATTTTATAATTTATAAAATAAAATCCAATTTCCTAGGTTTTTTGGCTAACTCGTTTATTATCTCCTCTGTGTCAATGTGTACGTTTTTGTGGACAGCCAACATAGTTAATCCATTCAATCGATCCTGTTTAATAACAAATAAGGATTATTAATTAATTATTATGAAAATGTAATGACAATCGTTTTATGTCAATGAATAAAAAGTTAATGATTTTTAGTCTTACTTCAGACATGGTATTTCTTAAATATGTTTTTATTCTTTTTAGGGATGAAAACATCCGCTCAGGTGTTGTAGTGGATACAGGCAATGTACATAAAATTTTGATTAATATAAATATATTAGGAAATAGATTAGCATCACATTCAATAAGCGCTTGAAGAGCTGATTTTGGTACAGTATAAGATGATCTGCTTAGTTTGCGCCTCCACAACTTTAGCTCAACCAGTAAAATATCTAAGTTTTCCACATCTGGTTGGTAAAATTCAACTAATTTCTTAAATGAAGTTTCTTCAACTTCAGTCAAAATTGTATTAGAAGAAAATAAACTCTCAAACCCTAAAAATGTAAAACAATTTCAAATTTTCAAATACACTAATAAATAATATTAATTGTTAATATTACTATATAATATTATATAATTAAACTACCTTTGAAAATGTCTGAGTGTGCCAAAAATCTATTTTCCAATTCAGTTATGAAATAATCAACATATGGTATAAAAACAGTTATTTTGTAGTAAGTTTCCGCATCCATTTTTTGATCAGACAATGGATTTGCTCGATTTGTTTGTCTTTTATTCAACCGTTTGACTGTCAACTCAATATCCATTTTAACAGCCATTGCCTATTTTTTTTTTTTTAAATGTTTATATAAATAACTAGTATATACTTAACATATATTTGTGTAATTTTTTTAACCTTTGCTTGTAGGAATATTTTGTTGAACTCGTTATCACATTCGCTTCTCATAGATTTCAATTCTGAAACTAAAATTCTGAAATTAAACTCTGTAAGCCACTTGTATTGAAACCTCAAGCCACGTTTTTTGTTTTTTTCACTTATGGGAAATTTATAGTTAGATGGAGGAACCCACACGTTAGTTAGAATCTAAAATAAATTTTTGTTTATGTAGTTATACAATTTTGAATTTTTGATATAAAATTATTATTCTTACAAGATGTTTATCTTCATCAGAAATTGAATTTCTTTGTATGAATAAACCTACATCATTTTTGTGATATTGCTGTATGTTCAAGGGTTCTTCAATCTTTTATATAAATACACATAAGGCAATAAGCTATAAGCATATTATAAAATGTATAATAAATTAATAACTAAACTTACATGAATTGGAACTTGAGATGGGAGACCATGACCATCACTATCCTCAATTGAAGTTAACTCAGTGGATGTGGATTCATTATTAACTGAAGGCTCATTCGGCTTATTCTTGTTTTATATTTTTAATTAAATAGAACAAATTGATATAATTATAACTTATATAAATAATATTACTAAAAGTTCATTTTTAAATGTAACACTGATCTTACCTCATCTTCGTTTACTTCGTCAGCTTTTGATTTTTTTACAAAAAAAGAAAGAATAGTATTCTTTCTTTTGTTAATCTCATGCTCATTAGTGATATTCATACTAAAATACTAAATGTGTAGGCACTAGGCGTGTAGCACCACTGCACCAGTTATGGAAATATAAATTTTAACATAAACAGTCACAGAGTCGTCAACAATTAGAAAACTATGTAAAACTATTAACTATAATATTATGTGGGTAGTAAAATACGTCGTCACATACTCACATCAAACAACGGTCGTTTTGCGTCAGTGGTTATCAGTTTATCATCACAATTATTACGTATCGAAAAAACCACAGATGTCTATAAATAGAAATTTGTATTTGTAGGAAAAACACTTGGTTAATCTATGGTGTTGCGTTTCACGTACTATGATTGTATGAATGCATCATGAATGATAATATGATAGGCGAAATATATAATTTGAGAGCCAAGATAAGGACATGGTGGATTAAATCCGTAATTATAATATATTATATTATATTATTATAATTTATATTTTATATGCCAATAGTCAATACATTAAACATTTAAAAAAAAAAAGGCTCTGGGGGGGGATCTATCCCCATCATCCCCCCCCCATAACTACGCCACTGTAGCCTATAGGTACGGCTATATTCATTATTTTTACGGTTTTTGAAACGACAATACGAAAACGATTCAAAGAAAGAATTAATGAAAAAATAAAGATTTTAAAGTTTATTTTGGCAGCATATAGAATACTTGTATAAATTATATAATAATATACTATTAAAAGACTACTGCAGGCGTAATGAATACAAGTATTGACGTAACGCAACGCTTATCGATATTCAATGATATTATAATATTATGGTACACGTAGGTACTAATCATAGAAACTGGTATTTATCAATATACTTTCGGATAAAAAATTTTGAATGATAGGTGAATAGTGCCCTCTTTAAAATTGTTTTATTTAAATTAACATAATATATAAATTTAAATTAAACATAAATATCATTGTGAAAATGGAACGAAACGAAAAATATAGAAATCAATTTATTCATAATATTGATAAACTACCTTTAGTTTTAATTGAGTATTTAATTTTTTCATAAATAATGTTAAGGAGGGGCCTGCTCGTGTGTCTTTGATAAGGGGCAATATTTAGGGAATATGCAATTTCGTTGCCGCCACCCATGGCATTTGTGTTAGTCGTCATTGATGATTAGTGTGATTGTGATTGTATGAGGGTTTCCGTTTTCCGCCAAAATGACCCTCTCCCGTTATCACCATGACCGTTTTCCGCCAAAGGTTAGGTATATTCCGATTTCCAAGAAACAAAATTAATAAATTATGTGAAATATATTTTGAGAACCCCTGAACCTTAATCTTTCAAATAGTAATGTACGTGCCTCACCTTGTATTACAGACGACACATATTGATCATATTAAAATATTAAATGCATATAAAATTAAAAGAATAGTAGGTATAAACAGTATGAATATAAATATTAATAATTAGAATTATCACAAGTTTCTCGTCCAAATAATACATTAAATTATAAAAATTAAAACATCATAATAAAAGACAAAAATTCAAACATATTTTAACACATTGAATATTTACTATATGAAAAAGACATTTGTTTAATAAACTCGAACCTAACTAAATGCTCATGAACGTGTTTTTGAATGTAGGTATATTCTTCATTTCTTATTTGTGTTGAATTATTTATATAATAATAATACGGCGGGATATAACTGATATTTATTATATCTTAAATAATTTATAATTTATTTTGGGTGGAAATCGGAATATAACCTTTGGCGGAAAACAGTTATGGTGATTACAGGCAAGGGTCATTTTGGCTGAAAACTGTAGGTGCGCACATGTCAACGGCACCGCCAACCAAAAATAAAATGCAAGATTTTTTGCTCAAAATACGCTTAACAGGAAAACAAAGGCGCTATTTCAACTTTTGACCTGGGGGGGGGGGGGTGCTGAATATATTAAAGGCAAGCAGACCATTACAATATATTATTTTAAAATTGTATGTCCTAGTTTTTTTGGAGGGGCTATGGCTATAAGTCGCACTCCTAGAACAAGACTGCCACAACTCAAAATTCATGAATTTTGAGTTATTACTACTTTTGGATAGAGAAAAATAAGCTCTTTTAAATGCAAGAACGCCACATTCAATATCATTTTTCATTTAGCCACTATAGAGATGTGTCTGTATTGAATTATTTAAATATTGGTTAATTTTCAATGCAAGAGAGCCATATTTACTTTATGGCAGTATACTTATTTTTATTTATCCAAATTATCACTGAAGTCAAAATTCAAGACTGCCTTATTTCGACTTGTGGCGTTCTTGCACTGAATAAAAACTAATTATCGTGTAATATGTTGAGTGCAAAACAGCAATATTTAGAGTTGTGGCAGTATTGCATTTTATAATTTGTGATAGTGCAGCCACAACACGAATTATGACTCTATTGTATTTATAAATAGAATAGCTTTTCGTTTTGCACCAAATTCTCATATAGTCACATCTCAAAATATGGCAGTCTTGCATTTACTTAAAAAATTGTAAATGGCCACAAGTCTAAATTTTTGGGTTTAAGAGTGAATTTCAAAATATTTGAAAAATTAATAATGTAAAGTATGGTTGTAAGTATTTAAGTGTTAAATTTCAAACGCATAAGTAAAAAATTCATTAAAATATCTTAAGTCCAAACTTCAAATTGATTTTTCTCAAAACTATAAATTTTGAGTTGTGACAGTCTTGTTCTAGGAGTGCGAAGTTTGGGGTTCCAAATTTGCGCCTATGCAGGAAAAGCTCTCACGCATCGTAGAGTGCTCTGATTTGATTGATTTTTTTCTTCGTTATAAAGAGGAGAATTTTCTACAGGGTGGATTGGACTTTGATTTTTAATTTCGTTGCTTAAAACGAACATAATAAAAATACCAAAATCTTGTGAAAATTCGTCATACCTATTCAAAATCATATTATATATGGTTTAGAATTTTGAAAAACTAAGTCCAATGCAAGCTGTAAGAAGTATTTCTCTTTCAAAAATTATCAAAATCGGACCGACGAAATCGAGGCATGGGAATTTTTCCTGTAAGGCATGTTTTAGTGCAAAAAAACCGATCACGTGCAAGCCCCAATAAAAAATATGAAGCATAATAATTGTTTTAAATAATTTAATCTTAATTACATAGACTTATTAAGTAGGTAATAAGACAACTTTACTAAATAGGTATTTACTGTTTCGTGATTTTAAATCTATAACCCATTATTGTATAACTTTTATAATCAAAGATTTGTCAGACAATACCGAGTAATTTTTAATAATAATACAATATAGACTATAGATTTAAAATAAAGTAAGATTTCTATTTATATTAACTGCTCACCTATTTAATTTTTAGTTCATGGTTACTTGAACATTATATTATAAAATAGGTATGCTTGAATAATGATGACCGTGTCAGAGGTTAACGGCGAAAATACGTTAATATGCATACTAGACTCCTTGGACTAAAATGAAGGAAATTCAAAAATTTAATTTTAATATTTGTATAATAAATTAATAACCATTAAATAAAAATCGCAAATGAACCGTTAAGTGAAAAAAATGCTCGGAACATACTGCTAGGTTAAAACTGATAACATATATTTTTCGCCATTACTTACCTTCTAAAATGGTAATTTAGGCCGATTCTTATTTCACTAAAATAATAGGTACATATTGCATCATCTATAAACAAATTGTTATATATACTGAATATTGTATAATACAATAGAAGTAACTTAAAAATAAAGTGTGGTGCAAATTACATAGTATATAGTTCATTATTGCAATAACGACCATGGTCGTGGTGGAGATTACCTGTTTTGATTTTTAGACGTGACGCAGATTACAATGTATACCTAACTCATTTTTTTTTCGGCCGTCATTTTTGACGAAAATTATCCTCTTCATGCACGAATTTTTAGATTTTCATATTTTGCGTATTATCAATACAGTAGGTTATCACACATGTGACTAAAAATTCTCATATAGTCTGAACATAGGAACGAATATTATGAGACGGTTGTTATCAAGTGTATCATATGATACCTTTATGCACAAATGGATCAAAAATATTTAACAGCTAAAATTAAATTAGTTGCGGTATCATATGATACCTACATGCACGAAGAGGTTAAATACTTACACCAATTTTAGACTTTATGTGACACGAATTGATCGAATTAATAAAAACCTATGCTATATTCAGATGTAGGAACACACAACTTACATTAGTAAATTGACGCAATACAATAATACATACTATTTCTATTTTTAATAACTTTTAACCGAAAGTCATTACTGTAATTAAAATATGTATGCAAAATCATTAATATTATCATCGTATCAGTTATTATTCTGATAAAAAAAAAAAATTTAAATAATTGTTCAAACTTGTTTTATATTGTTAAACATTATGTGAAAAATTTAAGTTACCTACTTAACCTATACTACCTATTACTTCACTATTAAGCCAAAATACCAAACTATCAAAATGATAACGATATAATATCTCCTTCTAAAATAATAAGTAAAGCAGAATTAGTAATCAATAGGTATAATTTTCTATACTTCATAGTAAAGCGTGTCTGAATTTCACTTTATATGAACCTACCTACCTAATATTTCTTGGCTCGTTAATTCCTTAGTGGGGAAGCAAACAATTTTCCATCGTACATGTATCAACTTTTTAAATATTCTTATCACCTCAATACAATAATACACTACCCAAGAAGGGCTATGGTTAAAACCTAGTAGTAGGTATAAGACACTTAGTTCTGACTGTCTATAATCTGGCTAATTAAAACATATACTTTTATACTACGAAATAATCATAAAATATGTAATATATTGATTTAGATACTATACATTGTTATTCGATATAATGAAACTATTATGACCATTGGCCTGAAACACAAAACAGTGAAAACTGTAAAAATATAAGTCTCTGAGGTGGGGAACTTGACTCTCCCGCCCTCACTGAACGCTTGTGTATTTGGCCATAACAAATTGCTCCGTACATTTCTTAAAATCATTTGTAAACTTAGCCTAGAGGGTATTGGGATCCCAACTTTTTTTTTTTTGGATGAAACAGGAATCGAATCTTTTTATTATTTTTTTTTTTTGTAAACAGATGTTGGGATGTCCTTTATATAATTAGTGTAACGTAATTAGTGTTTAAACATTTTATGAAATTTAAAAAATGAAATATTTCAGTATTTTAATTAATTTAATTTTATTTTTAAATAAGTTTTATATTTACATATAATTCTCAAAAATGACCTTCATAATTGTATGGTACCTATATATTGTATACCTAACCTTTGGTATTATACATTTAAAATGGTATTCAACATTTTTAAGTATTTTAATGTTTAAATAATACAAGTAGGTATACAATATTATACATGTATATTGTATACGTACTGAATTCTAACATTAGAATTTAGAACACTGAACATTGTGTTAAAAAAATAAATAAATTGTGTTTTTATTCGTGTTAAAAAAATTTCAATGTTTCACGTTTTTGTGAAATACTTCATTATCAAACACTAAACGTAATACTTGTTGGCGAAGAGTGCGAATCAGTAAAAGTTGTTCCTCTGTCTTACACAAAGATTACACCGCGTTAGGTTAGGGTATCCTCTTCATATACGTTACTATAAAGTATAAACCGATATTAGCGATACATATAATATCTGGTATAAGCCTTGTATGAAGAATATATTGGACTGTAGAATTGTTTATTATAGTCTTCTATAAAATATTAAGTACCTAATTATAATAATAGACAAAATTCAAAAACCTAAAATGTTTTGATTTCTTACAGATCAACTCTATCGGCAAGCCAACTAATCCAATTGTGGTGGCCGCGTTCCAGCGGGAGGCTTTGCTGCCTCCACACATGCAAAATTCGTTTTACAAAAACCCTAAGATAGCAGAAAATTTGGCCCAGAACAGTTGGTTCGGTCCTGGCGAGCAACACGCTGTAAACAGGGAAACGGAAAAGATCCCGAGAGAGAAAATCTTTCTCATTCTAAAAAACGCAGGACTTTTGCCCACGCCTTGACTGGGCATCATTAATGAACATGATTAATATTATAATTATTTAATACTAGTATAAGATAATGGAGTTAAATTAACTGTACATTTTATCACATCTTTTTCCCGAATCAAACGATATAATATTCGGGTTTTTGTATATTTTTTCCTCCGGATTATATTTTTAACCATAGTAAAATATGGTGTGTTTAATAAACATATAAATTTTTTTATCATAATCATTACTGTATAACATTAAGTAATTACATCACATATTATCATGTGTGTGTGTGTGTGTGTGTGTGTGTACATTGTATTTTGTAAATAGAAAATAATTATTGTAACATTATATTACAATAAATCATTATATTTTATCTTTGTCTTTGTAAGTCGAATGTTGTTTTTTTATGGATACGTGTGCCGAAGATACTAACAAGTAAATGGTATATTTTATAAAAAAAAAAAATAAGCTAATGTTAGAATATCAATGTTTTCATTATTATATACATTTACCTATGTTATTACTTATTATATAGTTAACTACATACATTCTATTGTATATATACAATAATAATGTTTGTAAACAAGGTATAGTTTGGAAGTCACTATTTGTTTTCTTATACCTACTTAAGGACTTAAAGGTATATTCTTCAACATTTTATTTTTATTCTCTACAGCTCATATTTTTACGATTTCTTTTAAACCCAATATTGATGTTTATGTGTCCGTTAAAAATAATATAATTTTTGGTAAGTACATAAGGTTAATATGTTTTTGATGATTTTTGATTGTAAATAAATTATGAGATTTATGTTCAATAGGTAATAATAATAATAATAATAATAATAATAATAATAATAACAACAACAAAATTAAGTCTACTCCATGAAAACCAAAAATAATTCGTGATTTACAATAATTAATTATTTGTATTAGGTAAAAATAAATAATTGAATTCTAAAATCAATAAATAATTGGTTGAAAATGGTTTGAATAATGGTCTGTAGTTGCTTAGTACATTATGTATAGAAAAATAGCCAAGGTAATTCAATGACCAATGTAATAATTATAATAATATATTGAAGACTGATAACTATTGACTGTTCTTGTATTCTACCTACCTACTTAGTGCTTGTATTGACATACTATTGACATTTTTTATTAGGATCGTATCGATGGAGTTATTGATAAATTCGTATTGTTCTGGAAAAATGTAATGCGAGTACGTACGCTACACTACAGTATACACGTTTGATCGTACATTGTATATATTGATATTATTATTATACTCTGTAATGATAAATTTGATAAATAAATTTCGTACCAGCCTGAGTATTATAAATAATATTACTAAAAACTAGGGATGGGCCGATATCACTTGTAACCGATAACCGATAATCCGATATGTTATGTAAATTTAAAAACGATAACCGATACATTCAAAACTTTGAATTTTTATCCAGACGCATAAACCGATATTATAAAATACCCGATAATACATGATAACATCAATATGGTTATAAATACGTTTAGTGTTTACAGTTATAACCACGGGCAGAGTTGATAATATTAGATTATACATATTATAATGATACATTTTTTTTTATATCGGTTTTAAAAATAAAACGTTATTGTACTTTCAAACTTATTCGATTATTTTCGTTTTTCGTTTTTATATTTTTAAGCGTTATATTATTTTTTTGTTTTACCTCAAACGTTTATTTTTTTTATATATAAATTATATTGTTAATTTTTTTATAGATGGGTAATAAACCACACTTTGACATAAGAACTATCAAATTAGTAGAATTAGTTGTCCAAGATGTTTTCAAAATTATTTTTGATAAAATTGTTTTTACTGTGTATAAATAAACAAAGCTTTAGAAATTAAAATCCCATTTTTAGCGGTTTTTCGTAAATTTTCGGTGGTTTTTCCCATGGCATTAAATAAATATTGATTGAATCGAAAAATTACCTGTTTAAAGTACCATCCAATTTTATAAAATATAAGGTGCTATGTGTTGAAATCGAAGCACTCCTTCTGGTAGAAATTTTGTATACAGGATATAAAAATAAAAAAATAAAAAATAAACACCATTGTAAAACCACTAGCTTCCTCAATCATCTCAGAATCTAAAAGGTCTATTAGAAAGCAACATTTTTTTATATGAGTGAAATAAAAATTTTTACGATTTAGATCTTCACCGGTAAATTAACGAATTTTCATCTATCGATTTTGGTAATTTTTTGTAATTTAAAAAGGAATTTTTCACCAAATGTTAAAATAGTTATTTTTCATGCGTAGTAAAATGTTCAAACTATTTTAGTGTTTTTAGCTATTTATAGAAATAATAACATTTTTAAATGCTGTAAATTATTTTTCAGTTAAAAATTCATAAAAGTTTTTCTTTTCATAACTAAGATTAAAAATGTTAATAGAAGATTTCACATAAGTTGTTTTACCTATAACAAACAAAAGTTAACCGGAAAATTATGCTCTTTATAGTCATGAGATTTTTATGATTTTTTTTTTTTTTTTTTTAATATTAAATATGATTATTTATGCATGTACCTGATGTACCTATGTTAGGGTAACTCAACGTCTCCATCTCCGCTCAGAATAATTTTTCGTATGCAATGATTCATCATTGAACTCAAATATAATAAATCCATCACAACGGCATTCTCGACAAATACTGTACAGCGATTTCGATTTATATTGATTGAATTGTTATTTCTCGATTAAAAAACTTGAAAATATAACACAAGGTTACTCTTAATTTGTACTTAATAATAATATGTGTGCATATTTTTTTTATAGACATTTTCGAATTTTGATATACCTACGTATAAACGAAAAATATTGATTTTTCAATAATGAATTTAGTTATTTTGTTGTAATATTCAATAAATATTAATTAAACATAGGTAAGGAATTATGAACACTTTTGAATTATGACGATTTACATAGCACGACAACTAAACAACAACAACAACAACAACGTTTATTTACCTAACCATTAATAAACGGTCAAGTTGTTTCGTAATATTTGTTGCTTAGCGCTTTTGAAAACAAACTGCAGAGTTGTGTTTACGATATAAGCACTTAAACACGTTAGAAAGTTAGAAGTTCACAAAGATCTCACATAAGTTGTTTTCAGCTGTCATGGATATTGCATATTTTATTGTTGTTGAAAGATGTGTTTAAAATAACAAAAGTAGTAATAAATAAAAATAAAATTATTGATAAACTGTGAAACTAATTATGTTTTAAAAAATCCCAGGCAAAAATTGGTACCTACCTACGTTAATTATAAATATATTTCACATTTAGTATTAATTAGACTATAATCAGGGTTTAAAAAATATACTCTTACATTAAAGTTCAAACAGAAAAACATTTAAATTAAAAAATGAAATGGATTTTATCACAAATATCTAGTCTTTGAACTTTTAACATAAGTATGTCAACTTGGGTGTCTTATAAAAATCATATTGTTTTCCCAGCAGAGATAATTATGTGATAATGATTATAAAAATAAATTAATACTTTCAGAGTACCTACTTGTTATTTGTGATAATTTTCAAATATTTCCTATTCATATTTCTACATTCCAACAAAACTAATTTGCACCTTTTAAACGTATTACAACGATAAAACCTTAATATTTGAAAACTTAGAATAAAGTTATTATTTCTTGTGATTAGATACAAATTATTGTGACGTGCATAAATGTGCTTTATTAAGGTACATAAAGCTATATAAAGGTATTCCAATTTGATCATCACCTCCACAGTACAAGTATTCATGTAACATGATAATAATGTTGAAATGTACATATTATGTAATATCTTTGGAAATAAATTGGCCGTATAATATATTTTCAATTTTAAACAATATTATATTATTTTGTTGTCATGAAGATATTCGTGTGGATGTTTATTCATACGTCCGATTACAAATTTTGAATCAGTTTATATTTCGCGATGAACCATTTGTCGAATTATAGTAATTTTCTTTAACATAAATATACATAATAATCAATTTATGAATTTATTAGTATTTCTTATAGCTTAATAATTTTTGTAAAATTGCGTAAGGTATAAAAACGTTGGGGAAGTCAACCTCATAAAAAAATCTTTCAAAACAATACATACGTTCCATAGAATATCAAAATAATTGATTTGCTCACAGTTATGTCAAACTTTTCCGAAAACATCGATACCGTCATCGATTAGGTGCTGGAAGACCTCATCACGGCAGTGGTGTCAGATTCCAGCGAAAGCCAAATCGAGGGCACCTTCCAGCCGGTGCTCCAGGACATTGCAGCCATAGAGTTTGGCTACGGAGACCATCTACAACTGGACACCAACACCGATAACATGGACAAAGATAGACAGATGGTCGCCACCGTCGACGCGATGGTTCACCTTGTGTCGGAAACGTTGTCCTCCGTACAGCATGTACAGCCCGGAGACGCATCCTTAAACGGAAAGGTTGTACTGCGGTGTGGGGAGGAGGAGGAGGGCATGGCGATTCCGACCGAGGGCTCGTTTGAGGCGATTATCATGTTAGAGGTTCTGGACGATGAGCTTGATCCGGAAGTTAAACCTGGCAACCCACGCAGTGACTTCACTCGGGCAGATAAAGTGATTCGCTACCGCCGCGTGGAGGGGCGTTAAACGGGACAGGCGTGTGCAGGTCATTTGTCTAGGTTGCAGCCTAACGATGGGAAAGCGTCCGCAGAACCCGACACCTCCGTTCCTCGGTCGAGGTAAGGTACGTTAAAGTGCACTTTTTGAGTGATCGGCTGTAATAGTCACCAACACACGTTCTCCGGCAAGATCCTCTGCAGGCGTGGCTGGCCCCAGCTGCTTTGGTCAGACGACGCAGCTGGATAGCTGTACCGGTGCGGACAACGACGCCGTCCCGAAGGTACCACTGACGATGACTGCTGCAGCGTTACACGAAGACACGACTCGCGATGGTGGCGAAGGAAACCGCAGAGCACACGTCGGGCGAGTGGCGGACGACTATAATTATTATATTATGGTGGCTATAGGAAAGTGGACGTCAGCAGCGGCGGATCCACGGAAACGACGAAACTTTTCAGGATTCGGCGGTGCGCAACTCCAGGGCGATATTAGCTTGCTACATACCAGCCTTGAGGCTGCAGACACTGCTCCGACCAGACCGACGGGATACCGGGCTAGGGTGAAAACCGCGGAGAGTTTCCAGGACAGCGTCACTGCCGGGTCCGCAGCACCCATATATAATAGTAATAAAGTCTTCGTCGCTCGCAGTACAATCTATAGCGCACGTCATCGCGCACTAGGCAATCGTCGCCAACCGTAATCGTTGCTCTAGCAGCCGTCGTGGTCGGCTTCCATCCGCTTCCATGGTCCTCATCTAGTCCTCGAGCAAACGCGACCGCGACTCTCGTCCCCCGCAGGAACGGCCGCAAGAACGATGTACAGGTGACCAATGGCCATAGACTATTACAATTTATAACATCTGCACCACCCACTCACCATCACGATAATAACTTTGTAATAATATAACAATTTTATTATAATATTAATTTGAATACAGTAATAAATAATATCAAGTATAAAAATATAATTTTTAAACACCTTGGTTTATAATTTTGAAAACAAATAAACAAAAAACACAAGAGGTGTGAGATAAATGATAATTCAATATCACAATATTATAAATAATATATAATAAACGAGTGCTTTACAATTTTGAAACATTTATGCCGAAAAATAAATAAGTAATACAAAGGAAAATTTCTCAGTGTGGCAAAAAAACAGAAATAATTTTAACAAAAAAAAAAGGTGCTCAATGTGGCAGAATAAATTACAATGAATAAAATTGTAAAAAAAAAGACATCAGTCAAGACGAGGCAAGGTGGGGGACCTCTAAAATTATTATTATAATTTATATAATAAAATTGTTATATTATTACAAATTATCCAGTAATAAAATTATTTTTTTATACAGTTGTTTTTATATTTTTTGTATTAAACAGTAGTTACGATTTTATTTATTACAACAAAATAATTATTGATGAATATGATCGTGGTCATGTGGGACCTATGTAAAATATTAACCAACAACTTTTTTGAAACGTCAAACCGTTTGGCCTTGCGAAAGTATAAGTGCAAAATATTGGCATGCACCAGTGCACCATATATGCACATTAGTACATTACACACATCATTGTAAAATCAATAAATTCATCGCCCGGCTAAGAGTCTAAAATAATAATAATAAAAACTATTGTTTTCGTTGTTGTTGAAAGAACACCAGTACACCACATTGTGCAGTTTACGTAAAATTAGGTCTGGTACCGAATTACGTCTCGGACCTCCTATGGTTCAAAAACTGATGTCCGAATTCCGTCCAGTGGGTGGAGCAACTATATCCGAATTCCGTCCCGCTTTGCTGGCAAGCTTAAAAATGTAGAATCCGGCAAATACAGCCTTATGTCTAATTATCTTATTTTAGATTCTGGGTGGAACGATGAATGTATTGATTTTACAATGATGTGTGTTTTAGATTCTGAGTGAAACGATGAATGTATTGATTTTACAATGATGTGTTTTTTTTTTTTTTTTTTTGTGCGTACATTGTAGGTACATATAATGTTATAATTATTTTTAATTTAAAAAAACGTATTAAACGTTAAATTTTAATTCCATACTCGACCCTAAATAATTAGTTGGCGACCCCCAGGCTGAGAAACACTGGTCTACTCGACGGGGTCGGTGCGTCGTAATCGAGATTCACAGAAGCGGTACATTATTATTTCACGGACGGTCGTTCAAAACGTTTCGCCTCAATGCTGTTGACCGTTGCGTAAACTGTCGCCCATGTATTTCTTATGACGTACTAGCATATAGTAGCATGTGGTGCACAAGACGCGACCTATATTATATTATTAATTAAAGTTCCTGTTTGCTTAAAAATATCAACCAATAAATAATGCATACACATTATTATACACCATAGTCCATAGGTGGATTTATATTTTTAACCCAATTACTTTTTAAAATACATATATAAAATAATAATTTCATTACGATTATAAATAGATTTTTAGTAAATGTTTCTCGTTTTTTACATTGTAACTTATAAGTGGCCTAGAGTACTTTTCGTACGATGGTTTTATCTCCTGTATAGTCCTATAGACGTCTTAGTATAACATTTTAAATATAGTTTTGATTAATATAATGTATATTATATACTGTATAATATATTTTACAGAATTATGATGAGAATTTCCCATCAGAAATATTTGAACAAGATTTTTGGGAAAACAATTGATACAATAAATTAAAGAAAAAATATAAATTAATAATCCTGAAAAATACATCGTTTTAGTATAAACTTAAATACACACCCGCAGGTTTAAACAATTTTATTTTGATTTATCACATAGCACACTTAATTTTTTAAAAAAATATTAATTTATTTACATGATCTATACAAATTAGGTATAATAATAGCATCAAGTGATATTTACAGATTGATTCAACATAAAAAAAAAAACTTGAATTGGAGAAGCCGCCCACTGACAATACACTCTAACAAGTAACAACACATAAAATAAATTTGTTTACAAGTTTTCAAACTAAAAATAAAAATCTTCAGTTAATAAAAATATTTAAATTTTTTATTTTTATTGAGTATAAGAAAATAAAAACTTAAATAAATAGTTAAATTATTATTGTTTGAAAACATACGTATGTCATCTGATGGTTGGCATATTTATTTTAATTCTAATAATATTTATTTGTCTATTATTTTATCTTATATAAATATTATTATATACTTAATACATGATTTATTTGGGAATGGAAACCAAAATTTCAAAACCTATTTTGGCAAAAATAGTAATTATTAACATAACATTGGCCTAATTTAATGGTCTTCGTGCTTTTAAACAGTGTGTCGTATACCAAAATCTACATCCTTGTACAGATGGATCATATCTGGTTCCTTGTGGACAAACAAATGTTTCTTTGAATCCGTTGTAATGACATAAGTGAAAAGCCTGAAAAATATTAAATATAAGTGGATATGTATGTATATATATATATGGATTATTGCACCAATTGCACTGGGTGAAAATAAACTAGTTAAACACATGAACATACATTATATTATAATTACGTATGTAGATATACAGTTAAAATTATACACAACGTAGCACTGTATGTCCAAGTTACAATTACATAATATAAAGAATTTTCTTTAAAAAAAAATTTAATAAAAGTGGTGAATAATTTCACATTTTTTACTAGTTAGTGTGGAGTATTTATTTAAAATTGAACTAAATATTTTTATCCAAGAATTTAGTTTAATATTATGCTTTAAGTCAGCAACCTCCACTTTTTTTGAAATAAATGTTTTGATCATATTCATATTATAATACTTTTTCCTCTGCCTCGATTGGTGACGCTGATTTTTATCACATCGAGATAAAACATTTTAATACTAGCTGATCGCAGTAAAGAGAGCAATCTCCAATCATAATAACATATATAATACATGTTCTACGTTTTTGTGGCAAATGAGGCAATCTCCATGCGTTTCTGTGACAAAAGCGGCGATGGGTTCCGGAGCAAATTTGACAAAGGCCATTTTCCCTCCTTTATTATTTAATGTTATCGGTATTTAACAAATTATATGAATACAGGGAATTACACCAAGCTCCACTATCAATCAACGAAAATAAAATATCATGGAAAAATACAAGAAATTAAGGTAAAACAGTTTTTCGACATTTACCAAAAATCACTGCGTTTGGAGATTGCTGACTTTGCCACATGACGCCTCATATGCATGTATTATACTCAGCGAGACGAGTTCTTAAGACCAATTGATGAATAATAATAATGATATTATTATTTTTATATATCGCATTTCCATAGATTTGATTATACAAAATAGTATTGTCTCTTTCCTCTACATTATCATCTATACAAGCATGAAACAACAAACTTGAATATTTCACAATTTTTTTTGTTTTATTTTAGCTTTGGCATGACGTTTTGATCGAGTACGATGCACAAAA
Organism: Macrosiphum euphorbiae; assembly: GCA_949089665.1. Lineage (NCBI taxonomy): Eukaryota > Metazoa > Arthropoda > Insecta > Hemiptera > Aphididae > Macrosiphum > Macrosiphum euphorbiae. The sequence goes on along the minus strand of CARXXK010000003.1, from coordinate 17,686,953 downwards.
CCTATCGTTGTGTACAACTTATTCATACTTATATTATAAAATATCTGAACATAATACTATTTAGTACCAATAATAGCTATTTACTATTAGGTAATACGCGTAGGTAAGTCATCAGTAGCGTACCTATGACTTTTTTCAAGGGGGGGATATACATTTTTTAATACACATTCAGTATACATATATTATATTCATGTTATATTGTGTACAAAATTTGGTCTCTGGGGGAGGAATACGCCACTGTAGGTCGTAGGTAAGTCGTATGTGTATTATAAGTGATTCTGTGAATCAAGGCGTAACCAGCAATTATTGTATGGAGTTGTATTTTACTGTGTATAGAGTGAACAACTTAACATACAGAGTGCTAAAGCTTCATCGAACATAATACTTTACATATATAATTATCATACTAATGAGCTACGAACAAAATTGTTTTACTCAATAATATGTAATTTTTCCAAACGCCGATGGTTTAAAAATATTAGATTGATTCGTTATATTTTTTAAATGCATAGTTTTTAAACGAGATGAACCTTCATTAACATAATAATTTATTGACAAATTTTAAAATAGTATTTGGTCAAATGGTTATTGAATATTCACTGTTCTATTATTATAGCCGGTGATCATTCAAACTGTTTCTGGTCTCCCGCCGTGTTTGGCCCTTATAATATAATATTATTATGATATAGACCAGATTCAAAGGCATTCGAACAGGTGAAGTGAGGAGTGGGGACTGGTAAGAAACAATATTCCTATATATCACCACCCCGAATACGAAAACAACGCAACTGAAGTCGTGCTGACTGCTGATAAAGGAGCATATTATACAACACTCCCAGCACGGGTTATTCGGGTTACCACTGGGTCAAATAGGTCGTTACAACGAGTCTATAGCGCACGATTTCTCTGCCAACCCGACGTACACCTATGAACTTACTGTCGATTTCTCTCTTACGTACAAGAAAAATAATATTTCCACTAAGTTCGTAATTTAATAGACGATGGGTAGGACGTGGTGAACTCATTCGTGCTTACTGTCAGATGGCTATTGAATAGCGACCAGGGTCGGCCTAAGGGAGGGGAGGGGGCGAGATGTGCCCCGGCACCAGTCCCCGCGTTTTTGAAGGCAACCTTTGCACCTTACCGTATCAAAATTACTTGAGCAACAATACTTTAAAGTTATAAATGTATTGATATTAATTACTGTGTGGTACTACTTTTTAGTATTTATAATCAATGCTTAATGCTTATAGTTAATAATGATTATCGGACTATTGACTTTTATTAATTTATCAAAAGTATTCTTGAGTTTGAGTGTCTACCTATTATTATGTTTATTAAACCTACCGAATGCAGTGGTGCCCGATAGGCTACGGCGATGCGTAGTTAATAGCACAGAACAATATTAATAGCTAATCAATAATTTCTCATAAAAACTTTTTTTCTCTATAAGTGGTAATACTGATTTGCTTACATTATTGAGTTACATGGATAGAATAGGTTGATCTATAAATAAGTACAGCTAATTATTATCAGATTATTTTCTTCGTAATTTGTAATTTGTATGTCTACACCGTATTTTACTTATCATGCGGGGACTTGATAATATGGTACCATTATTATTTTATTTTGAGAACTCTCGACGTTATTGTCACTAGCGAACTGCGAACACTTATTAGGTAAGTAGGTAATTATTTTTATTATGAAACTATTCATTTTGCTATCACAACATTTTTTGGTCAAGTTTTGTGATCTTGGTGTAAATCAATATAAATTTGTAAAAAATAATTGATGGGAATGTGTATAGTTAAGCAGACTGCCTGCCTATGTAAGACTGACATTTTAGTTGTTTCTTCGAAAATTATGTGTACGAATGAAAAGTGTTCGAATTTTATATATTAGAAAATTTAAATGTTCGAATATTATGTATGAATGAGTGTGTCTGAATTAAAAGTGTTCAAATGTTATCTGTTAGAAAATTTAAATGTTCGAATATTATTTTTATTTTGGAATCAACTAAATGTAATTTTTCAGTATAAAAATTAATTATTGTTATTATTATTTATAATTTAATTATACAATTAAATATGATATTATAATATACTTACACAATCGGTCAATCGGAAGAAAAATTTATTATTATTATTATTATTATTATTATTTATAATTCAACTATACAATTAAACATGATATTATAATACACTACACAATCGGTAGTTTAGTAAGCTTAACAAATTCATGAAATCGGGGAGACTTATTCATTAAGCACATTTTTATTTAAACCATTATTAAGGGGCTCTACTATTGACAAAATCGTGTGCCAATAGCCATTTTGTATATTTTGTTAAGTGTTCAGGAAGAGAACTCTTTCATAAAAAAAAAATAATTTCGTACCAGGCCCCGCAAATCCTTGAGCCGTCACTGATAGCGACTGTTATGGGTGAGAAATGTTATTTTATAATGTTTTGTACCTACTAATTGCAGTGTTTAGTGTTAAACAAAAAAAGGTCGTGATCGAAGGACAATATCATGACATCGCAAAACATCCGACTATTCAAACTAATTTTTGAATTCATTATACAAATCATGTCACAGCCGTACCTCGTTCGTATTTATTATAAATTATAATGATGAAAAAAAGGAATGTATTTTATTTTAATTCATTTATTTATTTTTAACCTTTATCTCAAAGGAAAACCATTATAATAACGCTCATGTGTTTTAAATTGCACACAAAACCATGTGTTAATAAAATATAATATATACCTAAGTACATTGATATAAAATATATTAATCTGATGCACAATAATATTCCGTGTATGAGACTATACTGAATAGAATAATACTATAATAGAATAATAGATACAGTCTTATAATAATAAAATCATAGTTTTTGTACAATTAAACTATATAGATACACCACTACGCATTAACGAAACCAGTAGACAGAAAATAATAATTTCTAAGCTAAATAGAGCACAACAGGGCCGATGGCGTTGCTCGGATTACATTCTGGCAAAGAGCAGACAGTAATAAAATAAAAGATAAATTTAACCTTTTTAAACTAATGTTTATTTTTCCAAGTATGTATATGAATGCCTTTGGGACCGAATTTCCCTATAACAAGACCAAAGTATTTATCCGCCAGACAGTCGTTTTACGGTATACATTTCAAACATTTGTTAATTTACAGCAAATTAATTGTTTCATTAAATTTTGAAGTATCTTTGGATTCCAACTGCTGCAATAGGTACACTACTACACTGCGTACAGGTATTGGATTTTAGCATTGCCGGATTCGAGTAGAGTTGTTAATTTATTAATAACAGCGTACCATATTATCGAAAATTCTCCTGGCTGCAGTTTAATTTATTCATGTCCAAACAGGGTATTTTGTTTTGTGTTTGAGAATTGCAAACGATTTTCCACACATATCCACCTATGCGATAGGTACGTACTACACAACCGTGGAATAGGAAAATAGGACTGCAGAATTTAGCAGTAGACTGGCTATATAACTCATATTCTAAAAAGTCGTTCAGTAATTTTTTTTTTTTTTGGATAATATCTCGAGTGACTGACGACAGTTGAAAACTTATCCGACGAACAGAATGACTGTGAAAATATGTTTCAAAATAGTCTATAGTATGCGCTATTAACAACTGCCGTATATCAGCAGTGAATCGCAGATCAGAAAATAATAAATTATATGATATAATGGAAACCTACTATACAGCAGAGCGATTTCTGTGGTTTTGTTTTTTTCCTCGTACATTTTAAAACATAAAAATTTAAGGGGAAAACGCATTCATGGTTTTCCAAATTTTGTTACCACAAATTATAATAATCCAATAGTCAATAGGTATTTTCAAAAACATCTTAAAATAAGAGAAATATTTTACCTGGCACTGAGTTTCTGGATCCGGATATATTCTCCCGGGCCTACCACACGCAGAACTCGTCAGAGGTATGGTGTTGTAATTTTGATGGAAATTCATGATTTTATTGGCGTTATTGAACGTATCGATGAATGGCCTGTGGGCATCCAGCGAATTCCAACCCTAGGATAAATTAAAATTAAATCAACTAATTTTAAGGTTAAACGTATGTAATATAAAAAAGGTGGGTAAGTGGATGTCGCTCTGCTGTACTGTAGGTTACAAGTGGGTCACTGTATAATGGATGGTATTAAATTTGAATTCAATGATACAATATCATTGTATAAGAAAAACGATTCTGAGCGAAGACGGTATGTCAGTCTAGGTTTAAGACAAATTATATACATATCTATGGTATTAAAAAAAAATTGACCTATAATAAATTCCAAATTAATCATATCACATTATCACAATATCCATTAGGTACTTATAACACGTTATACATCAAGATCAATTACAAACCCTGATACTATCATTGATATATAATAGTACACTTTAGAAGTTTCAAGTAGGTACCCACGAATAATATTATATAATCACAACAAAATAACTAGGTTTTTTAATATGTAATTTCGTCCAAATTTGAACATAAAATGACTATAAAAATAAACTGTGATTGTATATTTTTTAGATTTTTCGGTAAGAGAATTAACTACTTACGTAGAATCTTGTTTTAAATTTTCAATCCTTAGCTATAAAAACTGAACATTTTAGAATTTATTAATTACGATGATTAATAATTTTCGAGATTTTGAAAAATTCTGTCAAAATTCGATGTTTAAATGCTTATAAAAAAAAACTGTGCCTATGTATTTTTAATATTTTTCAACTGCTATTGTAACAATATATCAGGAGCCTTGTATTAAATTTTTACACTTTTTGGCCCAACAGATAAAACTTTACTGATATTTGTAGAAAAAAAAACTAAAAAAAATTGAAAGCTGTAAATGTCCATAAACAGCTCAAAAAGAGTCAAAATATTTTCAAAATTGTATGGTGTATAGAAAATGCTAATTTAAACATTCAGTGAAATTTTCATGTATCTACAGTTGTTCGTTTTTGAATGGCAACAAAATAAGGAAATCGCTACATGAGTAATCGAGTGAAAATCCAATGTTGTAAAAATTTGAATTTCAAACGCTCATAAAAATTTAATTTGACAGTCCGGTAGAGATTTTTTTATTGATAAAGGTAGATAATCTTATAAGGAATCTTGTGTTTCATTTTCAAATCTTAGATTTAAAAAGAAAAATTTTTACGAATTCTTAACTCAAAATAATTTGCTAATTTTCGTGATTTTTCCATATTTTGTCAATTTTTGAACTTTAAATGCTTATAAAAAAAAATTGTGACTAAGGATTTTTAATATTTTTCATCTGCCTTTGAAACAACATATTAGGAGCCTTCTATTAAATTTTCAAGCTTTCGCAACCAACAAATACAATTTTATTGATATTTTTAGAAAAAAAACTAAAAAAAAATGGAAAATGAAAATGTCCCTAAACAGTTCAAAATAAATCAAAATATTTTGAAAATTTTATCGTGTATAGAAAATGCAAATATAAACAACCAGTGAAAATTTCATGTATCTACGGTCATTTGTTTTAAAGTTACACCAAAAACCAAATTCGATTTTGTCAAAAACTGATTTTGCGTAAAAATTCCCGTTTTTCCTTAATTTTTATGTTGTTTTTCCCGGCGCTTGTGAAAACTATTGGGAATTTTAAATTTTGACCTCCCCAATGCACCAACGATATTCACTTTCCAATCGAACAAGATACTGAAGTCGAAAATCGAAGCATTATTTCGACTACTTATCGTGTACACAGACACAAAAAAAAAAAAATAAAAAAATAAAAAAAAAAAAAACACACATCATTGTAAAATCAATACATTCATCGTTTCACTCAGAATCTAAAATATTTTATATTTATAAGGTATTATTATCTAGTTTAATATTATTCTATGGTACTATTCTTAGGTACTTATCATCGTTTTATGAAGAGATTTATTTTCAATCGTAATATTATTAAAATAGATAGGACATCTTAGTTATACGTACTTACACATTAAAATGTTCAAAATCCATCTAAACTTTTTAGTATAATAATTCATTTGTTAGTACTATATTGCTTTTTTATTTGGAGAAATTATATGGTTCAAGATGGGTGATTTAAACTGGTCTAGTTTTCATTTTTTAAATTATTTTTATTTTATTTTATTTTTTACTTCAGACCTTTGCCTGTTTATTATATTAATTTATAACAAATGAACAAATACATAATATGTAAATCATATTGTATTATGAGTGTTTAGTTTTATTTTTAAAATTATTTAACATTTCTGAAATTTATTTTCTTTTATAGGAAATTATAATAATGCATTATATGTTATATAATCTATATTATAATAAAATACAATACCTACTTACAAGCGGGCGCCCTCAGAAATATAAACCGAAACGGAGGGGGCCAAAGTAAAAATCTCTGATAATATAACACATATTTTTATGTTTTATTTTCAAGTTATAAAACAATTCATATTAACTAAAATAGAGGGGGCATGGCCCTTCCCGGCACCCCCCCCCCTCGGGCGTCCTAGCCTAATTATGGGCATGGACCAATTGCGCCTAAAACAAAATTTTTATACTAGGGTCAGTGTACCAATTGCGCCTCTTATATTTTAGGGTCAGTGTACCAATTACGCCTCTTATATTTTAGGTCAGTGTACCAATTGCGCTCTTTATATTTTACGGTCAATATACCAATTGCGCTTGTATTTAAATTATATTATTCTAAATTGCCATGCTCAAATTAGTGTACCTACCTATTATTATATATATTAATATAGGGAATTTTATGAAACATTATTATTATTACACACATATTTTGATCACAGAAGTATGCATTTGAGTGATGGACGAAAACAAGTTTTCATTATCATCGGATATATTTTATCAGCCTAATTGTTTCGTTGAATACAACATATTGTAGATAGAAGAACACATTGATGATACCCAATATAAATATAAATCGTATTGATAGGTACCCAATACTTATGTCTTGTTAGTCGTTTAGTATTAGTTTTAGTTGTTTGACGTTACAATATGGTTCGTTTTACAAAAGCTTTAAGTGAAAAAGGTAAACCGTTATTAGTTCTTGATGAGTTTAAGTTTCGAAAATGTACTATCTCAAAAAATGGAATAAAATGGAGATGTACAATTAGTAGCTTATTGATACCCAATATGGATAATATTATATTAAGTTATCTTATCGTATTTAATAGTGTTATATGACATTTTTAGTCGCAATAATATGTTGCAGTTCGATCAGAAAATTGATTTTCCAATCAAAATTTCACAGCACTAGTTGTATCCTAGCTATAGTTGTATACATATGTAGTTGATGTGCTTTCGACGTTTTTCGAGTTGAAAACCACCTATTAACAAGAAGATAGTAAGGAAAATAATATATTTGTATTTTTGATACAAAGGAACCTTGTACTAAATGCTATATATGCCTATGCTATTAAAATTGGAAATATTATACATCTATATATATAAAAATGAATGTATGTCAGTGTGTCAGTGTGTCTGTGTGTCTGTGTGTCCAAGTTACCATGGTTACCAAGGTTGCCATGGTTACTAAGGTTACCAAGATTTCATATCAATCTATATATATAAAAATGAATGTATGTCAGTGTGTGTGTGTGTGTGTGTGTGTGTCCATATTACCATGGCAACCATATCTGTATATAAAAAACAGTAAGCTGATTGACTGCTATCAACGCACAGCTCAAACCATTGGACGGATCTGGCTGAAATTTGGCATACGGATAGCTATTATAATATAGACGTGCGCTAAGAAAGGATTTGCCAAAATTCGCATTTTAAATAGGTGCTGAAACAGGGACATTGAGATTCACGATAGAAATTGGAAATTTTATTTTTATTTATTTATAGTTGTCATTGGTTACAGTCTACATTAGAAATTAGCATTTATTTATTGGTTGCCATTGGTTATTCGGGCAGATCAGGTACAAGCTTGCATCAAATCGAATTATTGAACAATGCTTACCAGGGTGGCAGAGTTGCACTTACCGCAGAAAATTACACCCAAAAGGAGTTCAACAATCATAATTTTTTTAAGAGTTGCGATTTTTTACGAGCAACCAAATTTATTATATTAATCCACAGTATTACATCAAAATAAACTTGGTATAACTTTGATACTTTAGAGTTAAATCATACACTTCCGTACAAACAGCACGGGGTCCGCGATCTACCGCAGGTAGATTGCCTACCTGATAATGTACTGCTGCGATTCAGAATTTTTATTCAGGGCAACGGGAAAGATAAGATAAATTTTGAACACCATACACGTTAATGAATTGAACAAAGTTTGAGTAGGTAGTATTGAGTTGATCCATTTAACGGGCGACGAAGTGCACGGGATCAGCTATTTTTTAATAAAATACATTTTCAAATTTTCATGGTTTTGATATATTTTGCTAAAGTTTTAACTTCAAACGCATATAAAGAAAATACCTATGTGAACTCGGTATGTTTAATTTGCTGTAGTCTGTAAGAACAACTATCTTGGGTCTTGTATTACATTTCAATGTTTTTGTCACACCATAAAAATGATTATCAACACCGTAAATTGGGGTCACATTGATAATGACGTGTGACTTTGATATACCTCTTTCATTAAATTGTATACTGTGGCTGTACTCCACGGAAATGAATAATTTTCATTGCATATGTTCATAAAGAAATATATGGAATATAGCCATATAATTATAACGGCATGTTCCGATTTCTTATCAATTATTTGAGGTGTGCAGAGTTGTGTATTATCTCATTGTTATTTTGGATGAAAAATAACGACATTTAATAATTAGCTGCGCATAGTAAATATATAAGTAATTTAATAATAACTTAATTAGTTTTATAACACGCTATGATTCAATAATGTCAATGCCTACATTTCTTAAAAATTTCATATTTTTCGCTTTGCTCAGTACCTATCCGAAATGAATACAATAATGACAATTAATCAAATAATGTAAAAATTGTACTCTAATTTTGCCAAATTATTTTGATTTCTTGTTCGCATTCTTAACAAAAACATTTTTGTCTTCAAAAATGCAATAACCCGATGAACAGTGAAATGCATAATCATTATAAATGATACATTTTACAAAGCATTGTATTTTCTCAAATAAATGAGTTTGTCTCGAGTGGAGCATAATATAGAACTGTGTCAAATTTGATACAGCTGTTCGTAACATCCTGTAATTATTTATAAAAATATGACAAAACGTTTTATATAGAAACAAGAAATAAATACAGAATGTCATAATATTTAGTGAATGCTTAAAAAGCAGAGCAATGGAATTCCCATATTCATTTCCTGCTCAACCAGATAAACGGGACACCTGGTGATCCATCAGTTGCATGGTTTAAGGTTCAACCAGATATTTTCTTTATGAGCATCAATTTGAAAGTCATAAATTGTATTTTAGAATTATTTATAGTATTTTAACTACTTATAGTTGAAGTTAGTATCTTGCCTTATTTAAATTAATAAAAAAAAGTGCGAAGTCTAATAAATTGATTCCAAATTACATTCTAAGATTTGAATATCAAATGCACAAATTAATGTTCCCTTTGATGGTGGGAGGGGTAAAAGGACTGTTCTAATCTACCTCCACTCACCATTGGTAATAGTGGGGTAAGCGGGATTTTGTGTTAGGGTTGGTGGAGATGATAATTTAAAATATAGAGGCCTAACTATAGAATCTCTCATAAATTTGGTATGCTAATTGCTGATGCCGTGGTTACCTTAAATTTTAGACTTTTGCAGAAGCCATCATACAAATCTACAAATCATAACATGTCTAACCTAATTAATAAAAATAATAATTAATACTTGCACTGTCCACAGAACAGAAAATGCTCTTGAATTTAGGGGAGGGTGCATTAATACGCCACTGATTGGGAGCCTATTTTTTTTTTTTTCATGGTTATCAAGTCTAAACAAATTATAACTGAACATAATACTTTATTTATGTTTGTTATAAATAATACATTTACGGAATTAATAAAAAAAAAAAACAAGAATAAAAAGGTGGAAAGTAGTTAGCCGCTCTGCTGTACAGTATTATAGGTGTCTATAGTGTACTTCATCAATCTTCATTGAGTAAGTCACTATAATGTGTTTAAATTCAATAATAAATAATAATTATTGCATACGAAAAACAATTTTGAGCTAAGATGTCTTTTAGCCTATATCACTATCTATGCAGGGTGCCTCGTGAGAATATACCCATTAAGGGGGGGGAGGACTCGCCACCCTGACAAAATCAGGTTTTTTGCCACTTTACCTATAACCTAAAAGAACTGATTAAAACTCATGAGATTAATGAGAATAAAAGGTTAAAACGTCAACATTTTCAGAAAATAAATTCAATAAAATGGCTATCTTCGATTGTTTCAAAAATATAAAATATATGTAGTCCTTACTTCTTGTCTTTGTGAGTATTATAAAAAAAACTGATTTATGATATATTTATTATCTCAGGAATAATGGCAATAGATAAATTCTGAAGGGACACCCACGTAGGTATATTTTATGATATTATATTTATATTGCTGTTATAGTGTAATTTATTTGGCTATTAGGATTCCTGTAGGTTGATTAAATCTTTACCGTAAACAATTGCATTTATTATATTATTATGATATTTAACTATTATTGTATTAAATATTTATATCATATATTATTCTTAACTTAGGTCAATTCAGACTTACTGTAGAACGGTGTGAATAAGTACAATTAACTTAAATGTTTGTATTCAAAAACGTACCCTTTTTTAGATAACTTAGATACCTTCATAATTATTTCAAAACTGAAACCAAATATTACAATTTAATTCCTATACATATTAATATCCTGCACTCTGTAGACTATAAGATTTAAATATTTCTCTTATCCTCGATGGTTCGAGTTGGATAGTTTAATCTAACAACTAGGCCTACGCAAACACATGGACAATTTATGAATATTTATGTTCCAGTAGTATTTGTTATTCAGTAACTTTCTTAAATGTAAAATGTATACTATCGTATGTAAGACTTAAAAATATTATGAAAGTGGTATAGAAACATCCAAACTAAGAAGTTATTATAGTGATCACATAAAAGTCATTAAAATGAAATATACAAATAGAAAATATAGTTTGTGTTATATTTTATATTAAAATATTACATTTTTAGGTAATATATGAAAAACATGTCAGACACAATTTAACTAGATAATGTTTGATTATTTATTTATTTTTCAATCAATCTTTATTATAAATACATCATTATTAATATTTTTACAATAATAATGGTTCTAATGATAGATTCGATTATTTCATAAATTTATTGAATGTTATTTTGAATGATGGTAAACAATTATGTATCAAATTATATAATAGCAAAAAATTGCATAAAAAAAATACACGAATCAATAGTACATTACTTAAAGATTTATTTAACAATCTATTTAATACTATATTATACATATTACAACAAAAATTTAAAAAATATATTAACTCTATGAAGCAACATCAAACGTTTTAATATAATGCAAGACAAATAATATAGAGCTAAGACATTTAGTATAATCTAGTTAGATAGAATAAACAAAAATGTGATTTATATTTATACAAATATTAAATATTAAATTAGTAAGAGAAGTGCGAGTAAACAAAGAACACGTTTTATACTTTGTGAATATCCAAGCAGGGTACCTACGGAGTTTGTTTTTTCAATAAAAATGTAATCATAATTGCAGTTTGCTTTTACAAGAAATATACTGTTTATTAAATGTCAAGTGTATTGGTTTTATTTAGAGAAAACATTACATCAAGTTCTGTAGAAAATTGTTGTACATATATATAAGTTAAACTAAACCATATAGGTACCCTCAAATATGAAAGGCTATAGTCCATAAAGGGTATGTAATATGCATGGTTGATTACGGTCATTACTGTTAACAGATTACGGATAAATAAAACGTGGTGGCCATCTGAATAATTGTATATTCATATTTGTATGTAGAAAATGTCCATAATTTAAGAAGCAATATTATCAAGTACAACATAATATGTGATGGTATGATAAGTAATGTTCAGACTTCAATCAAATATAAGTAGGTGCTATATATTTCACTCCCTTTTTTAAGTTTTCAAGAGCGCCCATGCGGCCATGCGTAAATACACCAATTTTAGACTCAATAATATATATATATATATTATGATGTAGGTAATTCCAAATCAATTAGTCATGCAAGTCTGTTTCTTGTAACACTTTTTCAGTTTTTTATTTTCAAAGACTGTTAACTATGACATTATAGTTTTTAGAAAATAACTGCAATTTCTCCTTCAGCGGACGGAGAAAATGTAGTAGATTTAGGGGTATATTATTAACATTTATTAATTTAATTTATATTTTACTTTGTAATACGATAACCATTTTTTAAATGCATAAACAATCAATACGTCTTATAAGACTCCATAGGTATCCAACTAAAGTGCTAATGTGCTGCACACCTAACCTAACTCATATTAAATTTGAATAGTGAGTTGTATCATGTGTAGTAACATATTTTAGTACTTTTTATCATAGTACATTTTTTCAATGCAATACTCTTCATTAATTCAGTAATTGGTATGTGAATATTTTACAATTGTTATTATAGATAGTACAATCAATTGATAGGTACGTGATTTATTCATACTATCAGACTGCAGTTTGATAATTTAAAAAAAAAATTAATTAATTTAAGTTAGTAAGTCTATACAATTTGATAATTTACACGTTTTTTTTTTCTTAACCACCAGTTTCGTTACAATACAAATACATTTTATTCAATTCATTTATGGAACGTTCGTATATTCTATTATACTTCTCTACTAAACCCGAGATATCTCTGAGAATGATTGAAGTGATTTGATATTAGTTTATTATAGAGAGCGAGACCGTTTTCAACAAAAAACGTACCCTTCCCTTTTCGTCGTTTCGACCAAATTTGAAAAAGATCGATTCCCTTTTCGATTAAAATCGTACCCTTCCCTTTTCGGCCAAAACAAAAAGTTCAGCAATAATTGAAATGATATAAGTACTGTAGGTCTTTATGTTATACTTATAGACAATTATTAAATATATATTATACCTAAGTTGTTTGAAAAAATATATAAATAAATAATAATAATTATAATAATATGCAATTGTTGTCAATAATTAATATTGTGTTGTCATAATATAATTTTGTCAATTGTCTTTAATTAATATAATAATAATAATAATAATATGTACAACTAGCTGATCCTGTGCACTTCGTTGCCCGTTAAATGTATCAACTCTATATGACTCAACCTTTGTTCAATTGGTTATTTAATATTCGGTGTTTGGTATTCAAAATTTATCTTAACTTTTCCGTTTCCCAGAATTAAAATACTGATTTGCAGCAGTATATAATCAGGTAGGCAATCTACCTGCGGTAGATCGCGGACCCCGTGCTATTTGTATGTAACTTTATAATTTAACTCTAAAGTATCAAAGTTATACCGAGTTTGTCGTTTTTACCTAATTCCACCTACGGTAGATTAATATAATCAATTTATACGAAATCCTATCCTAACCTAACCTTACTAAAACCCGATTTTCTTCTGTTAACTGTAACCAATGGCAACTATTAATAAATAAAAATAAAATTTCCAATTTCCACCATGAACCTCAATGTCCCTGTTTGAGCACCTATTTAAAATGCGAATTTCTGCAAATCCTTTCTTATTGCACGGAGAAAATATGAGAAGAACCTCTATTCCAAATTTCAAGTTCGTACGTTGAGTAGTTTTTGTTCAAAGATCAGTGACTAAGTGGTACTTGGATTTTATATGTATAGATAAATAAAATAATATATAATATTAATTGTAAAATTATTGCAAATATAATTTTGAAAATTTTGAAAGTATAAGTTGCATACAATTTGTAAGATCCATAAATAAGATATAATAACAATAATTATATTATTTAGGTATTTATATATTTTTTTATACAACTTATTTATAATAAATATTTTATAATTTTCTATAAGTACCATAACATAAAGATCTAAAATAGGTGTATATAATATTAATGATTATTGAACTTTTTGTTTTGGCCGAAAAGGGAAGGATACGCTTTTGGTCGAAAACGGCAATGATGCCCATTATATTATATACTGTCGGTTTTGGTCGAAAAGGGATTTGAACTTTTTCAAATTTGATCGAAAAGGGAAGGGTACGTTTTTGGTCGAAAGCGGCGATGATGCCCATTATAGATACCATCGGCCTTGTTACATAAAGAAATACCGAGGAGTTCTCAGAACCGCAATGGTGAAAAGATGGAAATAAAATATATTTGGAACAGATCGTTATTTTCTCGACTACCTATTCAATTTTCCGGTGTAGGACTTTGCGGGTGATTGATAAATGATTAATACTGGGTAACCGTAGTTGTTGTATTGTCATTGTGTTGTTTTTCTTATTCCTCCCACCCCAACTTTGCAAATAGCATTTATTATTTATATATATAAATGTATGTATTATATGAACTATTTTATTTTATTTTGTCCACAGGAAAAAGAAAACCATACTACGGCAACGATTTACGATACGTATTGGCACACATAGCACTTGAAAAACAAATCGAACGGTACAGCTAGGCTTATAATTTATAAACCGTTAGCCAAACTCTTTTGGAAAATGACAAGCTATGTGTTGCGTTTGTTATTGTTTTCTATTACACAGACGGTTTAAAAACGACACATCAAAGACTGCAGGTTATGAGTTTGTCACGCTTGTGTCGATTGTTGATTGAAGTGAAAATATTTGTTGATCCATTTTATTAACAAAAATACAATTGTTTGCACACCTATACAGTATACCTATTTACTATTTAGTACTCCACAGTCTAATTTGACACTTGATATTGGAAATATTGAGTATTGACTCCTTCATCAAATAATAATTATAACATTTTATATTTGTGTGTGTGTGTATTACATAATAGTCCATTTTAACTTAATTATTTGTTAGTATTATTGTTATGCATGGCATATTTATATATTTTATTATTTCAAATAATACTCGTGAAACCAAATATTATTTGGATTAGGCTATTTTTATTTTTATGATCTATCTCAATACATAGTTTATTCAATATTGTACAAAATAAAAAAAAACGTGGGTACCTATTACCTAATATAATTACATTAGTTTTATATTTTAAGTACTAAGTAGTATAATGGTATTTATTATATTATATGAAGATTACAAAACCCACCTGCTAGCCCACGACAAACCCCGCAGCGAGCGACGCACACCAACCCACCTGATGGTCAAGATCCCCAGATGGCCCACGCTGAACCCATCGGGGGCTTCACCCCGAGACCCGAAGGTCATCCCTTTGTATCTTTGTATCTTGAAGTTTAATATATGTAAATTAAAATATTTGTAAGGTATACAACACTTTTTTTTATATAATAGAGCATACATATGCAGATATGCTGTATAAGCGGGGGCACTATGATATTTTTTTTATATCATTATTTTAACCTAGTAATTATTATTATTTTATTATATCTAATACAATTAACAGTAAAATTACCAAGATGTTAGTGGCCAATAATTTGGGGGGGGGGAGGATTAAGCCCCCGCCTCTTGGATATGCCCTTGACTTTACGTACTACGTTTACAATGTACCTAAATATATTATTCTAAATTAGTATTAATATTCACAATTTTGATACCATTAAGCTATTCATCGTTTTGTTTAAATATTTAATATTTATTCAATATCAAATTATTATTTTGTAGAACATTTTAAATAATAGTTAGGCGTATTTAATCTATTGTATTATTATTAGTAAAGTACACATGATAAAATATATATTAGATATTTAGACGTAGGTACTGTAAAAGATCTTGATAAAATATAATATTTATTTAGTTCATAACTTAGAGTTGAATTAAAATTAAAACGTTTGTAGTTCGATATTTATATTTTAGATAATTTTAATTGTTGACAATAGATTAGGTATAGTATTAAAATATAAAAGTATCCTTGTTAAATTGTTAATTATTTAAATAAACTGGAAATGGGAAACTCGTTAAAATGCTATTGTGTAATATCACAAAACGATGGTTTAATAATGCTAATGGTAATCATGGCAAATGTAATGCATCCATCCGTACAATGGGTCGAGCGTGCATGGAAAAAAAAACATGAAGATAGCAAAAAAAATATAGTATAATATACTATGTATTATATTATAATATATATATATATGTTTGTTAATCAAGATGGGTATATTGTTCACAGAAAATTATATAGTATAAACAATTCATATGTAGGTACAGTAGGTAAACAATACGTTTCGCATAAGTCACCATTTTTGAATGAAATAATAATTATACTTTCTAGTTTCTATAAATAATATTATATTAATTACAACATATAAAATAATAAGTTAAAATTGTGTACAATTTATCGAGGGCTTCAAACTAAAACAAATAAATGGAAAAAATATAATTTAATTTGTTTTCAAAATATCATAAATTAATAATATTATTCAAAACATTTTTAGTAAATTTTATAGTTTTGATAGAAGTTCGGAAAAAATTGATTTAATCATAAGAAATTTTTTTCAATATAATATTATTATTTATTTACATTATATATTTCTACAACCTTTGAAATATTAAATTAAGATGGCGATTGGCGACGTGTATTTTATAAATATTTATAAACCCGTTTGACTGTGCAGAGTGTAAAATAAACAAAAAGGTATACATTCGCAAATAGTTTAAGAGTATAACTTAAAGATTATAGTTTTTATAATTTTCTGATAATTGTAGTAAGAGACCTATTGGAAAGAAAACATCGAAAAAATTAAACCTTTATTAAAAATGTATGGAATAAGGAGAGGTAGGTACTTCGGTGGAAGGTGGAAGTAATAATTTTAAAAAAACCATACAGAATAATTGAACATTATTTTACAGGTGGTTTACCTTTGGTATAGTGTTGAAGGGAATTCCTAGCTGTCCCCTGAGGTTGGCGATTGACAATCCGCTTTCGAATACCTGCCGGACTGGTATTTGAAACGTTTCTGATACCGGCCTAAACTTCGGTAGCTGGTAATTTTGCATATATGTGGGTATTGAGATCTTATACGTTGTCTCCACTTCATTATTACCATCGTACTTTCCTTCCGAAGGAATATACCTAATTTCAAGACATAAAACTTGGCTTGAAACGCTACACCTGATTATGGTTCAGGACTGTCCTGAATTCATAAAAAAATTACTATTTTAGTAGATGCCTACAATATAAGGTATTTATTATTTATACAATTAAAAAATCTTCTATGTACAATGTACACAGGGTTTATACATCAAAATTATTAACTGTTTGGTGTCGAGGAAAGTTAAATGTCTTCTAATACTGAATGAAAAAATGTTATAAGACTTAGTGTTTAAGATACCATTAGGTAATTGTTTTAGAAACGATATGTTTTTAATACACAAAATAGATAGATAGGTATTTAACTTTAAAAATAATTATATTAAACAAATATTATGTATTTAATATTATTATATTCACCTAAACAAATAAATAAATATTTATAATTACTCGTATGGAAATTACAATTTAAAATGGTACGACACTGCTTTCAGAAACTCTTGTCTTGTATCAGGGTGTCGGAAATCCACTAGAATATAATAGACAATAGTGCTACACAGACCAAATTTTAATTGGAAATAAAGGATTGGTCGACGGTCGTACTAAGCTCTTAATATTTCTAAAACCCATTTTATAAAGCTTAAATATTAATACATCATTTTGACGAATTATATGTTTTTTGGAAAATATGTGATGTATTCGGTAGACATTCAGATGCAGATGATATTGATGTACATAGGTTTCATGGTACTTCATGTTTTTTAATAATAATAATAATATGTAATGTGTTGGTACTGTTGTATTTATGTTCTATATTTTACCTGCCGTCCGGCGTGTGGATCATTTTGAGTATTGAGTTGGATAGTTCTGGATCGTTCCGCGGACTTTGATGAAACGATTCTTTTGGTCGGGCTTCAAAAAGAATACCATCGGGCACGGATATACCTTCTTTGTTCAACATATTTAGTGCCAAGCGGTCTGCTTGGAACGCAGACTCAGGTATTTTACCTCCAAAGTATGGCAACAAATTTTCATGGAACAGCTGACGCTTTTGCTATGGAAAAAACCACTCAGATTTAAAATAAAAATGTTTGAGGTAATTTACCATAAATACAATTATATCTTAACTCTAAAATAAGTATGTTACTAATGAATAAATCCTATGCCATTTATGTCATGCTACCAACAATTTGGGGGGGGGGGTCGTAGCCTATATATATGAATAAATTACTTAATTATTCATTTTCGTTACAGGCATGCATGTCAGTCTATCGTAGGTATCTTACGTAGATAGGTATGTATATCAAGTACATAAATTTACTAAAAATTAGTTCAATTATTAAATTGACTGTGTTCCAACCACAAACCAATTATCTGAATAACATTTGGAGTAAATTTGACTGAAATTTTTTAAATTGTGTAATTGTACAGTATTTTGATTCATTAGAAGTTAATTTTGTATATTAATATCGTCTTACAACTAATAATAAGTAGTCGATATAAGTGACAAGTGTATAATTTGTCAAAAAATATAGGTAGCCCAAGAAATGCTACCCATGGTCATGCGAGTTGTATGATGGTGAAAAAAAAATTAGGAGGATATTCTACCCGATCACTTGAGTGCTTTGTAACTGTCAAACATACAGAATTACAGTAAAATATTTAAGCTCAGCATTGCCAATTTTGTACTACAACGATAGGCTAGCAAAGTCGGTTCATAGAGTATATATTATTTGTTACTTATTGTATACTTATAGTATTGAGCAAACGGTTCTCCACCAAAAAAGGACCAAATTTGTCCTGTTGGCTTTATTTATAGTCAAACTTATGTATATGTGTCTAATAAATGTGTACTGTGTACAATGTACAATGTACATAAATATATATTATGTTTTTGTTTTAGATATTTTCAATTAAAACAAATTTGTTGTTTCTGAATGCAAATATGTTGCTATGATGTACGTTTATAATTTATATAAGACGAAGACAGAACATGTGGTTGCATATTAGGTCTATTAATGGTTATATAATCGATTATGCGTTTTAGATAGGTATATGGATATTCAGAAATTGGTTTTTCATTTTATGGTTAGGTATAGTAAGTAAAGTTTCTTTAAATTTGTTTAGTATCCTGATATTTGATAGCTTAGACAATCGTTAGGTACGTACCTAATTTTATTCGCACAGATACGATGACGTTTTGTCGACCAAGTTCTAAATTGTTTTGTTATTACATCAGTAAATTTATAATATGTACTCTTATTCTAAGACTAAAAGTATCTTAAGAGGAAACAGTATAAACAAATAACGAATAATTGGGAGTGAATTATAAAAAATATATTGCAATGAAGGAAAAACGAGGAAAAATAAAAGGGTAAAAAATTCTAAATTGAACATCAAAATGTATTGTATTGTGATTCTCACTTGAACCGTAAAAATGTTATAGTGTTATTATACATGTATACTACCTATAATATATTATATTGCACATTACTACATTGGTACTTCATTATTATAATTGGGAACAAATGAACAATTGAACGTGAGTGAGTTTTATTGTATTTTTGACAACGAACAATTAAAAAAACAAAACCACCTCTCAGCGTCTCTGCCATCGTTCATCTTTATAAGTCTAATTATTTATTTTTTAATTTTAAAAAGTTACCTATATTTTTTGTTTACACTATATACAAATTTGAACTTACATTTTTATTCATTATGAATTATTATAAATTTATTTCAATAAACTTACTGACATAGATAATTATAGGTACTACTGAAGAAAAATATGTATTATATTTGCGATCTGATGATAAATAAAAAACAACTATTGCACACGATAAAAAAATATTGTTAACACTGGTACCTACCTAGGTACATAATAATATGTAATATTAAAACGGCAATATATATTATCTACTCAATAGAAATTGAATAATATTCTACTATTGTATTATGACGTTACGTTAGTCTTTATCATGTAATCGCACTACATATTATTGTGATTATATATTTTGAAAAATGTGACAGTGAAATTAGCTGTGATGAAAAGTAACGGTGGGACCCACAATCGTCATCCTGACGAGACGTCATTTTTTCTTAAATGCTTTAACTCATTTTCCTTATATAATTTAATACCATTATCAAACCAAAGCCCAGATTTGGTGTTAAAACAATAACAAGGTAAGAAAAAAACTTTTGACACGTATAAAATAGGTAAATATTAATAGTATAACTAGGTATTAATTAATACCTACCTGACTTTTACCAGAGTATGATAATTTAAGAAGAAATGTATGTTTTTATCATTATAATAAATTATCATACCTTATTAAATGTAAATTATAATTTCAAATATAGATTAATCAACAAATTTAATAACTGATTTATTCTATGATATTCTATTAAATTTGTGTAATTTTTATATTTGAAAACTAGAAAACAAACTTATCAGGTTCTCGTAGTAGGTATTTACTACTTGACAATTAATTTATTAAACAAATAAGGTAACTACTCTGAAAAAAAAAAACCATTTCGAATATTAAATGTCTAATGACTTAACAACGATTTAATTGTAATTTAAATAAAACTGATGAATGTATCATCAGTTGGAAAATTGTACACTCAATAAAGGAATAAATTTAACCATCGGTCTTTTTGAGTTTAATTAAACATAAAAAGCTTTGGCAATAATGTAATATGACCCATTATATTAACTAGGTAATCATTTAATAAATAAATTACATTTCCATCAAAACTAGTAGTGACGTTTAGAAATATTATTTATTGGTAAACTAAATAAAATAAGCTCAAATAAAGATGTATATACGATTTAAATGGGTGTAATATTACGTCTTCTATACGTATGTCTCACATTTGAGTGCATTTTTCGTTTTTCAACAAACAGTTAAATTACGATAATATCTATGTATATGACCTTACTTTTTTTGACGTATATGCGACGTTGGTGAGTAATAACGTGGCCAGAGCCACTCGGAACGCCGTAAGCGACATGTCTGCAGGTGGCATGATTCGACCAGGACAAGTTGTATCGATGGCCGACGCGTAGACGACTGTGAGATGATATGTTCGACGTTTTATCCGTGTGTACGATAAGTTGTCTGTTATAGTTATTACGAATTTAAAAAAAAAAAAAAAAATACAATTACCTAAAGTAAAAGCACAGTCTTGTGCACGCATTGAGTTGTCATGTTGCGAATTAAAACGTGTGTACTGTGGAAAAAATAATTTACGAACAACGGTCGTTCTACATCGCATACGGTTTCACGAGACACTATCTTGTACGACTTGTTTTCTTCCGTTCTAAACCGACCGCGTGCTGAGACGTGTACGAGACAATTGATGGTCACTCGACCAGTCGACGGAAATTTATATCGCCAACGTTCCAGAACGAACGGTAGAGCGAATGACGTCGCGGTGGTGTGACGATGGCGTATCTCTCCACAGTATTGGGGTAGGGGATAGCGTATCTTATGGAGAACAGTAGGTAAGTGATAATCCATCGCCTTGTTAAGTCAAAAATTTTTTTTATCAAAACAACAATGAAAACAAAAACGCTGTGGTGACCACTCGACGTCACGTCGTCGACTTCGAGTGCATGCAAACGCGCGAGGGCGTAATGCTCGAGGAACCTGCACCGCTAATGTAATATTATGGTCGCCTTGTGAAACTGCTGACCATAATTATTATTATGATTTCCGACGGCATTATTATACAGGGTGATTCACCAAGCACTCCCATCCTCCTTTTTTCATCAATTTTGCAAGGTCAACATGCATGCAAAATCTGGTTTTTGGAATTTTTAAATATGCCTAAAAACGTTAACATTTATATGGTATTTGAGTGTATTAAAAAATTAAAAAAATCAGAATTCGACTAAATTAATTATTAAAAGAAAAACTGGGTGTGAAATGCTTGGTGAATCACTCTGTATATACTCTATCCAGCGAGACAACACCCTGAGGCCTGATGGTAGTCTGTTTTTCTGCTCATCCGTATGGCGAGACTTTGCCATAATGGAACAGCGTGTTGTCGATGGCATGGCGTCTCGTGGGGATGCTCGGAATAGCCGTTGTTCTCTATCTAGTCGCTGGACAGAGTACATCCATATAAAAAGTAAGTAGTTACCTAACCTAAGTACTAAAGTACTAGGTAAATCGTCAGAATCCTGGGCCAAAAAATATGCGACTATATACTAAATAGCTGCAATATCCGTAACTATATCTGCTGGTTTTGTGAGGATATTTTGACGACTTGTCACCTCGGCCCTTGGAGTATGAAGTTTTAGTGAACAAGACAATACAATTTAGACGACAATTTTTTGTACCAACATAATATAAATAACGCCCAAGACAGGAAAAAGTATTAGTTAGGTATAACGGTAAACCCTTTGTCTATAACAAATATATATAAATAGGTACGGAGATTATTATTATTAACTGCGGTCATTAGTTTTTGAGTTAAATAAAAAATTTAAATCGATTAAGTAAAAAATTGGTTTTGCCGAAAAATAAGCTTCTTAATTTTTTTATAGTTCTTCCCAACGCTTATGAAAACCAATACGATTTTTTACTTTTGAAAGTACCAAATAAATTAAAATCCTACCAGAAGAAATTATGAAGTAAAAAATTGAAGTATATTTTTGGTTTTTACTGCCCCAAAAAATGACGACAAACACCCACAAAAAAAGTGTAAAATCAATACATTCATCGCTCCACTCAGAAACCTAAAATGATTCATTTACAAATAAATTTCATATTTTCTTGTTTAATTATGTTGTAACAATATAATATTACATTTCAAATGTAATGAATACAATATATCAAATTATAGAACGTAGATTATTACTAGGCACAACAGCAATTTAAAATGTCTGCGACATAATTAAAACCACTGATTTAACTTATTTTTATCACATATTGTATCTGTAAATTATACTGCATTCTAGAACACAATGTTGGGAACCTGTGTTCGAGAATAAGATATTTCCAACTGCTGCTTTCTTAGCTGGAAAAAATATTA
Source organism: Macrosiphum euphorbiae (assembly GCA_949089665.1). Classification (NCBI taxonomy): domain Eukaryota; kingdom Metazoa; phylum Arthropoda; class Insecta; order Hemiptera; family Aphididae; genus Macrosiphum; species Macrosiphum euphorbiae. The sequence continues at coordinate 17,663,697 of CARXXK010000003.1, read as the reverse complement.
TGTAATAATTTGTAGACATGACATAAGTTAAATATAACATAATACTATTAAAGTGATTATTAAAAAATGTATTTATTTAATTTGATCATTTTCAGTTGATAATAATATTAGTTGGATAATGTTATTATATAATATGTATTATTATTAACCAAGAACTCTAAGGATATTACTTATAGTTTATACAAAGAAAAAATACTTTTAATATATATTATTATGAATGAACTCGTTTTATTTTCTTGATTAGTCTACGGTTATAATTTATCAATATTGGTAGATCATAATATAGTACGAATATAGGAAAAACCAGGTTTGAAAAATTGTTCTTGGACCCAATGTTTTAGAATTTCAACAAGACTCTGTTATTAAATACTACGAAATAGTTTAGTGGCTAAAGGTGACTTACTGCCTTACTGGTTTCAAGCGTAGGCGTAACTAATATTTACGTGGGGAACGTGGTTTAAAATGCCCGATAAAATATTTCACTTAATATCAAACAGCTACATAAAAGTAAATAAATAAACTACGAATAGTCACTCGGATAAAAGTCACGACCAAAGTTTTAGAACTTACAGTACAAAATTGAAAATATACCTTAGTATAGAAGTAACTAGTAACTAACATTTTGTGTTAAGACTATTGGTATTATAGCAAGTAACAACAAATTATTTTCCTGAAAATATTATACCATCTTTGGAAATCCTTCTAACAAATTAAGTCTGTAGTAACCAGTAGATATCTATAAATATTTTCTGTGATTTAATGTTAAATGTTGTCATTCGTGCACTTAAAATTAACAATAAGCAGTTTAGACACTAAATTTATTCAGACCATGGGATATACCTCTTCAATTTGTTTTAAATTCAGAAGCAGCGTTTTTATTATTAGAAATAATAATATAATTTTTTTTAGATTCTGAGTGGAGCGATGAATGTATTGGTATTACAATGTGTTTTTTTAAAACATTTTTTTTTGTGGGTCTGTGTACTGTTATTTTATGTTCAAATTTGGAGGAAATTACACATTAAATAACCAAGAATAACGATTTTAGTTATTTTTTTGTAATTGTATAATATTAATTCAACTTAAAGGCTACAGTATTAATAATAAGTACCTAATAACAATATAAAATATAAACACTGACAAACCGTCACCGCTCAGAATCCTTTTACGTATACAATTATATTATATAATTGAATTCAAATGTAATACCATCCATTATACAGTGACCCACTTGTAACCTACTGTACAGCAGAGTGACATCCACTTACCAACATTTTTTTTATTGACCACGAATAAATTTTGATTTCGGTGACCAGCCATAAGCACTACATAAGATGTATATAGCATTAAAAAAGTTTATATTTAGGATATTAACCTATTGGTATTTATAAGTATATAGCCGTATTCGTATTTCGTATAAGTCAGAGGTTCCCAACCTTTTTTGACTCGCGGCACCCTTGGACATTTTCTAAAAATCCGGAGGCACCTTATGCTTTATAGTCTATAGTCTATACTATAGAGTACTTCGGTTATATTTATTAGTGCATAAGTATAATCAAAAGTAGTAAGGTTTTAGGTGCATAGTATATACATATTAAAATTTATAAACAAATTATTACATTGTATTTATTTTTAATGAAATTGTTTTTTCTAAAAAAATATTTCAAATAATTTCGCGGCACGCTAAAAAACTTTCGCTGCACCCTGGTTGGGAAACTCTGGTATAAGTATACGGATTTAAAAAAAACATGACACATTCAAAATATAGTTAGGTACATATTATATTATTTTACAATAAGATTAGTTTTTTATATGACATAATAGTAATATAGTGATGAATTAAAAATTATATTAATTCATAATTTTATGATAATATTAATGAATAATAATTTATTAATATTTATAGTATTTATCTAGTATTGGTATTTAAACGAAGAACATTACTGAAACGTATTCCTTTCATTCTTCGAATCTGAACCTATAAAATTTCAGCAATGATATGACTTATTTCATGTTCTTCGAAGTGCAGTCTGTATTCGATAAATGTATGCAAAATATTTTATTGTTAGAGTGGATTCGTACGATTGACATTTAATGGGGTAGCTTTTTTTCATAAAAAATCCATGGGATTTCTAGTACTACAAATACCTGATTAAATTTTTTTTTCATTTGAGATGCTATTGCAAGTGCATGGATTTTTATGACCGATTGTTTTATTTGGTCTGACCTGGTTGTTTGACTGTTCCATAATATACCTACATAGGTTGACAAGTGTTTTGTTTAATACCGGTGCATAGAGAGATGCCAATTAATCATGTTTCAGATGTAATGATGGGTAATTTAGCTGGTCTGTCTGCAATTTCGTTACAAACTATGCCAATGTGTACAGGTGGCCAGCAGGTACCTATCCAAAATAAAATTCTATTATAGGTTTTTATTATGCTTCTTCAAGTCTATATTGGATTTGTAGTGACTACTGACTAGTGTTATATTATATCGCAAGGATTGAGTTTATTTTTTACACTCATTAGTGTACTGGGCTAGTCACAAGATTGTAGATTTTTTATTTATATATTTAATTGCCAGTAATTTAGCGACCGCTTGAGTTGTATATGGAACATGTTATTGGGAGTTTAAAAAATAATCCAACCAGCTAATCACTTTAGAGGCGTCCATATTTGTTTTCTATAATTTGCTATGAGATTCAAGTATATACTTTTAAAAATATTTTTATACATATTCGGTGAAGTGTATTATATGTATATGTATATAATAATTTAAATAATATATTTAATATAATATCGTGAAGTATTATGGATGTTTTAAATTTTAAAATATAAAAAAATTTCCTTCGGGCCGGATTTGAACCAGCGACCTATGGATATCTATGATTTAACACCACTACAGTCCACCGCTCTACCAACTGAGCTACCGAAGGATGGTAAATATGGAGCATATTATTTCACTTAAGCGGATTTGTTCGTACTTTCACTTGTTTTACAGACACGATTACACGACAACGGACAGACTACGTAACAGACAATATAATAAGAAAGTTAGTACGGCTTCTTGGAAGTATTGCGCCGTGCGGAACATTCGAATACATCTACTGGACGCCGACAACCGATACGTATATATGATCGCATGGAAAAATGTCCTATCAAGTCAGAAATAGAATTTTAAAATAAGGTTGAGGTGCCTATATGATTACAGGGTGAAAACAGACAACAACGTTACTCTTGTCGGTTTGCATGATGCAAAATCAATCCATTTTAATATTTTATACCCATCTAATATGCTGCCGTTACTCCTTTTGATAGGTGTAATAGATGCAAACATGTATTCTAGTTGAAAGGCCGTCTAGAATTGTATATATAGATGAAGATATATATAACAGAGCTGAAATTTGTCTATATAAGATAAAAGATAAATAATTTGTGTGTAGATAACTTATCCAGATAATTATTTATATTCCTACTCCTCAGCCCTAGGACAGCATTATAATTTATAATAGGCATTCGCGACGGACAAGTAGGTAGGTATACCTACCTACTGTACACAACAAATGTATACAAGAACTCTGCACAATAGTCACAGTGTGCTTACAAATTGTATTAAAAGAAAATTATAGTCCCCAACGTGCCACGTCGGTAAATATCATATAGGTTATGCTGTAAATAAATAATGTCGTTTCACTATATATAATACCATAAACCATTTAAATGGTGAATAAACATTGCAAAGTAAAAAAACAAACACATTATTATTTACTCTTAAATGCCTTACAGTTGTTTTGAGTACAATTCAAAACAAAGAAAGCCACTGGATATATGTGGATAAAAGAACACTTTATGCGACTTATATACTTGAAAAAACTTAGTTCACCAACTGTGTTGGTGTGCACTTTGATCTTAAAATGAACTATATATATTTATCACCAATACAAAACTTTTATTGTGCTTCAAAGGGGAAGAAAAATGAGTATAATACGGCAATAGTGAATTACAATGAAACAAAAATAATTTATATCGAGGATACCTGCAGCAGATTAAATTACTGAGGACAATAAACAACACGGGAAACACTTAACTATTTGCATCTAATATGTAGGCAATTTATTGTCAAATTCCACAACATGGTTTTCTTTATAATTTTGACTGAATGCTTATTTTAGCATTTTCTATACACCATAACATTTTCCAAATATTTTGACTTATTTTGAGCTGTTTACGGACATTTTCAGTTTTCATTTTTTTTTTAGTTTTTTTTTTATAAATATCAATAAAATGTTATTTGCTGGTTAAAAAAGCTTGAAAATTGAATGGAAGGCTCCTAGTATATTGTTTCAAATTCACATGAAAAAAATTAAAAATCCATATTCATGATTTTTTTTATAAGCATTTAAATTTCAAATATTGACAAAATACGTAAAAATCACGAAAATAAGGCGTATAGTAATAATAGAATGGCGAATCGCGCCCACAATAATAATAAATAATAAAACAGCGATTCGTGACGAAATAGTATTGTTATATTATATGCGGTTCTGCGGCTCTTCAGAACAACTGAACAAACAATAAAAAATAATGATTAACAAGAAATATTATACACTTTGAATGAAATAGAATATTATAGTGTACCCACTAACCGATAACGCACCGGTCGCTTAATATATTATTATATAATTCATAACACAATAATTAGATAATTCAAAAATAAAGGCAGTACTAAATATGATGTGTGTGTGTGATAGTGCTTATCGGTCGGTGGCTTCCCTGATGATAATGTGTGTGTAGAGCAGTGGTTTTCAAACTGGGTACATCGAGCATTCGTAAGTGTGCCGCGGTCTTCTGAAAAATGTCAACTACCTATTCGTCCAAGAATAAAATTATAAAAATAAAATTAATAAAAGTTTGTTCGACCATCAAGCACACATTTCTAATTAAATGTATATAATTATAATTCAAAACAATATTGTTCATCTCATTATTTGGTGCAAAAAAAAGGTCAGTGTGACTTGAAAATAGTTCGAAGAGCACGCGATGTGCCGTCTTCAATATAAGTCTGAAAACCACTGGTGTAGAGACTAGGAGCAACGGCGCGAACACCCTGTATAGATTGAAAAAATTAAATTCGTAAATTATGTGTTAGTTTATGTTACATAGATTTCAAAAGAGAAGGAGCATATTTTGACTTTCCAAAATGGGCTTGACAATTAATACAATTAATGTAAGTGTCCGATATAATATTAAAACTATTCGTTGGTAAAAAAAAATGTTTGAAACTGTTAATTTTTTTCCTTGTTATAGCTGGCCACAATACAAACTAGAGAAATCACATCACTATTATTTATATATTGTTGGTAACAATTTATAATTCAAAATCCGTTATTATAATTTGTTCATCGCTCGTCCGTGAGTCCTAGAAATATTTTCTAAAAAAAAAACCTATTTTTTTTTCTGTTCCCTGTTCCTATTTATCGTGTCTTCGTGTATATATGACAGAGATGGACGCCAGGTACTTGGGATCTACAAAATGTAGGCAGTCGTTTAATCGTTCCAATGAAGTTCGCTCTCTGATCGGTTGGCTGGACTTGGCCGTTGACCTCAAGATCGCGAATGTCTGGTCTCCGTCTCAGCGAGGACATGCAACGAGTTTCCGGTCGTCACCCGAGCTGACCATTGACTCGCCCGTGTACCACCTGCAGGTAGTAAAGATCACCTCACCGCCGGTCCCTGCACCTGCAGTTTACATGACTCCGGAGGTAGAGGCCTACGTAGAAACGCCAAGATCCCTGCGACGTTATGGTCCTTCATTGACCGACGCTTTGGACTTGGCCGTCGATCGGAGGATCGCTGCTGTCAGGCTACCGCTGTGAGAACATTCAGCAAGTTTTCAGTCGTCCGTAGAGCTGAGCGTTCGTTCACCCGTGTATGGTGCAGTTAAGTCAGTTCTGCCGGTGGCAGAAGCTGACGAAACTCTACAAAATCCTGCACGGTCTGATCGCCATAGATCGGTGTGGAAGAGGTCGAAAAGGTTCATCAGGAAGTCCATGGTCAACGTTGCACGCCGAATTTGTTTCTGCCGCAGTTTCGTTGACCTGGAATGACATTCACGAAGTTCGGTCTCATCCCCTAAACACCCCGATCGTACCTATGTTACCAATAACCAATAGTGGTTTTGAAATTGTGTTTTTTTTTTTTGTCATGTAGGTATACAAAATGTCTACCATAAGTAGATACGCTTTGAATTCAACATATAGTACCTTATCTTTTAGAAAATTGGATCAAGATGGTACTTTAGGGAGGTCATTTTTCGATTTTCTTTAATAGTTACTTAATGCCCCGAAAAAAAACCACCGACAAATTACAAAAAACAGCTAAAAATAGTATTTTAATTTCAAACGCTTTGCTCATCAACATAGAAACAAATAAAAAAAAAAAAATAATATTTTAATAGGTACTAATTTATCTCTTATGGGGTTATAATAAATAATAACAATATACCTAAAAAATTTGAATTCAAGTTAAATACAATCATTATACATTGACCCACTTGTAATCTACTGTACAACAGAGGAACATCTACTGACCCACTTTTTAACTTTTATTCTTCGAAATAATTACATTATGTTGGTAACTTAATTAACACTGATTCGGTATCTCAACAGCATTCGTTCATTGGTTTATTTTGAGTAGATTTTACTAAAATTCAAGTTCACAATGTGCATGGAGTTGAACGTAGAGTTCTAGGTTATAAATATAAATATATAATATGTATATTAATAAAGGAAACATATAACTGCAGACATTATACAGTTTTCGTAACAAATTAGAAATTGAGTTAGTTTGAAGTGTCAAACTTTGTTTATTAATTATGTATACAAAGGTACAAGTGCAGGGCAACTAAGGTAATATAGTAGAAGAAAAGTCCAATTTGCTAACTGGAACGACATAGAGAAACCAACTGTGCGAGGGTTATAAGGTTTTAAATATAATATAATAATATATTCTCGGTACCTACCCATCCCAAGGAATATTTTATTTCAATTTTAATTTATCTAAAAATTATAATTTTCTTCAAACACATTAATTGTTCACAATACATAAAATTATTTCGCAGGTATGACTATTTTCCATACATATTATAAATAATGTAATGTATTGCATTTTACTCTTCCTATCACTTACCAAGTTTATTTTTTATACATTTTAGTGCACTCTTAACAGTGTGTTTGAATGGTCTTTCACTCAATAAATCTATTAAAGAAAATAATATATATTATTCACCTTCAATTGTTGTCAGTGGACAGTGAGTACATCTTATATTATTATTATTATTGTCTGACGTATTTTATCGGTATTCTTGGTCAATGTTCAATATTATAATACAATTATTTAAACTTAATCTCTTTGACATCAGTTATATAATATATTGTGTATATCAATATCACTACGCCATTGCACCTAGGTATACTATTTATGTGTTGGTTGTCTATCTTTCAGCTACAACGACTATATTTTTATTGTATACTTAACATCGTGTCATACTGTAATTCTTGTTTCATTACATATTTTGAAGAACGAAAATAAATGTGTCAATGAATTTCAATATTCAGTAAGGCATTTTTTATTCTTAATAATTCAATATATTTACTCGTATATACTAATATAATTTTGCTTGAAGCTGCAGTACACGACCAGCTTATTGTTATATTATTTTTGATCAAACACTAAAATAAAATTGCATCCTCATGTTTTATTCATATCATGTAAGGTTCTCAATGAATTTTAGGACTTTGTTGAATATAATATATAGGTAATTTTAGATTTAGTTGTGAACGGAAGTTTCAAATGTCTGATTTATGTCCTATTTTAATATTTAGTTCGATCAGTTGTACTAGAATCGGAAACCATTTGTAATTCTAAGTATCTTACTCAGTGTCTAGAACTAGTGTAACGATGATTATTTCGTAAATCCACTGCTACCTGATTATGTCTTGCACATTAGTTGTTGTCCACATTACTGTAACGAGTGTAACCCATAGTTTCTAAGTATACTTATATTACTTAGTCCAAAGCTCTGCATCTAATCGCCGAGTCAAACGTCTAGACAAGGCGTTTACAATCGAAACATCGTTTATATGGTTGCAATAATAACAATAATAACGCCTCGCCAACTCAGTTTCGGTATTATTGCCAAGCATGTGGCCATAGTGTACATTTCCAAAACAAACTTTCGAATAAACGTTCGATTATGACTTTATCGGATTTATTAATTTTCCGAATACGACACATTTCTATTGTCAAGATTTCTATGAAATATCACCCCGACATGAATCATATTCGACAGTATTTATCGTCCACGAAAAGCCATTATTTTACAATGCAAATCAAATATCATATAGAGAGTAAATAATTTATTTGACACCAATTTTATTGTTTTCTTCCATCGAAGAATTTACTAACGAGGTCTGTGACTTTGTTTTCTCCAGTTAACTTTGAGTGTTATTTTATCATTCAAGTTATAATTTATCGCTGCCACCATCCCGTCGCCAATCCATTGGATTATTTGTCTCCGTGGCCCGTGCACAATATGATATCGAGGCATCGAGCACAGAATACTTATACCTTCGGCCCGATGTCTGATAGACACCAACATTTTAGATTTTTAATCGGAGGAATGAATGAGGTATGCCTATATTAGTGCCTATTATTGGTTCTACAATATAATATGTGTGTTAGAAATAATAGTTCAATATTGAGGATGGCTTCTGGTAGTAGGTATATTATATACGATATTATTTATCACGTGATAGTATTGTGATATTTAATATATTATCATTTATCATATTATTATAATTTTCTTACAAACATTTTTAAATTGTTGACTGTTTTTATTCCTATTGTTTGGTTAATGTTGATGACATTTTTGTTTTCTAGTCAAAGAGATTTTAAGTTGTTTTTAATGGAATTTAAGAAAAAGAGGCCCTTAAATCCACGTTAATTATTTATGAGCGTTAAAGTTAGAATTTTGATGAAAGTCGTCAACATCAAGAATTATTTTGTAGTTTAAAATTCATAACATTTTTTTTTTTTTTTTGAATATTTAATACTTGGAAATTTAATAAAATATCCCTTATAAGTTATAAGTGGATCTTACTAGAAAACAAAACTAGTGGAAAGGCACATTCATTTTTTATGAGCATTTAAAGAGGAAATGTTGACAAAATTTGATATTCAAAGTTTGAAACATAAAATAACGATTTCTCCTGAAATCATTTTAGATTCTGAGCGGAGCTATGAAGCTAGTGGTTTTAAAATGGTGTTTATTTTTATTATTATTTTTTTTTATCCTCTATACACAATTTATACCAGAAGGAGTACTTCGATTTCAACATATACTTCCTTATCTTTTAGCAAATTGGATCAATATGGTACTTTAAAGAGGTCATTTACCGATTTTTCAATAGTTATTTAATATCACAATCAAATTAAGAAAAAACCACTAAAAATGGGATTTAAATTTCTAACGCTTTGTTTATCACAATAGCAACGAATAAAAAATAATAATATTTTAATATCAAATCAACTTACAGGCTATAATAAATAATAACAATATAAAAAATCTAGACTGACAAACCTTTCCTCTCAGAATCATTTTTCTTGTACAATGATATTATATCATTGAATTCAAGTTTAATACAATCCTTTATACATTGACCCACTTGTAACCTACTGTACATCAGTGCGACATCCACTTACCGCTTTTTGTTATTTTATTGTTATTAAAAAGGGATGTAAGTGATAGGGACTTTTCATCACCTCGTATTTTGTTATTTACTATTGAAATGACAATTTTTTTTTTTTAAATCACCTTTCTACTGTAATGTATTTATGTGGATTGTCGATATTTATTTATAAGTTAATAACAATAATATATGATATTATATAATAATATTATAATTTATACAAAAATTAGTTCAATCTATAATAGTTTAGGTGTAGGTTTTTATTTGTATTATTGGAAGTCACAATAGCATTGGCTTTTGATTTTAACAATGTGTTTATACAGAGATGGTGTTTAATATACAGTTTTAAATTTTGTGCAGAAAGATGACAAGAGGGAACAGTATTATTATATCGTGCATTTTTAAAACATGTGAAGGTAATTAAATTAAGTTGTATGATTTGGTTAATTTTAGGAAACTGAATATTTTTTCGATGTTGTCCGATTCAGGGCCTGGTGCTCCACGGAGACAGTCAGCTAATTTTAGGTTAATACTGATGTCACTGTTTTCTCAGCGGAAGCAGATGATGTGTTTAACAGTGGGTAGGTATTTAATCACATGAGTTGCATGGTTCGGGGTCCGTTCTGATCATTCGATGATTATGAATCAACCATTGGTTACATTGGTTGTATTGTAAAAATCTTGATTCATGACCTGATATTTATATATATATAAATGAATGTATGTCTGGCTGTCTGTGTGTCCATATTACCATGGAAACCAACCCCGGGAGGAGATGGAATGTTCGTCTGCCTGTGCCTTGTGGTTGCCATGGTTACCATGGGTTTTGAAGCTATTATAATAATAACAATAATTGGTTTCCTTTGGTTTAAAATTGTTGTTATGGTAATCGTTATATTATAAAAAAAGGTGGGCAAGTGGGTGTCGCTCTGCTGTACAGTAGGTTACAAGTGGGTCACTGTATAATGGATGATATTAAATTTGAATTCAACGATATAATATCATTGTATAAGAAAAACGATTCTGAGCGGAGTCGGTATGTCAGTCTATGTATAAGACATATTACATACATATCTATGGCATTAAACAAAAAATTGACCTATAATAGGTACCTATAATAAATTCCAAATTAATCATATCACAATGTCCATTAGGTACTTATAACGCGTTATACATCAACAAAAACCGTGATACTATCATAGATATATAATAGTACACTTTAGAAGTTTCAAGTACCCACGAATAATATTATTCAATCACAACAAAATAACTAAAATAGTTATTCTAGGTTTTTTAATATGTAATTTCGTCCAAATTTGAATTTAAAATGTCTGTAAAAAATAACTGTGTTCATATATTTTTTAGATTTTTTGGTTACAGTATGAACTATTTATGAGAACCTTTGTTTTAAATTTGCAATCCTTAGCTATAAAAACTGAACATTTTATAATTTATTAATTTCAATGATTGATAATTTTCGAGATTTTGATAAATTTTGTCAAAATTTGATCTTTAAATGCTTATAAAAAAAAACTGTGCCTATGTATTTTTAAAATTTTTCAACTGATATTGTAACAATATATAAGAAAGCTTGTATTAAATTTTCAGACTTTTTGGCCCACCAAATAAAATTTTATTGACAATTATAAAAAAAAAACTAAAAAAATTGAAAACTGAAAATGTCCGTAAACAGCTCAAAAAGAGTCAAAATATTTTCAAAATTGTATGGTGTATAGGAAATGCTAATATAAACATTCAGTGAAATTTTCATGTATCTACAGTTATTCGTTTTTGAATTACAACAAAATAAGGAAATCGCTACATGAGAAATCGAGTGAAAATCCAATGTTGTAAAAATTTGAATTTCAAACGCTCATAAAAATTTAATTTGACTGTCCGGTAGAGATTTTTTTATTGATAAAGGTAGATAATCTTATAAGGAATCTTGTGTTTCATTTTCAAATCTTAGATTTAAAAAGAAAAATTTTTACGAATTCTTAACTCAAAATAATTTGCTAATTTTCGTGATTTTTCCATATTTTGTCAATTTTTGAACTTTAAATGCTTATAAAAAAAAATTGTGACTAAGGATTTTTAATATTTTTCATCTGCCTTTGAAACAACATATTAGGAGCCTTCTATTAAATTTTCAAGCTTTCGCAACCAACAAATAAAATTTTATTGATATTTTTAGAAAAAAAACTAAAAAAAAATGGAAAATGAAAATGTCCCTAAACAGTTCAAAATAAATCAAAATATTTTGAAAATGTTATCGTGTATAGAAAATGCAAATATAAACAACCAGTGAAAATTTCATGTATATACGTTCATTTGTTTTAGAGTTACACCAAAAACCAAATTCGATTTTTTGGAAAATCGATTTTGCGTAAAAATTCCCGTTTTTCCTTAATTTTTATGTTGTTTTTCCCGGCGCTTGTGAAAACTACTGGGAAATGTTTACTTTTGACCCCCCAAAGTACCAACTAGATTCACTTTCCTATCAGAAAAGGTACTATTGAAGAAAATCGAAGCACTTTTACTGTCCTAAAACGTGATGACAGACACAAAAATATATATAAATAAAAATATAAATAAAAAAAAACATACATCATTGTAAAACCAATACATTCATCGCTCCGCTCAGAATCTAAAAACCATGTTTTTCATATAGCGTTGGTGTTTTTAATGGGCAACGAAGTGCACGAGAGCAGCTAGTAATATATAAATTTCAATTTTCTGGACAAAAAAAATCATTAAAGGTTAACGTAATTAGTCATATAACGAATTAACATAAATTATTCGTTCTTAAATTCAATGGCTGGTAAATTTAAAAAATATAACATAGGTACATGCAGTGGCGTATCCAGATTTTTTTTGGGAGGGGAGGTTTAATAAATTAACAAAATAAATTTTTTTGAATTTTATGTGTTTTTATTATAATCATACATTAGTAATACAATTACTATTTTATAAAAGTTTAATTATGTAAATATTTATTTATTTTAAAGCTATAAATGTATAGGTACTCATTTTTTGTTTTGATGTCTTAGCAAGGTCATCAGTGGGGTGGTTACGCCACTGGGTACATATTATGATTTTGGTAGTTACTCTAATCAGGGATTATTATAATATTTTTTAAAGCATGACCATTGAATATATTATATTATACAAAACTATTCACGATACTAGATACTTATATATTATTATCTATGTGCATGTCAGTACATATTATATTAAATTAATGAGTTGACACAAATTTAAACTAGCATACCCATGGTTTATATCTGTTGTTCGTAGTACCTAGTACGGTTAATGATTTATTTTTTATATATAAAAAATAAAATGAAACCTACTTTTCTGAATCTAAAATTAACGCATATATCTTTAACTAGTTAACTATTTGAATACTAATAATTTAATACACATCAAGCAATACTTTATCACTAATTATAATATTTTAGATTCTGAGCGGAGCGAAGGAGCTAGTGGTTTTACAATGGTGTTTATTTTTTTTTTTTTATATATTGTATACAAAATGTCTTCCAGAAGGAGTGCTTTGATTTCCACATGTAGTAAATTATCTTTTAGCACATTGGATCAAAATGGTACTTTAGAGAGGTCATTTTTCGATTTTATCAACAATTATTTAATGCCACGAAAAAAAACCACCAAAAAATTACAAAAAAACCGCTAAAAATGGGATTTTAATTTTTAGCGCTTTGTTTATTACCATAGAAAGGAATAAAAAATATGAATATCATAATATTAATTCAACTTACATAATAAATAATAACAATATAAAATATACAGACTGACAAACCGTCTCCGCTCAGAATCGTTTTTTCTTATACAATGATATTATATCATTGAATTCAAGTTTAATACAATCCATTATACAGTGACTCACCTGTAACAGCAACCTACTGTACAGCAAAGCGACATCCACTTACCCACTTTTTATTTTATTTTTTTTTTATGTAATTTTCTTATATTATATGAGAACAATTTTTTATATTATTGAGGAATACTCTATTATAAATGTTAGTAATATTGAAAGAATATTTCATACTAATTGTCGATTTGATTTAGGTACCCAATTTAATATTTATAAGTGTATAATGTGTATAGATAAAATATGTGGACTATTTTTCTTTTAGGTGTATAATATTTTGATAGACATATTGAGAAAACCTGTGGACTTTGAGTAGGTACTAGGAAATCAATAATTAAATTTTTTATTATATAATTTTATTTTGATTCATTTATGTAACACATTTACACAGTTTATAAATAAATATTTTGTTTTTCATAAGCTAAAACTAGTATAAACAAAAAGTACTTTTGTATATCAGTAAAAATTATATCATAATATTAATATAATTTGTAATGAATACCACACAAATAACTGATCGCAAATTGTATTACTATTTGTTAGACACTTTGTGACTTCTGACACTTAATTAGATCTATTTTTTTTTTGGATCAAACAATAAGTATTCAATTAATAAATTGTACTTGTAAAATAATATTTTGTGATACAATAGATGCATTCAAGAATATTATTCGCAGACTTCTATGACAGTTTAAGATGAAAACAATTTTAATAAATTATTCTCATATTGACAATTGACTTAATAATAAATCTTAATAAGGCCTGCGCATATCCAGACAGGGAGTCAAGTACCAAAGTCTACATTCCTGTAATGTTGGATTATATCGGGTTCCTTGTGGACAAACGAATGTCTCTCTGAATCCATTGTAATGGCATAAGTGAAAAACCTGCAAATATAAATTATATTAAGTGCTGTATATGGCTGTATGAATAGACATTATGAGTTTTCAAAATACGGTTGAATATAGGACTTTATTGGTATATACATTATTTATATATCTTAGGATAATTTAATATATATCAATACATTTTGATAACTTGAAAAATGTTTATTGGGAAAAATAAAATAACTTTATATTATTGTAAAATAAATTTGGACAGAATTTGAAAAAAATTATAAATCACAAAACACTTGCAAAAATGCAAACAGAATAAAATTGTATGTGTTATATTGTTACATTAATTGTAACATTAAATATACAATATATAAAATGTTCATAAGGTACATTCATAAGGTACATTCGTACACTAAAATATGAATAGTCTGTATGATAGAAGCTTGCTATGTGACAAATGACAAGTAATTTTACTTATCTTAATAACATATATATATATTTATTATTTAAATATAATACAAGTACCTATATGTGTATTTTTATTTGTTTTATGTAATTTATTAAGTTAAGAAATGAGGTAACATTTTTTTACACTCAGCCTTGCACTTGCTTTCTTTATTACTTTTAAGCTTAAGACATCAAATAATTAACGGTTTTGGGGTTAAATAGTAAAACTCTTTAATTGCGTCGTAAATTTTGCTTGTATCATATTTTATTTTGATGCTAATCAGATAATCATTATTGTTTTTAAAATTATTTTATTAATGATAATTGATTTGCGTACAAAGTAAGTTATAGAATAACAATATTCCAAAGAATTAATGTATCATTTATTTTTAGATGATAATAATATGATATATTGTAAGAATAAATAGCTGAGTATTTATTTTAAAAAAAAATGCCCAGAACTAATGAGCGTTGATATATTGAATATTCTTTACTAATACTAAAAATATATTCCAACATAATCTTTTGATTAAAATATTATATTCTCTAGTATTCAAATTTATCAACATTTGTACTTTCAGTTGAAATTGGTATGTATAAAAAATTACATTTAAGTTAACTAAAATTAATTATAAATGTATAAGTGGCGGCGTATAACTAATATTTATATTTATAAAAAATAAATTCAAATTATTGGAAGAAATTACTCTCGTTAGTAATCGTTAAAACATTTTCACTACTAATATTATTATTTAATTTAATTTAATTTCAATTAATTAATATTTAGGTTATAACATATTTTATAACTTAAAAAGTTACAAAATTACAAAATGAAACAGCTAATACATTTATACTTTTTGTATTTTACTTAACTCGTGGACCACACTGATCATTGGATTAACATTCTTACATTATCTTATATTTATAGTTTTTTTTTATACTTCATTAGATATTAGATAAACAACAAAAAACTAAAATAAATAATTAATCTTGTATTCTGGGCCGAATTTAGGGGTGTAAACGGTACCACCATGTTCCTAATGACCCAGTGGACATTTTTGAAAAGACAGACATTTTTTATTATTCAACTAAATTGCATCTAATAGGTATTTTTATTTAGGAATATAGGCAACAGTCGTGTCATTAGTCTACATTTAAAATAAAATATTGATGGTTTTAGGCATAATATTATTTTACATTTTTTAAATTTATTGTTGTGCATTTCATGACAAATGGCCAATGGGCACCAAACTTTTAAATAATAGCAATGATGCCCTGCAGGGGTGGAAAAGTCTAAAGATAGTCCTGCTTATTTTATGACGTGTTGTTAATCCCCATTTAATTTCTCTCAATTAAATTAAATATACAAGAATACTATAAACGTATAAATTAATTAAGACTACGAGAATACTAGAATCATGAAACATTTTTCAAGACTCATAATATTATGAATTTGGTCTGAAAGATTTTTATTTTTCAAAAACTATAAAGTTGATGTGGAAACTCGTAGATCTTCAGTGGCTTTGTATTTATAAATCAAAATACTTTTTGAAATGTGAAGGAAATACGTTTTAAAATTTAAACATTACATTTATTCGGACTATAGCCAAAAATATTTTGGATACGCATATTGTACAACTTAAAATCAAGTCTCATATAGACTCTTTATCATATTTATTTTCATGATATTGGCTTTGTTCCAAAACAAGAATATTATAGTCCGTAGGTTTAACTTAACAAAATACATCCAGTCAGGGTTATTTTCAATTCAATTTTCGAATAAAATCAGTAAAATCATGAATTGTACCTACTTTATTAATGGTGACGTAGGTCGAATATTGAAAGGCTCCAACACATTTTAATGGAACACTGCGATTATAATAGCATGATACGTCAATAATTTTTATGATAACCCATCCAAAAAAAAAAATGTTTACTGTAAAATGTAAATGTGCAAACTCCATAGATATAGTTTTTAATATTTTCCTCTAAAAATTTTCATTAGTCACCACTCGTGAACTTGTGGAGTGAAGGGAGCTGGCTTTGTATAAACCCTTTTTGGGAATTTTAAAAATTTAATTTATGATTAGGTGCATATAGTTTTTACTTTTATACAGCGTATTATGTACACTCGACACTCGTAATACACACAAAACAAGAAGTTGGCTTAATTTTAATAGAAAGATCAGAAGTAGAAATATAGTAACGATTGTTGAATGGTGACATGGTAATAGTAAACAAATATGATAATGTAAATAATAAAATACCTGTAAACTATGAAATTATTTCTCATAATCTCAACGAAGTTATTGATACAATTTATTATCTAGTGTGTTATTCCAATGTCTTAAAATTTTATAGAAATACATTTTATCCTACAAAAAAAGTTTAAAAGTTTAAAATTATAATAGTTATGGGCACAGAAAAATCCATAACAAAAAAAATAGCCATCAACTATATTTTTTATTTGTTTTTTTGTAATTTCGGTATTTTTTCGTCATACAAAATAATATTATGTAAATTACGAAACAGAAATAAACTTGTGTTTGTCAAAAATATAGAATGTCATAGTATGAAATATATACCTATAACGAAAATTATATTTGCATAAAGACATACGGTAGTGGGAAAAAAATTACAGAAGTGCATTTTAAAATTATATTTATAGGAACGTTTATAATTTGTCGGTTTGTATTCAAAGTAAAAAACTATAAGCCAATGTAAATAAAATATAATCCAATTGCTATTTTTTCACTGCCTTAAGCCATTGCACTCGGGATGCTATGGTAATGAATATTCAAATTTGAAAGTTAAAAAAATAAAAAATGATAGTATAATATAAACCATTAAATATATTATATTATACTGATGTTAAGATGCTTAGATATGTACATTGTACAGTGTCGGTATTTCAAAAATTTAATTAAAGTAAAATTTTACTTTAAAAAAGCATCACAGATGTTATTATGTTAATAAATCATTATATTATTTACTATAAATAATATAATAGAGTATAATATAACAAATTATAAAAAAAAGAGGAACATTAAAAATAATGTGATCGAAAAAGTGCAGAATTAGTAATATTACTGTTGTATTTTTGATAATAGTGGATTCAGTGCTCGATTTTTTTAGCGAGAAAGCCTACATCAATAATACTACTGTGACGTAGTCTTTGGTGTTGGGCGGCTGAGACGGCTGACTGTAACCCTCCACGAAATTTCAGGAAAGATTAAAAATCCCTTCTGTGTTCTCTGAATATAGTATTATATTATGTAAGACGAGTCGTGACATGTGGGTGGAAATACACGAAACGCTTTCTAACGAATTATTACAACATCGTATAATATGTAAAGTAAAATATAAGATTTAAACATACAGTGATATTACGGCTGCATCTAAACGCGTACCTATATACTGTTTTTATCAGGCGCGTAGCCAGGGGGGGTGTTACAGGTGTAGTAACACCCCCCTCAACCGTGGTGTACTATGTTTTATAATTTAAACCTGGACACGGGCACACGGAATTAGATAATTATTATTTTAGACCATTCTGTGTCAGTTTATCGTTGACTCGTTTCATGTACGATACAAGATATCTTTTAATGCAGAGTATTTACAACTTGTTTACAACTTCATCATTAGAGTGTTACTCCATGGTATCAACTATCATTGGGGATTACAATTTCAATACCTCGACTAGCTATAAACCGAACAAATCGTTTTAGAATTTCAACAGAATCACCGGAAGTCTATTTTAGGATTTTGATTTTTGTACCTTTTTTGGATCATTTCTGTGAGCAACTAAATGACAGATTTTTGAACCATAAATCACTATTAAAACAATTTACTTGTTTAATAAATGCAAATGAAAAAATGATACCGAATTTAAAGAACTTCTTAAGACATATTCTTCAGATATTGAAGCTGATGAAATATCTGCAATTGGTGAGTTTGCAATATGGTATGAACATGTAAAAAATAAAAATCCTAAAAATCCTAAAAATGTTACCGAAGCCTTCTTTGACAGCAACGAAGACATATTTCCTACTGTTTATCGACTTTTACAAGTATTGATTACTATACCTGTAACAACTGCAAGCAGTGAAACGTCTTTTTCCTCATTAAGACGCTTGAAAACATATCTAAGAAATACAACTGG
This sequence comes from Macrosiphum euphorbiae, assembly GCA_949089665.1. Taxonomy (NCBI): domain Eukaryota; kingdom Metazoa; phylum Arthropoda; class Insecta; order Hemiptera; family Aphididae; genus Macrosiphum; species Macrosiphum euphorbiae. Next base: position 17,644,609 of record CARXXK010000003.1, on the reverse strand, counting down.
TGAAAATCGCTCGAATGGCTTAGCTGTTATAAATATTCATCGAGATTTAGTCGTAACCACAGACGAAATAATAGATACACTAGCCTCAAAAAGTCGACACATTAAGTTAATTTAAAAATGTATTCATTTTTTTTTTATTGATAATAATATTATATAAGAGAACTATTATTCTAAACTATTATCTATTCACGGGTAAGTTGTAATACGTTTGTATAATAAATAATTTTCAAGCGAGATATGAGCATTTTTAATATTTCCATACACTTATTTTTCTCAAAAGTGAAAGTATCGAAAAATCGCCCAAGCTAAGACCCAGATAATGTTCTTACCTAAAAGTTTGATAATATGTCGATTCACTCTAGTATCAAAACTAACAGCTCACTATTGAAAATAGTGAACGACAATTTATTATGTCGTGCGTGTGTAAGACAGAGATAACACACGCGTCTTAGCGTCCTCTTAAGTTTGAATAACACCCCCCCTTTGAAATTTCTAGCTACGCGCCTGGTTTTTATTGATTTTACACTTTTTAATTCTGGAATTATTTTTGATGTGAACCCAAACAACAGACAACTAGAGATAGTTTTAATTAATGCTTAAAAGCAGGTGTAAATCCAATATAGTTAAGATTCGTATTGGTATTTATGTGTTAAAAGGGCAAGTTACATACTCGCATATGTTATATCTGTCTAACAAACGCATGGTATAGAAAAATGTACGCTCGGCAGATCACGTTTAGCACTGTTAGTTTAAAAATTAGAGTGAATTGACCTCTTATACAATTTAGAAGTAAGAATATTATCTATAGTGAACTTCAAAGGTTTTATTTTTAATTTTAAAGCAATAGTTATGAGTATTTTAAAATTGTTAATTGCAGTTTAAAATACCTACTCATAATACTTGCTATACAACTTAAATCTAATAAAAATCTACGAGGTTCACTAGATAACATTCTTAAATCTAAATTGTATAAGAGAATTCACTCTAATTTTTAAACTAACAGAGGTAAACGTGATCTGCCGAGGGTACAATTTGCTATGTTATGCGTTTTTAAGACAGAGAGAGCGCATGCGGGCTTTTAATATATCAAATATTATGTCCAGAGTTAAGAAAGCAATTTATAAAAGTAGTCATTTCAATTGTTTTGTTTGTGTTTGATCTTAAGATTTTTTTTTTAAAAAAATCATATATTTTTAAACATTTGTAAATGTCATTTTCTATTAGTATAATAATAGGTAGTAATATTATCATGTGTAACAGACTGTAACCAATGGAAATCATTGAAATAAACAAAAATGGTACAAAACTAAATGGTTGTGTGGTTGTGTGATCCGTCCTGTAACACTTATAGGAATTGAAAAAATAAGCTATAAACACTCTTCGAATCTCAAAAAATCTATAGGTATAACTTGTTTTGAAAATGGTCTAGTAGTTCTTGAGTATATAGAGGACAAACAAAGAAATATTCATTAGCATATATATGTATATATAGTATACATACATATATATATAGAGTTTGAAATCTAAAGAAACATCGTGATTTACAGACCGTCCACCACTACCTACACGATATTATTATTGTTAATTCAATTTATTTAACTTATTTTAAAGTCACATGCGTACGGTAGTTATTCGTACGTGCGGAATCTTTCTTGACCACAGTGAATTTATATGGTACAGAAGGTTAGGATATTACTTTATTAAGTATTCAAGTGAATACACGTGGTTTTTGTTTTATTAATGAATTTTTTATCACAATATTATATTTTTTTTGACCATTATTGATATAAAATCCTTCGTGCAAACATTTACAATTTGAACTGAATTCTACTAAGGTTAACTATAATATGACTTTATCATACAAATACGAAACATTTATAGACGACCTTTATTTCAAATACATTTTTATTCATAATAAAAAATAAAATAATATCAATGCTTTGAAACATATTGTAAGTATTAAGTAAACTGTAATATGTTCACTGTTAATTTGTCTGTAGGTATATTTCGGAATAATTATATGAATTAATATACTGTAAGAGAAAGAGTTTTGTTAAAATTATGTTCACCTCCGAAGTCATTCTTCGTAGTTTATTTCCCATTCGTATTTTTTTTTTAGTTTCAAGAAACTCGCAAACCAACTCAAGATTGTTGATAAAATGTAGTATGTACCTATTTATTTTGGAAAATCCACGGTTCATTGTACCTCAATTTAGATGGGTAAGATAATATTGATTTACATTTTTTCACACGTTTCATATGTTTAAAAGCAATGAGCAAGAGTAGGACGATTGTCTCAAAACATCTTACAAAATTGTTTTTTACACGGGTTTTCCGGGCCATTTTAAATGTTCCGAAAGAAACCACACAAAATAATGATGTTTAGAGGTGATACACCTACACATTTTAGTTATTTTCATGGTGATACATTTATACTATGTTTATATAAATTAAAATTTGTTACCTGACATTGAGTTTCTGGATCTGGATACATTTTTCCTGATCTATCACACACAAAACTCGTCAAATGTACGTTTTTAACGTTCGATTGGACATTTATAATTTGATTGACATTGTGATTGAATTGGTCAACGTAGGGCCGGTGGGCATCACGTAAATTCCAATTCTAAAATAAAAAGTGGGTAAATAAATTGTACATATTAGTTTTAACTAAGTACCACATTTTATTGGATATAATATAGTAATATACAGTCTGAGTAGAAATACATTTTTTCATTAGAAATGTATTTACTAGGTCTATATTTTTTATTTATAAGTACAAATTTATTATTTTAACTTCAGTCTTCAATAACAAATTATTATTAGGTACCTACATTATAGCCTATAGGTATCTATAATATATAAGTACTATTTTTTGTGCATTTCTAACTTAAATTAATCAATGGCAATACTAATGACTAATGAGTTTATTTTTTAAATTATTACAAACATTTACTAATATTTATTAATTATATATTCATAAACAATTTTAGGGAAATTAGATAGGTACTTGGGATTATTAATTTAAAGAAGAATAAAATCATATTAATATAAATCAGTAGGTATTACACATACACTTACACCATATTACCCATTAATCCAGTTTTCGTTCAATATAATATTTTAATACTTATTATTACTTATTAGTATTCATTTATATATTATAATATATGTATATACATATTGTGTATATTTAAGGTGTTTTATTTCCTCAAAAATGCTATAAAACAATAGTTATGAATAATATCGTATAGTAGCTTACACCATTTTTATAAATTTAAGACTCGGCGGAATTAATAGATAGGTATAGTATGTACAGTAGCAGGTGGAGAAATGTAGGTACCTATTATAGCTTGTTTTAAAACAGCATGTTTTGATGGAATCGATAAATAACGGTTATTGTATTTGTCTTTCATTTATTTTATACCTATTCATTGTTAAACTTAATAGTTGATATGAAAAAATAGACAGTTAGTATCACACAAATTTGACGATCCTATGCCTAAATATTACGGCACAATAATAGCAATTAATAAGAGCTCAATAATTAGGTACTCAAAACGTGCTTATTAGTTATTTATAGAAATCAAGTAAAAATATGACAGTTAAAAAACAACAAAAACCACTTAATAGTGTCCCTGTTTTAATTTTATAAGAGTGCCCATGCGTGCGTATAAAATATATTACACCAACTCTAAAGACACAATATACATTGTCAATTAGATACGGAAGTAAATAAAAAATTGCTTTTAATGTTATGTTTCAATCTTTGACCGTATACAGAACGCTTTTTCAGTATTGTAAGATATAGTTTCCTAGTATTTTAACCAGAATTTAGAAAACAACTGCAAAAGGTAATTTAATTTCTCCTCTTATGGGGAAAAAAATGTGCCAGAGGTATTCAATTTAAATGTACCTATGAGTATTTGTTTCCGTACATTTTTTACGAGTTACCGTACATATTGGGTAGTAGGCACATGACAAAATAAAATATATACATAAAAGCATTAGTTATATACTGCGGTAAGAGATTAGAGTTTTCTTATTGAAACAATAATATCCTGTATTCCTGTATATTATAACATTCAGTCATTTCGAAACAATTGTGTTAAGCACGTACACTACATATATAATTGTTATGCGAATATACATAAATTATATTATATATTGCGTACATATACCTACTATAATTTATATTATATAAATCTGAATGACTGAACATGATTACAATAATAATTTATACATTTTGCCATTTTACATTTATCTTAGCATTTAGCGAGCAGCCAAAGTAAAGTGTCGGCTAGTTATTCATAATAATAATGTAATACAATACGTATATAACTTCGCGGTATGTGCGTACACTTGAGAAACCGTACACGAATGTATTGTTTCTATTCTAAGGTATAGCTCCAATTTGATTTATTAATTATGTTATGTAGATAATATGATATAATTGATACGTACAAATGTACAATAGTATTAAACGAGGTATGGGTCAAATAAAGACTCACCTGATTATAGAAACATTTATACCTATATAAGTTGAGTTACTTACATATATTTGGTATATTGGTGGTATATATAAAAAAAAAATGTTTGTACGGACCTGTTTTGTTGTTCTCTATACTTACCTACCTACATTGAGTCATTATAACTCAGGTAGCTGATAACATTTTTATATTATTATAGATCTGGTTAGGATTTTTTTGTAACCGACAGAACTTGGAAATAATATTCGGTGACCAAGATTCTCAAAAAATATATAAATATTATTGTAAACATAATGTAATATTGTAAATAGGGGTATATTGCATGTAAAGGTGTCTCAAAAATGTGACGATTGTTCTATAATGTATTGGGTTTAGTATTATTTGTTTGTTTGATTGATATTTTTTTCCGACGTTACCTATATATAAAATATTATATTTTATTAGATTCATTATCACCTTTGCTATTTGCTACTCATTTTCTCTTATTACTTGGTTTTAAGATTGAATTGATTTTATATAAAAACCTCTGCCTAGTGACCTCACCGAAATAGCCACATCGCAAAATCTATATTTTAGACTTTAAAGGCAGATATCCAAATATTAAGAAAGATCGTTAATTTGAGGTTTAAGAGATTATAGTGAACAAATCTTTTACTATACGGAGTAGGACTAGAGATCATTGTCACATTTGATAAATGATTAATACTGGGGTTGTTTTTTTTTAGTTATAAATTGTTATAAGTAGGTACAAAAGTATAACAAATTTTGTAATAAATAATGTTATGTCACATGCATCTATAAATACCTATAACTGACTTGAATGTATAAACGAAGAGTTTTTTTGCGAAATTCCAAAATAAGTATAGTTGTACAACTTTTTATGTAATAGCTACTATTATATAGGTACCTAATATTCAATACCTACTGTACAAGTATTTCTTAGTATTTTGTTTTCGAGATTTTCCTTTTGAAAAGAAACTTTGTTTTGTATTATATTTTCCCATGAACTTATAAATGGTTCATAATTATTCTTCCACTGTCATTTGTGGGTGGTAATAAATACTAACATAGTAACGTCTAACATGACAGAGGGGCACCGTCACATACTTATTGTGTTAAGAGCATACAATAGATAACTTAATATTATTCACAAACACCAATGCGCATTTTATAGGTACAGAAAGTTGTGTTTACACTATACTATTCATTATTGTGAATTTTACTCCCTAGAAATTTTAAGGGATAAATATCCTCACTAAAAAAATGCCATAAGACGTGCTTATTACTAAAATACCCACTAGGTAGAGACATTTTACCAGATAGTAAAAAACATTCATTCAGGGGCGGACTGCCCAGTCAGCTGGTCAGCGATCTGTCGGCCGTATTATATAATTTAGCAATACATTATTTTCAAGAATAAAATATGAAAACAGACAAAAATGCATCTTATAATAATATTATGATGAAGTTATTCTGAACACTGGATAATACACAATGTTTATGCCAAAAATTAATGAAAATTCACATTTAATTTTTGTTATCGCCTTATTCTATTTTTGTTCCTATTAAATAAGTAATATTGTATTGTGTACTCCAAACCCATTGTTTGTTTTTATTTTTATTACAAATGTGATATTATGTTATATACTTTAAATTAAAAATGAGACAATAGTTGTTTTGAATAGCATTTATTTTTCATCCGATAGTCAGAACGACAACATATCAACATATTTTTTAAAGTACCAGGTAAGAAATATTTCATTTTAATATAACTTGTAGTTTAGTTAGTAATTGAGACATTGAGTTGAATAGTGTCGTGCTGTGGCCTGTGGGGACATTGTCAGTGGTTATTTTAACGAGTAAACGACACAATTACTATCATGTATAGGGAAATAATTTTGTCCCCAAGTAGTATTTTCAATAACTGGACTGAAATTATTTATATTTTAATTTTCTCTCAAGTACATACTCAATTAGTATATTATTATATTATATATTTTTCCCGTTAAGGTATGGGAATCAATTAGTAGGTATCGATTTATTAATTTTATAGGGATTTAGATTAAATTAATTACAATAATTATATAATTTACCTGTAATATAGGGTATAATGGTACACCTATATTTCCCATAATGGGTGCTATTGACAACCGGTCGCTCTCAAATACATGCTGAACAGACAGCTGTAGCGATTCTGGTACCGGCCTAAACCTTGGTAGATGATAATTCTGTATATTTGAGGGTATTAATATTCTGTACGTGGACTCTACTTCGTTTTCAGCGTCGTACCGGCCTTCTGAAGGTATAAACCTAATTTTAAAATATTTATTAAAAAGGTACACATTATTATGGCATGTTGTAAATGAATAAACAAATTTATAATTTTAGTATCTATGTACTAACAATAAAATATCAAACGTGGGATATTTATTATACATTATAATTTGCAACAATTGTAATAGATCAACGAATTTCGCAATTTTAAAATATTGTATCTTTCCTGAGTATTATTAAAACGAAATAAATTCAAACAATTAATAGGTAGTCATTAGTCAGGTAAATATTATTATTTATTTGTATTAAATTAAACTATATTATGTATGCGTGTGGCAAAAACAATTAATTTATGTAGAAGTATTTAGTATTTTGTCCTATTATTTATTATATCGCGTGAGCAGAACACTTAACAGCTGTAAAATTAAAATTGTATATTATACGATGTATATAATTATATAATAATTCTATATTGATATAAAGGGTGTAACAGGAAGACCTGAAAAAAAAATGATGCCACTTAAATGTATGACAAAAATTTTGAAAATTATATGATGTTTAAGAAATAATTTAAGAAATACTAATGCCAGGAAATTCCCAAAAAAATAATATTTTGAAAAAAGTTATTACGTTCTAAATGAATTTACTCAAAAAAATATTGAAATTTAAAAAAAAATTCTAAATATTGATCAGAACAAAAGTTATTTATCATTTTGCTTCCTGTGTATTAACATTTATAATGAATTATAATTACTAGTACTGTCCATTTCTTAGAGCACACACACTTCGGTATAACGGTTTCTGTCACAGACAGCAATTTTTTGTTTAATAATATTATTATAACACTATAATCACGAATAATATTAGTATTAAGTTATTAGAATATTATTGTTACAAAAATCTGTCTGGGGTGCTTCTCCTTTTATTGGCAGCATGAACATTTTATATGGGAAACTCCATTGTTTTGTTTTATTATATAAACTGGTTAGGTTACTGCTTTTTATACTTCGTACTACAAGACTTGGACCAGGAAAACTTTTTAAAACTTTTTTATTAGATTTTAATGGACAGATGGCGCCACTGCAGCGGTATTCCTTTTTTCGTATTTTACTTGCCTTTACGTGGCAGGTAACATAATATTTTTATTATGTGTAATTTTTTTTTTGTGTCATTCTACTCTACAATACATTTCCACTGACGTATCTGTCGCCTACTTTAATATTATGTATATAGACAAAGTTATTGGTACGACAAAAACAGTGTTTGTGTACTAACCATAGTCCTTATACCGAGTATAAGGTCTATGGTACGTCTTATACCGTAGAGAAGATTATTTATTATCAGATTATTACTATCAATTCGGTTATGCGCCATCGCTCACCTGCCGTCCGGCGTATGGATCATTTTGACTACCGAGTTGAGTAGTTCTGGATCGTTCCGTTGACTTTGGTGGAACGACTCTTTGGGTCTGGATTCGAACAGAACACCATCGGGTACAGATATTCCTTCTTTGTTCAGCATATTTAGTGCCAAGCGGTCCGCATGAAAAGCAGAATCTGGTATTTTACCACCGAAGTATGGCAACACATTCTCACGGAACAGCTGACGCTTTTGCTGTGAACAAAATTAAGTAATTCAAAATATCAACACTGTACCTATACACCTATAATATTATTGTAATATTATATACAATTTTTTTTTATAAGAACTACCTTTTGTTCTTGTAACATTAGAGGGAGTTGAGTGATAAGTAATAACTAATAGATGAAATATAAACAATAAATATATAGGCGGGTAAGTAAGTTATATCATAGAGGAAATTCTGGAGCGGCAAACGTTTTGCAGAACAAACGCCGACGTTTGAAACGTTGAAGAGATAGAAATTCGTGAGCGCTTGGTATTTTGTTAAACCACGGTCGTGGTGTATGACATAAAAAGTAAATCGTGATAAGTCGTGATAGTAATAGTGATAACGATCGGCAAAAGTACAAACAAAGTCAACCACGGTTCGGGTTACTATAGAGAACTAAACAGACCAAACGCTGGATTAGGGCGTTTACAATGTTTGCAAACGTTTACACCTTCGTTTAGCAAACGGACGTTCCGAATTTCGCCGTTATCGGCGTTATCAAACGTTTGCAACGTTTGCCGCTCCAGAATTTCCTCGTATATTTTGTTACATTTTTATGATCAAAACAGTAGTCCATATTATTGATGTTATATTGTACTAATGCTGCTATTTTATCATGAACATAATATTTACACATTTAGTACAAAACACGGAGTCATAGACAGCTTTTAATTAATGCTCGATAACACTCATACAGTCATACATAATACATATTAAATATATAAATATATATTCAATATCTAATATATTATTAATATCAAATAATTAGATACTCATTTTTGTTATATTTACAAATAATTGTGTAAGAAAAACACTCAAGACCTAGCTTGAAACACACACGCACATGTTTTATAATATATATTTGAATAAATTAGGTAGGTATATATAATTTATCTATTAATGACTTATGACGGCAGCATAGATAGTTGGTTGAATTTTCTGTGGTCTAACATCGTCTACACCAAAATAGCTAAGTACCTACCTATATATCTTACATTTTAAAAATAACTTCTTTTTTATTGGGGAGGGGGAGGGGTTAAAATATGTTGCCATAAAATGTCTAAATACTACCACCGTAAATACATGAGTTAGTTATCTGAATTAATTAGTTCGTTAACACCGATATAAACCGATTTATTCTCAATAAGTATTCGCCAAAACTTTGAAATACGATTATAGTTTGTTTGTGTGTAGTTTTGGATTGCAGTATATTAAACATACATATTAATAATTGTGCATCCCAACCGATTGGAAAACGACGAAGTTCGCATTCAACACAGTGCATTTTTCTTTTTGATGATAAATAATTACGAGTTAAATTGTTTATCGTGAAGATTTACTTTGGTTTGCGGTGGTCATGGATGGAGTTGTAATGTAGCACATTATCATCGCTATATTATTATCAATATCATCGCAGTGTAAAATGTAAATACTGTACAGACAGACCTACGATGGATGTGTATAAAGAAAGTACAAAGTGAAATAATAGTTGGAGATCCGCTACTGAAAAACAAAATTACTTCCTAGACAATACATATATCATTTAACCAACAAACCGTATCGATAAGCGCCCGCAGTGATGCTCGTATAAAAACATATCAACCAGGGAACATGAAAAAAAAATTAAAAGTTTATTATATTATATTATCACTGTATTATTTTCCAAGAGTTCAGTTCATTGTTTCATCTGGAACTATTATGTCTGAACTACCTAACTCATGTTTGATATTTACCAGCTGAATCGAATAGCATACCAAAGACTCAATCATTTTTTACAGACTCTTTCTGAGCAAATTAACAATATAAAAATACAATCAATCCATCAAATATTAGCATACACATTCAAAATATAATTTACGATGTCCAAAATTGCAACACCAAAATCGAACTATTTTTGATCTTTGGACAATACAACATAAAATAAATTGAGGTACCTATTACATCTCCTCTATCCTTACTAACGAAAGTAAACCTCACCGGAGTTATTAAAAAAAAAAAAGTACATACTAAAGTGGTACCAACGATGGGTGGTATTAGTTTACTAAACTCAATGAAATTGAACATAATATTATAAAATATTATTTGGACATTCCCATTTGAAATAGACAGACAATTTGAAGTCATTATCATTTGTCTTACAATCGTGTATCCAAAGCTCCCTTACAGTCTTGTTATCACTAGAGAAGATGCCAATAACCTATCATTTATGTATATACATTTAAATCTTCTAGGCTCACCCACCGAAATACTGATAAACTATCCTCAATTAATGTCCACCTTTATGAAATTTCTAATCATCACCCAACTGTAAACTGTAAATTAATTTTAAAAAAAATGTTCTTGTTTTTTTATTATTATTATATTATTATTGTTCCTATAAAAGTATACAAAAATATTCTAATATGACCATGTTCGCCCCTATATGGCCACCAGGCCACCGAGAGTTAAAAAAAAATAATTAAAATAATCTTTGTTGCTCGGCTTATGGTTTTGAATTTTCATTTTTCATGACACTGTTTTCTTTGGTTTGAATATAATATGCGAACTGAAAAGTAACTTTTAAAACATTTCATATCTAAAAAAAAAAATAATCGTTCCGCAGACTGAATGTTTAATGTACACAATCAAGTACTGAAGCGACAGTAATATCACGTTAAAAAAAAAAAAAAACAGTTACCGACTCTTTAACAGAGCCATCGGGCAAGTGTATACTATTGTTTTGCAAATATCACATTTTTACGAGCTAATCTGACATTGACATTTGACAAGAATACTCAGTAATTATAAAGCTAAGCGGTGCCGTTGATTTTTTTATTTTCTCATTATAATATTTTATTTAAAATGTAAATGTCAAGTACACCGTTCAGTTTACAGTAATGTTCAATTTTAATTTTTAACTGCTTAGTTCCAATAACGGCCTTGGTCGAGTTGGCCATATATTTTAAGAAAGAAAATATTGTAAGACATTCATTTTGGTTATTGCTTTCCTCTTTCATCCGTTATTAGTGCATTTATCAAGTTCAGATTATTGGAAGTCTTAAGTTTAAATACCTACTCAAAGATACTTTTAGATTTGTTACACCATATTTAAAAAGTATTTTGTGGTAACAAAAGCTATTTTTATTATCACACGTTAACCACCCTTATTTAATATAAATTGTTAAGCAAATGTTTTTGAAAGTGTCAGTTTGGGTATAAAATCTAATAATATAACTAAAAGTTTTAAGACCTCACAAATAATATATATATTATTTGAATTACAAAAAAAAATAAAATTTTTTTAGATTTTTTGGTTTCAGTCTGAAGAATTACCTTGTATTACATTTTAAAGTCTTAGCTGTAAAAATTGAAAATTGTATGCATATTATTTAACTACACAATCATTAAAAAATTTTCATGGTTTTTAATACAGCTTATAAACATTTGTACTTCATGTGCATATAAAAAATTGATTAAAAAAATGAATAGAGCCTATGTATATTGTATATTTAATATACCGAACATATTATATAACGGAGCATAATTTTTTTTTATCGATATTTTTGGTAAAAATGTTAAAAATGATACCATTATAATATATAAAAAATGCTAGTACAATCGTTTAGTGTCAATCTCAAGTATGTTCCTTCTTTGTTTTTGAGTTACACCAAAAAAATAAACTTTTGTTCGATATTTTTGAATTATGGTTTTCCGTAAAAATGCACGTTTTGCTCTTTTTATTTTTTTTGTTTCCCCAATCGTTAAGAAAAGAGTTGGGATTTTTTTTACCTTTAATTCTCCAAAGTACCAACTATGGATTCGCTTATTACCAGAACAGATATTTTAGTTGAAAATCTAAATTATTCAATTATAATAATATAATATTTGAATGTTATTAACTATTATACATTTTGTAAAATGTGATTAAAATAGTTTGATTGGCATAATATGCAAAATAATTAATAGTTGATTATAATGAAAAAATAATAGTTGTATACTTGTATAGTTGTATCAATATAATAATTAAGGGATACATTTTTTTTAAAATTGTGATTATTACTCTATAGTTTTTAATTTAATACATTATTCAAATTTAGTGTCCAAAAAATAACTCAAAAATAAATATTATCACGGAAAAATATTTTAATAAATTATTAGGTAGGTACTAATTACTTTAACAATACGAAAAAAGTTTTTTTTTTAAATTAGGTACTTTATTATAATAAAAAACGCTCATCAAAATAATATAATGGTATATATAATATATATTATATTTATGAAACATATCAATGTATTATTTACATTTCATATATTGTGTCTTAATTAATTTTTATAATGTACAATAGATTTTTAAATTTTGCTACGATTGTTGAATTAATTTATAGTACACACATTAATTAAACTTTATAATCGTTGTAAATAAGTTGACAATAACTTAAACTTAATATTTCTGACATAATATTGTATTTAGGTTTAGTAGACGAACGACAAATATTTTAATTTCAACGAACATTTTAAAGGGATTTTCTAATCTCAATAGTTTTAGATTAAAATGTTTATACTTAACTTTCAAACATGAATATTATAATTTTAATCAGGTTTCATAATATGGTTGGATTTTAATTACGAAACATTTGGATTCAACTTTTAATAAACAAAATTGCAAATCACTATTATATTTTAATCATTTATATAATTTAATAACACTTTTAAATTGTATGGATTTTCCCTGCTGTTCAATAATACCTATATTTGTTATGTACCTACAGCTGAAATTCCATGGTTGTGTATCTACTTCCGTGTTATATCTATAAAGAGACATTGAAGGTGACTCATCAAGACATTATTTTGTGTTAGGTATGGATGATCTTATAAGCTCTATCTTAAAGAAGGATACTAATCAATATGTATATTAATCCTATTGACCTATTACTGTATATTGTATATTGTGTACCTTAGGGCCTGTTTTACAATCATAGTTTAAACCTCGGTTACCCCTAACCCACTGATTTTACCGGCCAAATTTCGCGGTTTAACCTTAGTTTAACTATTGTAAATTGTAATATGGACCCTTAGTATACTTAGTGATTGATGATGATTCAATAAATAAATAAATAAATCCTGCAAATTTGAGTGAATACTGATCAGTGAAAATGTACGTGTATTAGGACATGCAAACATAACAAATGAAGATAATTAAGTAATGAATCGTCATTACGATTGTGATACACCTAAGATTAGACTCGATATAACTATATATAAGCCACATAAAGGGATAAATCCCACATGGACACTTATGTTAGTAAAGAGTATGTTATTTTCGAGCTTAAGCATTTTTATTAGTTGTTTATTATTATTATTTTAAACTATTTCATTATTTTTTTAATTTATTTTTTATAAAGATTAGCGGTTGGTATTGTTATAGCAATATCACCTAAAACTTGCAGAATGTTTGGTTAACCATGTTATATTATTCTCTCCATTCACCAGTTAATCTCACTATTAATAAAAAACTTTAGTTGAAATTGAATGACGCCGTATTTTTGATATTTCTTGCAAACTAAGAATGCTATTTTTTCTTTAATGAAGTTTTCATTGTTGTGTAATTTAATTATTAACATATTATAATATTTAAACATTTCAATACAATATTAAGCATTTTTTATATATACGACCACCTATAATATTATCGACGTGTTTTTATGTTAAAAATGGAAAAATATAAACTATTTTTAGAATAATTTAAGATTTAATATAAGTATATTATCCTTCTAACACCTTATAAGCTAGGGGTAAAGACTCAGAGGACTTGTAGCATTTGCATATTTGTTTTGCACAGTCACAAAAATAGCAGAGTACGAAACAAATACCTTTCATGCTTTCACAAAGCTAGTTTTGAAATTTTATTTTGCATATAAATGCATATTTTGGGTTTTTTTTTGTTTTTAGGTCATATTTCTTCCATTTTATACTTTGGGAGGTATATTTTAACTTAAATAATAATTACATCAATTTTTACTCCACTGACGTTTTTATTTTAAATAATACAAGTTGTAGGTATTATACTAACAAAACATAAATATTTTTAATTTTTTTCCAATAATATGGTTTTTAACTGTCCACGGGTGAACGTTTTTCCTAGAAACGCTCTAAGATAGATAAGATGATTAGATTCATTTTCCGTATATTAATTTTTTTAATAGATAGATAATTGTTTACAATGTGATGTCATATTGCCAGCATTCAGTTTTATTTTTAAAATTAATATTTTAGGTATATTTTTTATTTTGCATATAAATACATATTTTGGGTATTCAAATGCATATTTGGTGACTTAATGGCTGCAATACTCTGCCCTACTTATAACAAACTGATCTACGCTTAAAATAGCTTTTCAATGTATACGTACTACACTATTGCCTATTTTCCATACTAAAGCGAATGACGGTGTTTGGCATCTGATACCTATATAGCTTTTAATTTGTATTTGTTTTAAATATTATCATGTAGCGGGTGACCATTTGATTTGATTAAAATAATTGTTGTATATTATTAATTTCAGTTTTATCGACGAATAAATTATATACATAATGAAAATAGTATTATATTATACTTCATACAATATGTATATTGTAGATACAGATTGGGTTCAATAACTCATACTACAAATAGTTAAAATATATTATTATAAGTTATAACTGTTCGATAAAGATTTTCGCAAAAAACAACCGATAGAGCTATATTCTAATCTACATTATCAGGATGATGTATTTTTGACGTACCTAAAAATGTAGAGTACATTTTTATAGAACGTTTTGCTTATTCTATGCTGAGAATGGTGTTGCTGACGAACGACGATGGAACAATGTGGTAAGAGAATATTAATTCACGAATAGTAAATGGCATATAATATTATACAGTATAGGTACGTACAACATTATAAAACATATTGCATGTATACGTGATCCATACGACAATGCCTGAACTTCTTTAAATTAAGAATTGAGAGTCCCTTCTCACAAGTATATCATAGTATATCATATCACAGGTACACAGATTTCGTGTGTATAGACAAATCGAATGACATATCGTGGTGTAATGTCGATGTTCCAATAATAGTTATACATACTTTTAATATACTTATCTATGCATATAAAATCCAAATACCATTTAGTCACTGATCGGAGTGATCGCTGTAACTCAAAAACTACGCAACGTAGTAATGATATTTTCATAGTGCAATAAGAAAGGATTTGCTGAAATTCGCATTTTAAATAGGTGCTCAAACAGGGACATTGAGGTTCACGATGGAAATTGGAAATTTCATTTTTATTTATTAATAGTTGCCATTGGTTACAGTCTACAGTAGAAATTAGTATTTATGTATTATTGGTTACCATTGGTTAATATATCAAATTAAAGTTGGTATAACTTTGATACTTTAGAGTTAAATCATACACTTACGTACAAACAGCACTGGGTTCGAGATCTACCGCAGGTAGTTTGCCTACCTGATAATATAGTGCTGCGAATCAGAATTTTTATTCCAGGCAACAGAAAAGTTAAGATAAATGTTGAACACCATACGGCATACACCGAATATTAAATAACGAATTGAACAAAGTTTGAGTCATATAGAGTTGGTACATTTAACGGGCAACGAAGTGCACAGGATCAGCTAGTATAGTTAAATGAGTTATATATTTTAATAATGAAATATATTCTTAAACATAATATTAATAAAAATATAATAATTTATGAACCTATATATTCACATTGTGTAATAGGAGAAAAATACAAATCATAGTATATTTTGGAGTTCAATTCGATCATGGCAACTTAAACAGTTTTGTATTTATTTTTCAAGCAAAGAAACGTAAAAATATAGATAGATAGAGAGAGAGAGAGAGAGAACATCGTTCCCATAATTTTCTATACCTTCCATAATCGTGTATCGATAACTTTTGTTAATGTCACGCTATTATTCTAGATTAGTCTGACATGTGCAAAACATGGTTATAACTTATATTTGTAAATTCCTGCCAGCAACGGTGTTATTTAAGCGCTTAAAATATAATTCCCAAATGAACCAGATTTTGAGTTATATGCATTTTTGACATCTACAAGTCATTTATATTGTTCGATACTAGCCTTGACAGTAATGTAGTAGGTAGCTTTGTTGTATTATATTATATTATGTTATGCCATTTTACTACTTCCACGTTTTACTGTACTAACTACGCTATACTAATCTATTCTATTGCCTATATTTAATGGATTAAATACTCAGATACACTAATAACACGTCAATCGGGGATTGTTTTTGCCATTTGCGCTTGCGTTGTTTCAAGAAAGGTGTAAAAAAACCGCTTTTTTATATTTTTAAGTTTCGATGTGTAACTGAAATTTATTCAGTTAGATCATTGCTGCAGGGATGGCGTTCGACCTCTAACTGGAGTTTCACCGACATACCTATCAACCCTCGCTGTCGGCCTTACTTCATTCTTCACATTTCGACGGAGAGTTAAATCAAAACTATTATTATAGCACTCACTCTTTTCGACGTGCACGCATTGTCAAGAATCAAAGTCACGAACAATGTTACACGGAGCGCCGTCGATGACCAGTCCGTTCGCATGGCACTGCCACCGCAGGAGCGGTAAGTCGACGATCTTCGATATTGATATGCGATTGGTCAATGTGCAATCCGTTCGTTATATACAAAATTAAAATATCAAAACAAAAAATCCTCGGTCGTTATATCCGGTCCGTGGATACTGAGACACTCACTGAGGGAAAACATGCGAATTAATTATTATTACAATATTGGCATCACACGGGTCGGTATTATAGTTCGTTAGCACCAATACTCAGCTGTACACGGACCGCGCGCTCAGACGTGAACGGGGAAATTAACGGTCGTGGCAGATTTTTATCGACGGATGACCTACCGCCCGGAATATAATATTATGGGTAGGGAACTCAAGGTGGCGTGGAAGGGGATCGCCGGTTTGTCTTATTCGTTATCTGCCGAGCGCAGCATCTGCCGCCGCGAATATTGCATTATGTATTGTAAATGATATTGTAATGTCTAATACCTAATTATAATAATATTGTCATACGGGTAAATTGCATAATATTATTGTGGTATTATACGTGCAGCACATAAAATATGCGCCCGTCGAAGACGATCCGGCGCGACCTCGTGCGAGCTACACGATTCTCTTGGGCCGAGGACCGGAAATGCGGGCCGCCAAGTCATATTATCCAGTCCTGCCGGCGTACGTGGTCGGATCATAGCAGCTGGTGACCTACGAAGAAACGGACCGCTGGTAGAGAGAGGAGATGATCAGGGCGGCAACGTTTTTTGAAAAAGATAGCACACATCTTAGTCCATATATGAATATTATATTCACATTATAATAGCAGGAGTGAGATAGGCGCGTTCAACAACAAAGATGACAAAATTTTTAGAAAAATTTACCATATAGCCATTGGGCCCCATTGTGTTACTTACATGTGCAGAATATTATCTCTTTCTAACAATGTCACTTGGCAAATTGTCACAGGGTATGGGAGACGAGCAGTCCATAGATTAATATAATATAATATTAATATGTTTATTGGTCGGATCGTCCTCGAGTGAGACTCCGTCCGTGATACTTTAATCATTTTTTTCGAGTCGGTAACGATTATACGTCCACGTGAGACTAAATTGCACCACATTGCTTCACGACCAGAATTCGGAGTGAGTAGCCTAGCAGACAGTCGATGATCGTGGTGCTTGCTAAGTTTTTGTATAATTATTATTTATTATGTGATATTATAATGGTATAATCAATTATATGAAAATATTATATATGACCGTAGTACCGTACATGTCCCGAAATTGTTACTTATACATCAGGGCCACGAGAAAAGTGTATCTGGTTGTGTCGCCAAAACGGGTTCTACGATTCCCTTGGTTCGTTCTTTCATGTTACAAAAATCAATATATTGCGATGATAATATTAATTTGGTACCAACATCTAATATCGAACCCGAAAAAGACGTAGGTACCATAATATATTATATATGTATAATTTATAGGTATGATTCTATTTTGTGCAAAAGTGCAGTAAATTATATAGTTTAATATTATATTATATTACCTTTAGGCTTTAGGTATATAATATCGGTTATTCCTATTATAGCATAGGTTCTTAAGTTTTTCTAGGTCATAAACCCTTTTCAAATATAAAGTACAACCAGGACCAACCTCCACCTCAAAAAAAAAACCCCCAGTACAATGTTTAATTTTATTATTTCAATACTAATTAGGTAGGTACTAAGACTTAGGTAATTGTTAATTTAGTATTGTTACTGTTATTATATATGATATAATATATGTGCAGATGTGCTTAGCCCATATCGAACCTAAAAAAAGATTAAACATTTAAAAAAAAAAATACATTGTGATGAATAATTTAAGTTAGGATACATACAAGTTTCAGTGTGACATATTATGTTGCTATCGGAAATTCCACCAAAATATGAATGACCACTAGAAAATAAACGAGAATAATAAATATCTATCAATACACTTCACAGTAAAAATTACAATCAAAATATATTTTTATATTCTGTTTCTAAGTTTGTTCAATTTTTAGGTAATTTAAAAAAAGTCACTCTGTGGACCTCCGAGTAATCATTTACGAACCCCCTGGGGGTCCATGGACCACCGGTTAAGATCCGCCGTATTATAGGTTTATATTAATCAACCATATCATTATATATATATATATATATATATATATATATATATAAATATACGGCCATATATAGTTTGTGCATTGTCTGTTTACCTACACCAAATTATCGTACATCATATGCTCATCAACATGCTAAACAATAGAAGGGTATATGAAATCATTTTTGATTGAAAATCCAATGATTGTTCATTTGTAATAAATAGATAAAAACAATAAAAAATAAATTACATTAATTCAATTGAATTGTAGTCATAATTATATAAATGTACATACATATTATTATAATAGGTATTATATAGATAATGAATAATTTAAGATTTTTAAGTTTAAAAATAATAAAGATACACAGGCACGTCAAGTTCTTGTTAAATAAGTATTTTAAGTGGAAATTTTAACATAACTCATCAAAATATCGAAAATTTTCAAACTATTTTGTAGTTAAAAATGTAATATTTTTAACTATGTACAAACCTAATTATATTCTTACTCCGAAAAACAATTACAAAATATACATATAGTTTAAGTAAAAATGAATTTATAATAAATTGTGTTCATTTCAATCGGGCGCATTAGTCATAGTTATAAAATACAAATATACATAATATAGTTTGATTATAATAATAAAGTAAAAAAAAAATATTAATATGAAAATCAATACTTGGTACCTATATTGTAATTTCCCATTATTTTATGTTTTTTATATCAATTTATTTTACGAAATGAAACCTGTTTATTTCACCTATACTTAAGCCAATGGTTTTCAATATAGTCTAGTTTTTGACTTCCAGGAGCCAGTTGTAAATTATAGATACCACTAGAAATTTAGAAAACAACTTGTACTTTTGGATATAGTTTTATACCTTTATTCAGTTCTATTGTTATGTAATGTTGAAGCGCAAATGAACTTTTAAACTGTCGATGGGGAACGTTGAGAGGGTTTTATCGATTCTGCCGTTTTATTATCAATTCCGCCGGCTATCGATTCCCCCGAACTGTTTATTAAACAATAACCGATGCATCATAATATTAAACAGAATTTTTTTTTTAATTAACACTATAGGTACACGCAGTCAACCATAGTAGTACCTAAATGTATTTTTTTTTTTATTTAAATAAAAACAATTCAAACATTGTCGTCCACAACTGACAATATAACTCAATTATACATTTATTATGGCAGAAAAAAAACAATACAATACAATGTAAAATTTGTTTTCAAATTATAAAATAATAAAACTCAAATACCTAGTGATAATCATTTTTACAAAGAAAAATCGTCATTTTTTTAAATTGATTTATTATAAATATAATAAAATATGTGTACAAATAAAAGTATGGGTACATATTATTATCTATTTGTTATTTAAATTATTATCATATAATTACAGTTACAGTGTGTACTAAAGAAATAAAACGTATTATTTTATATCATAAAACAGCATTAACATAAATGTAAATGTACATTTTGTTGTTATTAAAATAAATAATTTTGAAATATTCAGCCAATTGATAGACGGTGGAATCAATATGTAAAATAGTTCCGAGGAGATGTCCGATTCTGAATCTTGCTGGTACCTATCTAATGTTTAACTTTAATATTTTCATAATGTAATGCGCTTATCCAACCCAATTTTATACCCGGCTTTAGTGATATACATATAGATAGGTACTTCTATTACACATTTACATCTATGTATTACAACCACAGAGCTGTTAGTGTATTATTCCCCATAAGTTGAAAGTGTTTCATTTTGAATTTAAACTCTTTTTTTCTTATTAATATTTTTTAATTTACAGTCTATACCCTATATTACATAATACAATGAATACATTGGATAGTAATATGAGTTTTTGACATGGGGTTCACACGATGAGAACAAATATTCATTGATATTACTCTACAGTTATATACAATAAATAATAAGAAAAATGACATTAACTAGGTAGGTAGTGATCAGAGTTCAAGGTATAGGTATATAGACCATTAACGTTTTTTAAATTTTTTTTTTTTTATTCAAAAAAAAATGATTTATCTATTCTGAGTTACAAGTTAAATAATTGGTAGTTGATTATTCGTCCACATACCTATGAAATATTCACGAAAACAACAGCAACAATAATAATAATTGAACTTGAAAGTTGAAAAATTAGATACATTAAATAGTTATGAGTTATGGCCAAAGCCTAGAATAATGAATCAGACTCAACTTTTTCAACAAACGTGACTTGTTTGTTGTACAGAGTCCATAAATTCAAACTAAAATATTATTGTTTCATGTTTTTATACAATCATGAATTTAGAAAATATTAAATTTACTCAAAACATTTTTGTTTTGTAAATATACGTTAGGTATACTCATGACATTATAATAATACAGTGGAGTAATTTTGAGGGGGGGTCAGGGTGTGCTGTTGTACCCCTTACATTTATAGAATAGTTTCAATTGGCCTGCGCCCTGTCGAAATATTGCAATTTATTAGTATGATTAAAATTAAATTGTATTTTAATTTTTATATTGACATTTATCAATATTGGTAGGTATACTGTCATGATTACAACTTTAACTTACAATTTATTATAAACAAATATCGTTCTATCAATTAATTGAGTAAACAATAGATAACACGGTATTTATTGTTCCAAAAATGATTTGTTTCATTGTTGTTATCGCATTTCTCGCAGCACGGTAATAACTGATAAGTAATACCTAACGGTAATAAACTGATAATATTAAAAAATCCTCATAATAGATTACATTGTTACATTATAAAATTAAGTAAATACTTATTGTTTTATAGTTAATACTGAATTTTTATTATAATTCTGTAAAAATATTTTACATTTTAACCACTAAAATGGGCTGAAAAAGAAAAGGTGGCAATTTTCGTCAACGAGAAAAAAAATAATAAGTTTTTATCAGTAGCTAGTTTTTCTTGTCAGAATATTTTAAACGTGTTTAAAAAAGATGAAAATAATTAAGTGAAAAATATTGTAAGTAGGTACTTATCAAAATAGTTTATGATGATGTTTTAATTTAAAGCTGTAGATAGGTATATTTGAAAAACTTAAAAAGCCTATATCCGCTTATTTAAATATAAAATAATTTTTTTTTTTGAGAGAGCTTTGCTTTTACCAAAATTATAAGTAATGTAATTATAAGTAATAATTTACAAATGTAGATATAAATTACTTTTTTATTTGCTGCGGCATTACTTTTTCTAGCTTTTTATGCATTACCTAATTATTGATTTTCACTGTTAAGGTAATTCATTGTTTATTATATTTTAGTTATTAATATTTACTGATTTTTACTGTCTATGATGATACAATGATTCGGTCCATGATGTATGGAAATATTTGAAATCAGGATAATGTACATATACGTATATCTATTTTATATGTCCTGGTGAAATTTCAAAATGACCTGCATGAAACCTAAGAACACCCGACAAAACCTGACATAGTATAAAACACTCATGACATTAATAATATATTAATATTTTCATTGAATTATTTGATGATAGCTTGACCAAAATGACGAAATCATTTTTAGATTCAAAATTATAAAATATTTACTAAGACTTGAATAAACAAATAACGTACTAAATCTTAGTAAGTATAGTACGTTAATTGTATATTATAATCGAGATTAATCTCAAACCGTCAAATATTTGTAAAAATATAACGACTGAAACATTATAAAAAATGTCTACTTAGAATCATATTAAATAGGTAGGTAATCATATTAATATTTAGCTCAATAATTGTCCAACTAATATGCGGTCAATTGGAGGGTAAAAAATCTCCAAATCAACATCTAACTGTTGGATACACACATACAGTTACTAAAAATAATGAAAATATTATAAGAATGATGATTATTATAATATTATTTTGGTCAGACCTCAGTTCGCATAAAACACTCATAAAATAAAAATAAAATAATAATTTTAAATAGGTGTAATATATATTATAATAAAAAAAGTTAATCAGTTTGCTTGAGTATGATATTTGACACAGTTGTCAAAAATTATCCAATGGTTATATTATTTTAATTTTTTCTTTTAACTCTTCTAGATGGGTGTTTACAATTTTATTGTGGCCACTTTTTGTACTACTCTCTTCGGATTCACCTAAAGCATCTAATACTAACTTGGTTCGATCGGCGTTAATTTCGTTTTTAATTGTTCTTATAAGTTTCCATATTGTGGGATGTTTTTGACCAACTAGTTTTGAGAACTAATATTATATCCTTCAACAATATCGTTGGTTATGAACTTATGTTACAATCATTGAGGGTAGTTTCATTTACATTAAATACAGCTGTTGGGTACATTGGTGGTAATTTTTGAAACCTAATATTATTTTCATATTTTTCAATTCTTAGGTATTTGCGTAATTAAGGGGCCAGCTCTTGTGTCTTTAATAAAGGGCAATATTTAGGCAATATGCAATTTCGTTGCCGCCGGACATGTCATTTGTGTTAGTCGTCAATGATGATTAGTATGAGTGTGATTGTATGTGCATACCGGGCTATCTACGCACGCACTTCATGTGTGCACATGTCAACGGCTCTATACCGACCAAAAATAAAATGCGTGATTGCTCAAAACACGCTCTACGAGAAAAACTATCACGCATCTCAGAGAGGTCTAATTGGATTATTTTTTTTACCGTTGGAAAGGGGATAATTTTCTACAGGGCGCATTGGACTTCGATTTTTAATTTCGTTGCTTAAAACAAATATAATAAAAATAACAAAATATTTTGAAAATTGGTCATACCTATTCAAAAACGAATTATTATTAGAAATAATTAGATATAATAATTATTATTATTAGAAATAGAATTTTGAAAATCCAAGTCCAATGCGCCCTGTAAGAAGTGTGTTTGTATTTCAAAAAAAAAAAAAAAAAGATCGAAATAAGATCACTCTACGAGGCGTAAAAGTTGTAAGGCATGTTTTTTTCGCTTAACGCTAGCGCTGCTGACGTGCTGATTGGTGGAGACTCGGTGCGACGCAACGATAGGCAGACTAGCGCACAGGGGCGTGGCTTCATTACGATCGCAAAAAACACCGAAAATTCTTTTGCCACCAACAGTCTAATTTGGACATCCGACTGGCCGTCAACCTTGGAGGTAAGTCGAGATCGGAATTCGTGCTGAGCGAATTTTCTATGGATGTAATATTTTCGGACTTGTGACTTTTTTCCAAATTTTTCGAAAAACACCAAAAATTCGTTTGCCACTAGGATGGCTAATTCGATATTGTTTTTAATTCAATTTGTTCGTAACTTTTAATATATAATGTATACATTTTATATGCGTCATAATAAAACTATATTTCTAAGCTCATATATAAGTATATATATATATATATATATATATGATTTCACATCTTCTGAGGGTCGCTTGAGACACACACGGATTTTTTTTTTAATTCGTACTAATTATAACTGTGAGAAAATGTATGAAGACAATCCGAAATTCCAGTCTAAATACAAAAATTAGGTACGTAAATGGTAAATGTACAATGTATATAATAAATGTATACAATAGATAAATTTTATTGTACATTAAAATACATTTTACCATTTTGATCTGCAGAATGATTATGGTCGTGGATTTCCCTTAGGTTTTCAATTTGATGTGATGTTTTTAAAATGGCTGGATATTTGAACGAACTATATTTTGAACATTTTCATCTAATAAAAAACTTGCAAATTTTTTTGACGTTCGTACTTAAAATCATTAAAACAAACTTTGTCATATCCATGAGTGGATTTAAATATTTCCATAATTACACAGTCACATAGATCAAAATTACATAGAGACAATAGGTTACCCTCTATATACTGCACTATACGGTAAACTAATACCGTCTAAGGTGTTTAATATTTAAATTACTTTATTACAATTTACAATTAATATGTTCGACTATCCGCTCTGAACAGATAAATTGATTTAATCTCGAAAATTAACTAAAAAACTACTGGGGTTCCGGATTTATAATACATCATTGCTTTTCAACGAACAAAATATATTTAATTCAATATAGTTACATAGGTAATAATTCCAATAAAATACAAACAATAGGTACTTACTATTTCACTACTTTTTTGTCGGTAGGTAATGAATGGAGGAACATAATAATTAGGTTAAATCATTTAAGTTCAGTTAATATAATAATAATTTTAACTATTAGGTTTACAAGCTAGTTTCAAAACAGAACGTGAAACTTAAATAAAACGTAAACCAAAATGAAAACGAAAACGAAAATGAAAAGTAATTGTTTTTTCTACAGGGAATTGCTATGTGCAATTTTATACCCCGAAAAATTAAATCACCTTAAATAAAACAATTTAAAATTCCAGACAAAATTAGTTTATAATTCATGAAACTAGACTGTATAGTTGAATATAGGTACCCGAGCAGTTATTTATTTTATTTTTAAATATACCGTAGTTTAATGTATTTCTATACAACACACTTACTATCACACATAGTCATTCTAAATTGACAACAATTAATTTTCGTCATGGGTTCAGAAATAAAGTTGTTTCAAATCCATTAACCTTGTTTTCTTCATCTTATTAATTTAAAACAAGATAATATCTTTTTGTGTTTACAATGGTACCACTATATTATTATTATTATTACTATTATTATTATCATTATTTTGCTCTTTAATTCCGAAATTACTTTTTCACCGTGTTTCCGGTCACAAACTTAGCATACAGCTTGAAAGATTTTCTTCAGATCGTAATTTAGGGTGTAATCTCCTTGAGTTTTCTCTCATAAAGCGAGCAAAAAGAAAAACACGGCAATGACAGAATTGGTACCTAGCTAAACGTTGTTTTTTCCTTTGTTAGGTCTTTTAAGGAATACAAATTGACTAAGAGTAAAATCATTATAAATTGTCAGATTGCAAATCATAATTTCACTGTCGTTTATAAGTTATAACTACTATGTAATGGGCAAATAAGTAGATATAATAACATAGTTTAGGCCTTTACGGTATTGAAATTAATATTTAATATTTTTTTAATAATTTATACATTATTTTTAATTTATTTTTAAAGAATCGTATTATTTAAACAACAATCCACTAATGATTTTCTAAAATATGTATCCACATTATAAATTACGAACACTGGTATTTGTTGTCTCCGTCTTACCTGTAAGTAACATAACAAATTTACGCTCAGCAGAACACTTGTAGCTTCGTTAGTTTAAACATTAGAGTGAATTGACCTATAGTGATACATGATGGTAAGAATATTATCTGTGTTTGGACGTTGGTTTTTTACGATAGTTCAATTTTTAAGTGAGTTATGAGCATTTTTAATTTACGGTATAACATATACGCATAACTTGCTAAAAAATTGAACTATCGTAAAAAACCAACATACAAGCACAGATCTACAAGCATGATCTTACCATCAAGTTTCATAATAGGTCAATTCACTCTAATTTTTGAACTAACAAAGCTACATGTGTTCTGCTGAGTGTAAATTTGCCATGTTAAGTACTTGTTAGACGGAGACAGAAAATACCAGTGTTACGTCCTCTTAAGAACTATATTATTATTATCTTAAGCACTGCATAATTATTATTAAATATTTTTTGTTGTATAATTCAACCCTGAATTCGTATCGATCCGTTGATTATTCAATGAGATACAGAGAATGATAAGGTTCTATACAGGTTCTATATCATTCACACGTGAATGATAAATAAGGGCTAACTTAAAAACGTTCTCCTGAACAATTACAAAAATTACGTTAGAACCTTTTCATTCTGAGACTATGCGATGGTAGTGTTGATGCGGGAAAACAGAAACACGATCGATCGTAAGTCTTAACATCTATTGTGCCACTGTAGCAAAAAGATTACACTTAGACATAATATAGTGACATACTAATCTGTATTACTATTTACTATATTCTATATTATACTTCCAGTGTTAATAATTTGTCGATATCGTTATAAACTTTATACGCTCATCACACTTATTATAAGTTGTAATAACTTATTAATTATTTATATGACTGTTATTAAGATTCAGCGACGGTGATTGACCGCGTTTCTGCCTTTCGGCCATTATGTATTTTGTTCTTCTTCTACTTTACCGGGCACGCGAACGCTCGCGTTTCCAGTCCATTGTTTGCCTTAGTCGGTCAGAGATTTAAATGAGAAAAAAACCACGGTCGGTGACAACAATAGAGACGGAGGCGTCGAGGAGACGACGACGAGGCGTGTGTCGTAAAACCAATTTCGGAGAGGAAAAAAAATAATGTAATAATAAAACTATACTCGGCGTGGCACACACTGCAAACGGTCGTCTCACGACAGCAATAATGATACGGCGTTGGGGTTCGGCATTTATAGTAGGTTATATTATGAGAAACGCCATCGGTCCAATCCGAAAACGATCCGATTGCGTTTGGACTATTTTTTTTCCAAATTTTTTTCTCCGTCACTTTCCTCTATTTTGCTCGATACGTTAGGTAATCGGACGCGTTCCGATTTTGAGTGGCTCGGCCCGTCCGTTTGCGGACAATCGATCCCTCTCCGCCGTGCCCTCGCCACCCGCACAATGACACGCACACAACAACAATATGCGCGATATATATTTTTTGTGTAATACCACTCGGTCTTATTGTATGGGCTTACAATACATATATATGCCTACAGCACGCCTATTGTGAGTGTGTGTGTGTGTGTGTGTGTGTGTGTGTGTGTGTGTGTGTGTGTGTGTGTGTCAATCACACTCTCCGGATTTGATTGATGTAGGTGGCGCACGACGAGTTACTCGGCAGAAATGTATATTTTTTCCACTCGGTCCTAAAAAATAAACGATGGTGTACCTATACCGTATAATATACAGACATTTTATTAAATCGTTCGTTTTGCTCCATAAGGAGTTGGTGATTTTCACACGCTTAACACGGACACCTGCGAGTTGCGAGATCGAAGCGAAATCCGCACGACCGCAGTGCTACCGTCTCAGTCGGCAGACTATACCCGGTTACCACTCGTGCGTGGAGAATGGTGATGTCGCTCACGAAATATACGTCATTATTCAAAGCTACGTGAGAACCCGTTTCAACTGCTAAGCACTTGCGCTAATGATTTTGGGTCCATAGAGTCGAACGCATTCCGTACACAACGAATACGAAATGTCTACGATTTATTAGTGTTACCGCCTGCACGGAGATTTAATCGAATAGTCCCGAAGATACTAACCATATTAATATTTTATTATCTAACTTTATTTAGTTATAATTAATCACTTATTATTATAAACAGTCCGTTAGTTGACGATTATAGAATAAAAAGGGTTATTTCCGG
The DNA here is from genome assembly GCA_949089665.1 of Macrosiphum euphorbiae. NCBI lineage: Eukaryota > Metazoa > Arthropoda > Insecta > Hemiptera > Aphididae > Macrosiphum > Macrosiphum euphorbiae. Next base: position 17,616,130 of record CARXXK010000003.1, on the reverse strand, counting down.
TGAACTATTCAATTGTACAACTGTATTACTCGGTGCAATACTTTTACCTTTTTCCTGAAAAAAAACACAACATGATTGTGCACAAAAAAAGAAAAAAAATTTTAAACCGGTGGTTTATATTATTAGTTATTGATTTATTATTACTAGTTATTAATTAATTCATCTATAGCATTATAGTATACTGTAACGTTTCCTCTTCACTATTATGAGTGATAGCCGATAGGGGAAGAGGAGACGTTACAATCCCTAGTAATTTACCTACCTATGTATAATTAATAATTTTATATTCCTACCACATCGTAATTTCACAATATAAAAGATACTTATGTCTTGTACAGACATACAGTTATACCTACAGGCTACAACTAAAGTTTAATACTTTAATACACATATTATATAATATTATAATATATTAATAACTAATAAGTAAATTTCTTGAATATTTATATTATAGGTATATTATCTACTAAGAATTAATAGTGCAAGTAAAGCATTATTTAATTTCACAATCGTATTACATACCAGTAATCGAACCTCCGGCTAATGGGTCTGGCAGAAACAAAATTATACATTAACTGATACATGATAAGTGATAACATTAGATATAATACGTCAATGTATTTCAGCATAACATAATATGAACTACACTACTATGGTCGTAGGTATTTGTTAAACACTGCCATAGGGGTAGAAGAAGTTTAATAACGATTCAGATAACCGTCGCTAAAAATTGTTCGTTGAAATGACAAATTGTCATTTTAATTCGAGTAAAACACGAAGAAACGAATGGTATATTCGTATGACAAATTAAAATATTATCTTCCTTGTTAAAAACAAAAAAAAAGGGTATGTGAATAAAACCAAATGGGTTATGTCCTCCTCGTATAAATAAAAGAGGGTAATACAGTTGAGTCCCAGATTTTGAATTATGTTTATGGCTGATTTCCGTATTACGCCTATAATTGAGTATTTCAGGTTGTTGACGTTATATTTTTCTACTGATATCTTATATACGTTCTCCTAAGGTCGAAGGAGTGAAGGACGACTATATTTCCATGTATAATACAAAGGTACAGTCGATCGTCGGTACTCGGTAGCTATATTTGACAATTGATAACAATATAAGAAGAATAAAACCTAATGAATAAGAAACATTAAGTTGTGTATTTAAATAGTTATATTATAATAAGTAGTAACTATATTAATTTTTCAGCATTTGATACTCTAACTATAAATTTTTGGTATATTGTGTTGAATTATGTACTGATGGTCTAAATCTGTAAAATAAGAAGGCGAATTTTTTTTAACTCGATTCAGTATTATTTTTAGGACTTAATTAGGTTACTTTTTGGACCCAAATAGGTTATTTTGCTAATCGAACTAGGTGTAAATTCGGGTCCACGCGGGACAGTTGTACATTTTAATACGTCAAACTGAAATAAGGTCTGTGGGTAACTGGGAAATCTCTATCAATCATTCACAGGCTGATACCGGCTGACGACATTGAGATACAAAATATACCGGTATTTCTGTATTTGCTGTGCATGTATTTCGATAGGTTCCTATTTACTATTTTCATTCAATATTCAGTATTTCTGATAGTTTATTTTAGTGTTATCGATTATTCGGTATTTTTGGTGATGCCAATAGTTTGGTATTTTAATTTACGCACCTTTAATTAAAAGATTTTTAGTTAGATTCAAAGTTCTGAATTTGAAATATCGCACTTTAAATTACCTATTCAATTTAAATATTTCAATACAATTATATAGGTACAGAGCTATTCACCTAGCGTTCTTAACACCTTTTTTCTTCAATAATTCAGTTATTCAAAATCAGATTTTGGAATTTTTAAATATATGTAATTAAGACGAAAATAGTGTTAATGTAACTCATTTACGAGGGTTTATATAAATTATTGCTGTTTGTGGAATTGCGATGTTAACGTTAAGTTCTCATTGTCACGAGGTCGGACACTCATAAACGTTCAGAATGCAAATTTCGAGCTTTAAGAGTCATCTTATTCCTTCACGATTGTAATATATTGTCCGCAATGAATTGTATGAAAATGATTTGTAAAAATTATACGAGATAAAACAAATCTATGATAAACACGATTACTTTGATTATTGCATGTGAATTCTTAAATTAATAATTGTATATAATATATACTGCATACCTATATATATATATATATATTTTTAAATTATGTAACTATCTTTATATGGTCTGAATTTTGTATGTCAGACAATTTCTATTATGCCAGTGAGTAAATGTAGAACAATATTAAGAGGAACACAGTTATCCGTTAGAAGGTTTTTGACATTACCATAGTCCATAATTACTGAGTGTTTATTAATTTATATTATTGTTATTATATTGCACATCACACTATAATTAAATATGTATTATAGTGGTTTATCATTTGAATTCAAGGTTCACACAACGTAATAATTACTAATAATTATTAAAGTCTGCAATTCAAATTCAATTCACGTCGTGGATCTCGAGATTTATATCCTTCGGGTTGATTTTAAAATACATTTTTTTATGTTTTTGTAAGTATTGTCATTTGAATAGTATTATATTACTTCATTATAATATGGGGGGTACCTACTACCTACTACCTACACATACAAATTTCGTAAATAATTAATTCAATTTAAAAATGTTGTTGTGATGCAAATGGGTGAATAACATAATATAAAAATACATTTGTTGAACAAAATAAATAGTCTTTTGTATAACCAATGACTTAATGTATATTTTTGTTCCGAGTGGATCAATTTTCAACTTAGGATTTATGATTATGACTCTCCTAGGTTATGCTTGGATAAAACAAATTGCTTGAATAAATATAGATGCACTCACAATATGACATTTACGCAAGGACAAATGGGACATTTGCACCGGGTCCACTCAAAAGAGGGCCGCATCGACTTCAGGCGTGCAAAATTAATTGTATAACTTTGTATGATACTTTGGGAAAACAAAATAGATTTGGATTTATATTCTGGTGGGTTATAGTTTTATAAAGTACGATGGGTTTCTCCGTAAACGACATCCTTAATCAACATTGCAGACAACAAAATCGAATTGTAGTTGTTATCGTCGTAATATTACTACTGACGTTATTGTCTTGGGTAGTTGAGTGATAATATACGCCAGTCGTATTTATTGTGAAACTATTTGTAATTTGTTTATTATTAATTTGTTTTAATATTTTAAATTCAATAATTTCAAATTTCAAAAAAATACTTACCTAATTGGTCCAATGAAGAGAAAATTAAAAGATAAATGAGATGAAGAAACAAAAAAATCTACATGGTAGTTAAGGTAAATGTAGGTTAATTTAGTTTAGAACTAGTTTATCTACTAGCGCACAGTAAAAATGTTTGTGAAAGCTGATAAGCTGAAATCACATTTTACTTAAAACATTTAACTTAAAAACATTTAGTTTGATACCTCACTAATGGTTTAGAACAAAAACTAAACGTTTGCTTTTTAATTTGTACACTTACTTGAATAAATACTAAACATTAATATTAGACACGTTGGACAATCAAATTTTTAAGGATACAATTTTATCCTAGATCCAACAACTCATATTATATTATAAGCAACTAATTACATACATCATTAGTTTAAAAATACATTATGCATACATTTTATCTTAGCAAGAAAACAGATATGGACAATTTGGGAACCAAAATTGTACCTAAAAATTGTACTGGGCCCATGAATTGCTAAATCAGGCCCTGTGCATTCGTACAACAAAGTACAGTCGTGTGCGTGAGTGTAGACACTTTAATAATGACAACAGTTTCGATTAAACTTTACAACCGACTGTGTAAGTATGGACTGTTGTAGATGAAATAAAAAAAAATTTCCTTCGGGCCGGATTTGAACCAGCGACCTATGGATGTCTATGATTTTAGCCACTACAGTCCACCGCTCTACCAACTGAGCTACCGAAGGATGCAGACAACTTTGCTTGTTTATTCATTTAAACCATATTTTTTTTCCACTTTCTCCAGTTCGCCAATACTGAAATGATAGCTCGGCATATACCTAAACATTATTCGAAAGTATACATTCGGTCATCACATAGCGCCGTGTGGGAGAGCGGCATACCGACTGACTGACTGATACGTATAATATGTACTATGTAGTATGTTAAATTTACTTAAAGGAGTAGGTAACTGTTTTGTTTGAGTATAATGTTCAGGTACAATGCTTACACTCTATAGCTATGTAGCCTATATTTTCCTATACGTACAATATAGGTACTATTATGTATCGTAAATTGAACATTTCTCTATTATTGCTCTATACATTTAATAACATGGGGTGGCCGGTTATATTAAATTATATATAAATAGTGCGTAGGTATTTTGTGATTATCCATCAGTGTGAATAATATCCAATAATTGGTACATATGATATTATATTATAATAATACAATTATTTATATAACTATATCAATCAGTTCTGCAGACATGGAAGGGGGGAACTGGGGGCACGTACCCCTAACCCCCGAAATGTATTTATTATCAACATAGCAACGAATAAAAAATAATAATATTATAATAATAATTCAACTTACAGGCTATAATAAATCCAGACTGACGAATCGTCTCCACTCAGAATCGTTTTTCTTATACAATAATAATATTATATCATTGAATTTAAATTTAATACAATACATTGACCCACTTGTAACCTACTGTACAGCAGAGCGACATCCACTTACCCGTTTTTTTATTATATCATATTTTATTTTTTTTGATAAAAATTTAAACTTAAGGCCGTTGAAAGCGAACCATTCTTAAGAGATCGGATTTAGGAAATATTCTTAATCCATCTTTATAGTGTCATGGGACTATGCGTGTAGTGACTGATCATTAGCGTGCGTGAGTTTCCTGGACGCTTTAAGTAATTAAAGATGATTGATGAACTACGGCTAAGATTCTTGGAAATCCGAAACGTACATACGCGCAGACAAACGTTACTATATTTTACGATAAAAAATTGTCAACTCCGGTCGGCCACGAAAGTCCCAAAAAGTGGAAGAAAAATTCAGCCAGTACCAAAAGCAAGATTATAAATTTGAAAACATCTTAATTGAATTCCTTAATCTCTTTTCTAGGTTTGTAGGAAATGGATTTTTTATTTGTTGTATTGTTTAATAATGTATAGTAAAAAACGAATTTTATTTTTTTTTCAAAATTCACTTTTACTTTAGTATTACAAGAAATAAATTATTCGCACTTATTCTACAAACCAGATAAAAAGCGAAGAAATTCAAACATTTTTTCAAAATTAAAATTGGACTTTAAGAAGTATATTTTTTTCCGTCGATTGATCTAAATGTACGAAAAAGCGACCAGCTTTCAACAGCCTAAATATAGTCTTGTATTCTTATTTATTGCTGGTAAATTGTAATGATATTCGAACAAATAATGAAAAGTTTTGTTTACAACACATATTGATATTTTAATGATATATTAATGAAGACATTATTAACCTATGGTTTTCAATAACGTTAGTACATTGTTATAATATACTTGTACCTATTAATTAATGTAGGTACCATAGTTGTTAACATAAATATAAAGTCATAATAAAAGTAGATACAGTTTATGAACAAAGGGGTCATAATTAGAAATTCTAGCATTGTAAAAACTATAAAAAAAATTAAGACCCCCCTAAAGAAAAATTCTTCTGGTTATAGCACTGATATCAATCATTAAAATAATATTGATCAATAGAATTATTAACAAGAAGTTACTAGAAGTTACTTATTCATGGTCGTTTAGTGTTTTGTGATAACTATGGTAAGACAATTTATTTTTAGTAATAATTGACGAGTGAGTACCTCCTATATTTTCATAAACTATATTCGTTATAATATGCAGAATATGCTACAATTTATTGTTATTACTCGGATGATTTTGTTTCGGAAATTTTTTTATTTGACGATGAATGTTTTGTGAAATGTCCATGTGACAAATTTGATCCAAGAAAAAAATCGTCAAGAAAATGGCAAATATTTATAATATTATGTACAATATATCATATATCAAATTACCTAAATTTTCTTCGCAACCATCAGTCCGTGGCACGATTAACCATGGTATTAACGACTTGGTTGCCCACCGAATCTTGAAAAGTGTCTACCGAAATGAATCGCTATAAGCAGCTGAAAATTGATGCACTAGCGCTTATTTGTTGTAGTGACTATAAAATGCAGTTATACCATCCAAGTGTAAATATTGTTGTGGCGTGACAGTCACTATAACATATTATAATATAAGCGCTAGTGCTGAAATTTCTAGCTGTTTAATATACTGATCTTAGAGATTCATTTCGGTTGACACTTTTCAAGTAAGTATGAGAATCATGGGTCGATGGGCAACCGTATTATACTATATATGGCCGTGGTCCGTGGCAACCGATACCTCCTTGGTTACCCCCACGTGCTTACCACTAACCGGAGTCCGCTGAGAAATCGGAGCAAACGCGAACCTCTCGGCTTGTTTCCCGTCATCCGATTCAGCGAGTAATAAATAATAATTTAATATATTGGGACGGAGTGGCCGAACGGATATAACTCTGAGACGCGCACCGACGTCGGTTCAAAACCTTGGCCACGGGTGGCATTTTTCTTCGGGCATGTTATGGTGTCCGGAGAACAAGTGCCGCCATCCCCCCCCCCAGTAATAAATATTGTGTCGTCAAATGTATTATAATGCTATAGGTTTGGGACTTCCTAAATATATTTATTTTTTTTTATCACTGCATTAATATTTAGTTGTATACTTGTATACATTTAAATTATATTAATAATTTCTAATGTTCGAGAAAGTACCTATAAAACTTTATGTTAAGGAGATTTGATGTTTGGTTATATTTGTGGGTACCTATTATATATTTAGAATTCTAGATAATATCCTAAAATACGGTATATTATAAAATACGGTAAACTAGTAATATACTACTAGTATCTATTTTAATATAACTAGGTACTTACTTTATTATTCTGGTTTAAATATTATAATGGAAAAAGTAGTCCAAGTTTTAACGATTGTTTAAAGTTTATCTCACGCACAGATAATTTTTTATGTGTATATACCCACATTATACATAAGTAAACAAAGATTTCATAATTTTTAATAATATTTTACTTTGCGAATTAAACTAAAAATTGCTATGAACCATACAGTTATTGCAGTAGTATTGAACTTTATAAACTTATTATTATTTATTTTTATGATGGTAGGCTGGTTATGTAATAGATATATATTTATGAAAAAATTTATTCATAACTCTCCTTATTATAATTTTGTTTAACTTTAACTAAGGGTTTTATTTTATTTCTTAATACTCAAACTATTGCCATTATTAAAAATTAAATATCTGCTAGTCATTGTTACAATAACGCGTATAGTATTTCTCGGATTTTTTTGCATGTTATTTTTTTAATTGAAATTACACTAAATTCTTGAATTGCTTTAATTATGGTTATGGTGGGGAGAGGCCCAAAAATTTAAAATAGCCCCCCCCACTTGATGTTTTATCAAAACCGCCACTGATTTCAAATGTAATATCAGTTTCAATAACACAGTTTAACAGAACAGTTGGAAATATTACTAATATTATAGTATCTTGTATCTTTATTTTGATTATTAGTACCAAGGTAGGCTATTACCTATATAATTCATTCACTATATAACATGTATTACACACCACAATAGCTTGTACATATTTTTTAGTAATTATTGTGAAAAAAGTTTAATGGACTTTATAGAAGATTTGTTTTTATAAATTTTAAAAATAACGTGAAATTGACAATACTTAATAGAAATTATACGATACTAGCTGTATTAATTAATTCACCCGAGGTCAAAATTATTCTATTTTTCTATCGTTTAACGTTCGCTGCTTCAGTTGAAAGATATAATACCGTATTCATTATGAACACCTACAAACCCAATTATTAAAATAATTCATTTTATGATTTTCTACTACTTAATAAATTCTGGACATATTTTTTTATATTAGCAATAAACTGGAGACAGATGTAACGAATGCTTAAAAGCCGACATAAATCAATTGATATCATTGATATTGGCGTTCGTCTGTATGGGTATTTACATACAAAATATGTCCAGAATTATATGTAAAGATTTATTAATAATAAACAATATAGCTACCTTATTATATTCAGATTATTATACCTAAATTGGTAAAAACTCGACTCCAATACAACAAAATGTAATAATATTGCTTAAAGTATTAAACATGGGAATCCAAACACGAATGACGTCTAAACTATAAGAATTCGTTGTAATTCAATATAATATTATCCACAATTGTGGAAGAACAGAATAATACAAAGGGTAGCTCGAATATCGTAAAAAACGAACTTAACATAAATTTACTTATGCATCGTATGACTTATTTTATTAGTAAACTAGGTATATGATTAATATTATGATGTTTGTAGATATTGTCAGCAAAAATATATTAAAATAGTTAATACTGTTGACCTGCACATGAATAAATTTAACATGCAAAATACAAATTCTCTGATGTATGCAATTTAACACTAGTGTATTATTTTTCCGAAGAAAGTTTGCACAGATATTTTGTGGTAATAATTCCTAAGAGGAATATTTTATTTATTCGATGCTGTGAGATTAAACAAAGTTGTATTTGACATGAACTAGAATATAATTATTGAGAGATACGTAAATAGAATTAAATAAATATGTAACAAACTCTCAGAAAAATGTGTATACAAACTTTAATGATTTCGTATTTTATAAGCTTGCGTAAAAATATTGTTTTCATAACTAATCTAGGTCAAACTGTATTAATATCATAAACTTCAGTTAACACTTCAGAAATTCAAACAAAATATATGTATATATAACAAGGATTGAACTAATACGATATGAAAGCTTGTATATACAATTTAATCATCAATAATAAAATTAAATGTGGCGATCACTAATGCTGAAATAAAATTAAACTAAAAATGATCAACCATTTTTTTAATGGGTTACTATGGAATACTCGAACAATACTCGAATAAAGGCAAAAGTGTGTAAATAACTATAGGGAAATACATAGCCATAACATTTTTAATAGAATATATAAATATTAAAAAATATGTACCTATCTATTTCGTTCAATGTATGTTATATGAATAACTTACAGAGAAAAGAATTAGGAAGTAACATTTTGTAAATTAAGTACGAATATAATATAGTATACCATATTTATTGTTTTAATATGCATAATATATTGTCACTAGTCAGCCCACTGCTGCACAATTACAATATTATTTTCAACATCAAATTATTTGACTAAGTGTATTATTTGAGTATGGGCTTGAATACATTTAGCTAACTATATTATTACCTCTAAATGATGACAAAGTTTATATTATGTAGTAAAATAATTTAATATTGTTAAATAAAAATAATATATATAAAAATGTATAAAAGACTTTTTACTACATAATAATATACAAGTGTAACATAAATGTTTAATTAAAACCATAACAATAATATTATTACGATTATCGTAGTCATAATTATTTAAATTTAAATGAGCAAATTGGAAACTATTTGAAGCGTCTAAGAAAATATTATTCGTATTAGATAATATTACCATGTATCACCTATAATATACAACGTTTATTTTGAATAATATTATTATATCACAAAAATAGTAAAAATCTAAAATCACTAAGACCTATTCGTTACAACGGTATGAGCGTTGTACATAAATTAAATAATAAATAAAACAAAAAAGTTATTAAATATTTGTGAGACGTCGTGTACATAAACGAGTGCGCTCAAAATAAAAATCTGGCCTTCTGTTTATGTTCGTGGGAATGAGGAAGGGGGTGATTGGTACAAAGTATCCGAATCACCTTCGGAATGACACGTTGTCGAGGACTTCGGTGGATGTGGTGGTGTTAGAAACCGACGGATTCGCGACGCCATCGAATTGCGACGAAACGGTAGCGATATCGGACTTGTCCGTCTCGTCTGACGGATGTCGTGATACGGCGGCGGTGGCCGCGGCCACGGAAGAGTCCATGGACGGTCCAGCCGAGTACGACGAGAAGAACGTCAGTGCCTTCATCAGCTGATAGCTCTTCGATATGGGAATGTTGCTGTCGTACAACTTCTTGGACGACTTGCAGTCAACGTAGAACCACCAGTTGCACTTGAGTATGGTCTGGTCGAACAGCGTCGACTCAGGGCACAGGAAGCTCTTTTGCGTCAGACCGTCATCGGTGAACGCGCACACGTGGAACACCTGTAACATAATTATAATATTATAATATTGTCTCGTTTGCATCATTCACCTTTAACAATACCACTAAATTATACACCAGACCTATAAAGACACTATTATGAGAGATGACAAGTCACCAAGTGCACCCACTGTTTATTTTATAGTATTATACTATACAGAACGTCTAGCCACAATATACCTATTAATTATATGAATATACGTATTTATTTGAATACTTATAGATTATAGTTAAAATTAATACTTAGAATTGAAAACATATTTTATGTCTAGGATCTTTGAGAAACTCGAAAATAACAATTTTAATTTTGATTTACCTATCAAAAAATATTCTAAACTATAACAATTATTGTGTAAATTAATACTAATATAAAATTATAATATTAGTTGTGTACAGTTTTATTTCTGAATTCTAACAATTCTGATTTTTTAGTATTCACTTATATTTATTTTACACAACATACTTTTTATTAGTATTAAATATATAATTTGTCTTAATATTTTGAAATATTAAGACAAATTAAAAGGATATATTTAGTGCTAGTCTATAAGTGAACAATAATTTTTAACTTATACATTTTTAATAGGCAAATACAATTATTTTTTGTGTATAATAATTAGTAATATGATATTAAGTACTTTTAGAAAATAGTATTGAGATAAAAATAAGTTCAATTATTTCTTTTTCATTTTAGTTGGTCAAAATAATTGGAATATTTCTACCTATTTTCCCATGACATTCAACTTTCGGTGCTATAAAGGAAACTTTGTTTACGACCTTGTGAAAAACTATACATTTGTATAGTTCTCATGTAGACCTTTATCTCCTGCTATATTTTGTTGTCAAAAAATAATGCAAAACAAATCCATGTTATGGTTTTCATACATTTGTTTTATTTGTTTAACCTTTCAAAATTCCCTTTAGATTCTCGTTTGAACTATTTTATGCTTAGAATAATATGTGTATAATATATTGTACATTGATGTGCGTTTCGAATAAGCAAATATTTTGTTAAAAACAATCGTATCTACAAAGGTCAGATCAAATCAATGAACAGTGAATATTCACCAACCTAACCCCTATGATATGACTTGCAGCTAAATTAACTAATTAGGATTTTAAACCACTCTTGCGATGGATGTTCATTAATACATTGTATAATAAAAAAAAAAAAACAATGTAAGAATATTTTTAGAAAACATAGTCCTAAATAAACACGGCGTTGTGTATATGCAATTTTAATACTTTTACGTCTGTGACATCTGTATTTTCTCCTGCTTTTTAGTTTCAACTGTTTCCAATACAATATTGTATTAAGAGGACGTCGTACAAGAATGTGTTGTTTCCATCTTACTAATGCGTAAAAATTAAAATTTACGAACATTACCTGAGCACCTTATCTAGGGTTTCAATTACGATTTTTTTGTTATACTAATTTTGAAGCAAGTTATAAGAATAATCTAAAATTGTATATAATATGATTAATATTACCATAGTAAAATTGATTCGTCTGAAAAAAAATTAATATGACGTTATGCGTTAGATGAAGACAACTTATATAACGACGTAGTCTTAGCAATAATACATTAATATTTAACACATTTAATGTGTTCAGTCATAAAAACAACCAATTATTAAGAAATGTCTGTGAGTTAATTAAATTAAAATATGAATTTTTCATTTTAATGAACTTTGAATTAGTATGATGACGTGTACTTACATAATGTATTTATACGTTTAAATAAAATAACATAATGTAGGTAATTGGACATTTTTTTGTCCCGTGAATAAAGAATTATTATTAGTAATAAGTTCTATGTGATAGCATGTTGTAAGAGTATAATAAAAATGAATATACAATATTTTAGAGATATGATGTGACGATTATAAAATTGGACATAATCGAATTTGGATAAAAACTTAAACAATATACCGTAAGATTATGATTTAATAATTATTATCAATCCAATAATACTATAGGTACCTACTCTAAAGTCTAATATTGTTGTCGTGTTTTTATATACCTACCAAAATGTGACTTTTTTGAGATCAAATGTTCGTATACTTGTTTTTTACTTACAGTTTATTTATTCATGATCGTGAAGAAATACGTAAGTATATTAAGCGTAATAGGATATTTATTATTAGCTAGGTACTGGGAATATAGTTAATGAATTCAAAAATAACGATAAACTATTCCTGTGTAATTTGGACTACAAACGTTCGATAAGCCGGTACTATTTATATTATATTGTTTGTGTATAGCTTTTAGCTACCATTGGCAGATGGTGAAATGAAAAAAAAAAACTACCTAGTTAAGCTCGTAACAAAATAATATAATCTCACTGTATGATTTGGAACGATACGATGGCTCGGCCGTTGGGTACGGCTGTTATTATTATTATATAACTTGACGCGACGTTATGTACAATACAGCCACCCACAAAGCATGTGTGTGCTGATTTCCGTTATCTGTGCAAAACACACCACCGCTGAGTGCTCGGCGTGAATATTTCACTGCGGCAACGACCCTTGTCTGATTTTCCAGTAGTGGAGTCGAAAAGTCCACGTCATATTCGTATATGGTTAGGTTCATACAGTCGCATTTTCGTTTGCCCTACGAAAGTAGGTACATAATATAAGATTTGAACGTCCAACCGAAATGTCACAAGCAGTGTTTTTTTTTGGTCCCAATCAACAATATCATAATTGGATACAATATTATACACATTTAACGTACCAATAATACGTTTTTTGCAAGTACAGATTTTTTTCGAAAATATTATCCGTGTGCTACGTTTAATATTGATTTTTAAATTAAATACTAGCTATACAATCCGACTCCAACCTCAAAAATAGTTCTTGATTATATAAGTAAGCTACAAACATACATTCGTTTTTATATATTTATAGATTATATGAAAGTCTGTTTTATATCTGTCACAAAACAACCCTAAATATGTAAACAAAAAAATATTCGATTTTCGGGAGCCATCATATTTTAACATGCGTGTCAAGGAATGTGTGCAAAATTGGGTGCCAATTAGTTCAGTAGTTTCTAAGTCTATTATATCCATACAAACGAACCTTAATTTATACAAATAGATTTATATGATATTTTGATGAGATTTAAAGATTATCTAAAATATAATTTGAAAACTTAATTATTAAAAATTTAATTTAACTAAAAATAATATATAATATAAAATTCCAACAATTTATGTTATTATATTATAATGCCGTGTTGATTTGATTATGGCAATTTTTTCCTTTCTTAATTTGAACAATTATAGTTTCATTTCAATAAAGGTTTTTATTGTATCAGAATTGTAAACGTTTTATTATATTATGTTATATCTTATGGTCGCTGAATACGTTTCATGTTACATTTAAATATAGGACAAGGTTTAAAAGAGTATTGCACTAGATTATAAAAACTCCAAGTGAGGAGTTGAGCATTTAAATGTTATTTTGATAAGTTTTTGTTCAATATTAAGAATTTCATTTCATCTGTAATCAAACAGATAATATATTTAAGATACCTATAATATAATATCTTAAGGTAATTATCTTAAGTCTATATAGAGTTTAATACGTAATGAACCGTTAACAAAGTTTCGGTGATTTAATGTATACTTTTTTTTAAATTTGAGTTAAAATTGAAGCAATATTAATGTAATACGCCTATTATAGTGATTGCAGTTAATCGACGTCGGTCCGTTGTAAAATTATGACAATTTTTTTAATTTTCATATAAGCCAATTTATATGCCAACTCACATAACTTCCATGAGGTAAATTTCTTAAGACATATTATTATGTTACAACCTATTTGTTTCCAATTTCCATTAATGCATTTTTAATAGTTATGTATTTATTGTAATTATTGAAATAAAATTATGAATAATTAAAATAATCAAATAAATAATTGTAATCAATATAGTTTTAAGAGTATAAAATGTAAAAAAATATTCTAATGGATGTGAATCAAATATGTGCCTTGTACCACAGAATACAACAATGTACTAGATCTTGATAAAAATTTCTTCGGAGATGTAAATCTATTTCTCCAAAACAAAATCGAATCAATCAATTTGTTAGTGAACGAGCACAAAACATGATTATATTTAGAAATGTTCAACTCAGTTACATCCTGTCATCCATTTTCATTATAACGTACTATTGAATACTACTGAATAGGTTCCCTATCTCCAAGAACAGAATACACCCGTACACGTATCCATTTATTATTTTATTATATGCAGACAACAATACGTTATCGGTAGGTAAGTGACAAATAAATGTCCATACATGAACTATTAATAAATCGTCATGAAAGAGTCCTGTTACAGATTAACCATCAAACGAGGAGTAATGACTTAAGATAATGTAATACTGTCATGTGTATTAATTGTTAAAGATTATTTAACTAATGTGTCTGGATTTCTGTTTTGATACAATTTAAAAACGAAATAATATGATTTAATAATAATTAATATAAATTGTAAATACGTCTCATTACCTAATTTGTTTTCAATTCACTTAACAAAAATTAAATTACTCAATTTAATTTATAAATCAAATTATAAAAATTATAGTTATAATAATTTTTCAAATTATTATGCAAACTGAAAAATATTGTAAATAATAGATAATACCTATTATAATGGTCATATTATTTTTTGAATTAAAATGTTAAGTGAATTAGGCTATTTTTCTGAAAAAAAAAAATACAGTTCGATGCTATCAAAATAATAATAATAATATTTATCCTTTCTTCATTCATAAGAAATTGGCTCAACCCCATCTGAAGATCGTCAGAATTGTAAATTAATTAAAAAATTGGCTGTTATACATAAATTAAAAAAATTAGAATATCTTAAAACATTCTTTATTGTAATGTACCTATATAGATATAATTTTTCTTAAAAGCGATAATGTATACCCATAGTTTATTTATGATATGAATTGATTCTTGAAAAACAAATCCACCATAAACCCAATAAACCTAATTTAAACTAGAACACCTATGTCCTATATACTTAATAGGTACTTAATAATAATCTGGCACTCACCATGCAACCCAAATCCTCGTCTCCGTACAATCCAGGGAAATGTTTCTGGTCACCACAACTGAATGTCGTGTCGGGCAGGTCCACTTTGGACACAAAGTTGTCGTCGAAGTTCTTGTCGTATCCGACGGGATAGTACTCTTTGGGGGCGTTCATCACCTTTTGGCTGGTCACGTATTTAGACTTGTACGGTTTGATGGCTATTTTCTTAGCGACCGTCTGTGGCTCGTCCGAAAAGTATGCCGAGGTAAGTGCTGGCGGCGGTAGTGTCGTGGTAGTGGTGGTAGGTAACGCGGTAACAGTCGTGGTCGGCATAGGTGTGGTTATTTCTTCGGTGGCTGTCTGGTAAAACGTCTGCTGCTGCCGTTGTCGGAGAGCCAAGGCCAGCTGTTCGACGCTCACGTTGTTGGCGGTGGCCACATTGAACAGCGACATCATCGATGCCGGGTCTACTTCGTTTGACAGAGGCGAATTACTGTCGATTTGCTTCTTCCGGTCGTCAGCCACGGTCGCCGTGGGCATCACGATTATCGGTCGTACGTCTACCGAGTTTTGCGGACTTTGGCCGAACGCCTGTTAAAAAAAAAAAGTCAAACATAAAACGTATAAATGTATAGGTAATGCAGTGTTTATTAGCATTATATCATCACGAGAGTGATAGTATTAAATGTATACGTTGTGCCAGTGGAGTCACGCGGGGTCGGCCTGAAAATGTATAATAATATTTGAGAAATAACTCAGTCTGCCGACAATTTGAGTGGGTAAAAACCTACTTTAATAGACGCGGATTAGTAACACATACAGAGTGGGCGGTACGGGGTGGAGTGGGACAAAGTGCGAGCATAAAATGCACAGCGTTTTAACACAAAACGGGCGAAATGTTACGGTCCTGAAATGACGGGAAATTAAAGTACATGTGATACGGCCGATTACAAAGGACTATACATAAACCTAGATAAATTACTGTTATAGTGGTGCACTAATGGAGAATCGCTGGCTGGATTATAATATAATAATATAACATGCAAATAATATTATTGTAATATAGTTGATGATATGAAAAGAGGCACGATATGCGTGTAGTGGAGAAAGGATATTGTCAACTTTATTAAGCACAGGTATATATTATATTTTTGGAGTAGGGTCACTTCGTCACAAAGCTCATGTTAAAATAGATGACGCGTTATATGATGCCAGACATGAAAGTTTCCAACCTTCAGCCTTCTATTTTCACCAAATTGTTGTTCACTACCGTTACAGTTATTATTTTTTATACACTATAATTCGCCTGTGTGTATGCACTAGTCAGTATAGAAACGATGTGCGTTATCATTGTAATTTTGTCTATTTAATATCATTATAATATAATTTAGTCATACAGTATTATTGTTTCAATCGGTCATAATATGTCTTTAGGCATTATACAAATATATATTATATTTATGATTTACTCATAACTCATTAGTGAAAATCGTAAAAATATTTGTATTGATAACTTATGATTTCAAGTGGCTATTTTTTTTTAAGCCTAATAATTTTTAGGTTCTAGGTGACTAGTAAAATAATAAAAAATAAATATTTTATACACAAACATCCAAAAATCAAATGAATATACAAAGCATTGTTTTGTAATGAAAAAAAAATATATATACTGTAATTTGTAAATGATAACTGTTAAACTATGGATAAGTTGTAGATACCTATCTCAATGTACCAAAGTACCAAACCGTATTATTATGAATAATAATATTATAATACGAGTAGGTATGTTGTTCACAAATAACTAATAAAAGAATAATAAATTAAACCTCAGAGGTCACACACCACAGATTGTGAAACATTAATCTGTACAATTTTGAAATGCATTTCAATAAAAACTATATTTACAACATGTACATACTGGAGTAACGACCCAACATTATAACGCTTCGCCTACATACAAGTTATACTTAATAATATACTATAAACAGTTCGATGTCCTATATTATTATAATCTATAGTATAGACTCTATACATTGACCAAAAATATGTTTCTAAGCTTTTAAACATAATTAGATATTTAATTTTTTAATTTTACTTTAAAATATATGTGTATATTACCTATATAAACATAATATTACTAAAAAAGAGAACGTAAATATTTACAAAAAATTGCTATATAATTTTTTTTTAATTAATTAAACAGCGAATAACTTTGTTTTTTTATCATAATTTTTTTTCCATTTAACGTTACTGGAAGAATTGATTACTAGCTATTTTTGCTGATGGACAAAATTGTGACATTTCCGATGATTTAAAAAAACAGGTAATTTAAGTGGAGTATTTTTTACGAATACTATTTAAACAATAAGTTAAGTTATTTTCAACTTAAGTACATAATTTAAAATTATTATTCACATTTCATAATGTTTAACTAGAAATGAAAAATGTTTAGGAGGATGTCCGGGCAAATGTGCAATATAATATTTTATCCCTCTCAGACTTCGCGCAATATAGATAAAACGTTTTCACGTAAAATCATTGTTTATAATTTTTGAGTAATCTTAGAGTAAAATTATCTATATTCTAAACATTTTAGAGGATTATATTTTTGAAATTTCAACATATTGGTTTAATATTTTATTATTATTTAATGTAGTATTTGACTTTTAAAATACAAAAAAAATGTAGATAAGTATTATTATAAATGATGATTAAATTATTTTGAGTATTTGAGACTATAGTTGGAAAATAGATATTTCATAATGTCAACAATATTATCCTCGATAATTTATATAATGGGTGATTTTACTCTAAAATGTTTTTAGGAAAAACATAAAACAAAATTATTTTTTTTAAATGCGTTTAGTCTATGTTATAAGAGGTCAGAGAGATAAAACTGCAAACAGTGAGCTTCTCTAATTGATTATGTAATTAATGTTCATCAAAATTTTGTATGTCGATTTCAAAGAAAATGAATGCATTTTATAAATATCTTTATTTATATATTTTAATTAATTGATTTAAAATCATATAATTTCTATGGCCAAATACATCATAATCAAATTAACTTGAACAAAAAACTCTTTGTTAAGTAGGTACACATTTAAATTTTAATTAATTTGTAAAGTAAAAGGACGTATAATATTATTTAATTCAACATTTGCACTTAATTAATATTATTAACATTGGCTAATTTACTGTTAGATTTCAATACAACAATATAATATAGTAAATAATAATATACTAAAATACTAAATTAAATAATGTAAGTGCACTTTTAATTTTTAAATTATAATATATCAATAATTTATGGATTTTTAATATTCGAACACGTTTTGTTATGCTTGTTGACCATTCCTAACTTGCAAGATTTATTTCTCCATTGAATATTAATAAGAAATTGCAATTATTTCAATATAAAAATAAAAAGTCTTAATAATAATTAAGACTATTTGTATTTTAATTTAGATACTAAGAATAAATAATATAGATAATTGTAAATATATTATAATGACCGTTGTTGTTGAAAATTAAATAATAATAATAAAAAATAGTTGTTATAAATAAACAAATAATGTATTCCCTCATGATATATAAATAATGTAACATAATCAAGTGCAGTAAGCTCTATGTGCAAGTTTAAATGAACTGGTTCAAAATACTGCAATAAAATATCAAATACAACTACTACAACATTCCTAAAATTATGAGAATTATATTATTATCATTTATATTTTTCATCGTCGTATTGTACTTACCATAACCACTATTCATTATAATAAATATAGTCATTATGCGATGACTTAGATAAATTGTTATATTTAGAACATACCAGTTGTATTATATTCATAGTACAAACGATTTTATAATCAAATATATAACTACCTGCATAATATTATAAAATGTTCATTAAAATAATTATAACTCATATAATAACTCTCTTCAAGACTTCAATTTTATTGGGTCACAAACCCCAAAATCACAAGGTACCCAACATTCCTGTAGTATGTTATAAATTATTCCACAATAATTTCATGAATATTAAATCACTCATACATTTAAATATCTAAATAAATTAGTTAAGGGGCCTGCACGTGACCTGCTTTTTGCTCAAAAACATGCCTTACAGAAAAAACTCTCACGCCTCGTAGAGTGATCAAATTTCGATATTTATTTTTTTTTTTTTTTGACAGAGAAACACTTCTTACATGGAGCATTAGACTTAGATTTAAAAATTATATTTCTAAACCATAATATGATACGATTTTGAATAAGAGCAATTTTCACAAGATTTTGTTATTTTTATTATGTTTGTTTTAACCTACGAAATTAAAAATCAAAGTCCAACGCGATCTGTAGAAAACTCTCCTCTTTTTAACGAAAAAAAATTAATCAAATCAGACCACTCTACGATGCGTGAGAGTTTTTCCTGTAAAGCGTGTTTCGGGCAAAAAATCATGTCTTTTATTTTTGGTGCCGTTGACATGTGAGGACATACTCGGTACCATAGGCGTGTACCGAGTCAGTGCCCGCATACAATCACACTCACACCAATCATCATTGACAATTAACTCAAATGACATGGACGGCGGCAAAGAAATTGCATATTGCCTAAATATTGCCCCTTATTAAAAACACTCAAGCAAGCAAATTAATATTCCTGAAACACAAGTATCCATAATCGATGGTACAGAAACATAATTAATATTTAATTTTGTCCAAATAATATACCTATTATAATAGCATAGTTTTATTTTATCTATATAATTATATTACCTATAAGAATATAATTTATAGTATAATATAGAATTCATATTTTAATAACTCGCAATTTCGTCATATAGGTACTTTGTACATCGAGTGGTTTTTTAATTTATATATAAAGGTGTACATGTGGACCTGATATGTATGTGTTATTGTGTTAAATTTAAATGTAATGATAAAATATTGATATTTTTGAATGAAGACGGACTAACCTAAAATATTATTTAGTATATTTTATGATATTATTATTATTAAAGTTATATAGATATTTTACTATTAGTAATACAGTAAGTTGAATTATATTTTTCAGAAAACATTGCATTTAAAAAAGTCATTGTGTGTATAATATATTATTATGTTGATTATATACTTTAGAGTTTAGAAGCTTCAAGTACCTACAGTCTTCATTTAAATATCTAATTTCATTCGAATTTGAACTTAAAATATCTATTATATATTCTGTACTTGAATATAATTTGTAGATTTTTTGATAGTGTAATTTATTGGTACTGATGAGTAACCTTGTTTTAAATTGTCATTTTTAGCTATGTAGGTTGAACATTATATACATTTTTAACTACAGAATGATTTGCATATTTCTATAATTTTGACGAATTATGTCAAAAATTTAACTTCAAATGCTTATAAAAAACTCATGCCTATGTATTTTCGATTTTTTGTAAATGGTATATTAATAACCAAGAACCTTGTATGTTTATCGACAATTAAGGGAAATAACATTTAAAAAATCTAAATCTAAAATGTCTACTGTCTATAGTAAAAAGCTCAAGAAGAGACACATTATTTTAAACATTTTATCATCTACATAAAATACTGATACAGTGCTAACCCCCCTCTCCTTCCCCTCTAACGGACACCTCCACATTATAGTGGAATTTTTTAAGCCAAACTAAAAACTAAATACTTTATACAAACTAAACCCTTTGAATAGTGGACAACATTTCAGTAACTATAAGTTTCCGGTGTTTAGAAGTTTCACTGTATAATAATTTGGAGAATTTTCAATTATCTACTATCTAATTATTCGTTTTTGAGTTACACAGATAAAACAATATTGGTTTGGTTTAAAAAATCCAATTTTTCCTTATTTTTTTGTTTTTCCTGATTATCCAGAAAGGTACTGGGAATTTTTACTTTTGACACTCGAAAAGTACCAATTACATCAAATTTCCTACCAAAACACTCTCAAAGTAAAAATCAAAGCATTTTTACTGCTCCAAGCGGTGATGACAGACACAAAATAACAATAAAATTGTATTTAAAATCAATACATTTATCACTCCACTCAGAATCTAAAATAACTATGATATCTATTTAACCACGCAAATTTTTACTATGTTCTTAAATATCCATAAAAATAATCTTTTGTTCATTGTATATGATTAAGGGTTTTTATGGATTTAAAAAAAAACAAAAATTATGACAAAATATGATAGGGGTTATTTTAGTGGCTAAATACATTAATGGTGTGACTGTGTTAAAACTGTTTCATTTAAAACGAGTAATTTAAAACAAAATTAGCATTACCATTGTACTATCTATTTGTTATTATGTTTTATAGTCGTATATACGTAGATAGATATATGATGTTTATTATAAAATTATGCCCAACTACATAGTATTATTGATTTGACCACTCATAAGCTAGTGCACAATGCGTCATGACATAGCAATTTTAATGATACAGCTGCTAGTTAAGTTAATTATATCTGAATCTTGTTGTCATCATTTGAATATCCAACATTATATAAAATTGAATGAGGTGAATTTTAAATTCCTTCATGAAACAATAATTTAAAAATGTACATAATTTGAATTCGAATGTTCATAATCCACTAAATGATCATGTAGCAAATATAATATGTATGTAACAAATATATTATGAAACAATAATTATTAATTTTATATTAGTTTGATAATATGTAGTCATGTAGATTAAAGTCTATATTTACTATTTAGTTCATGAGTATTATGAGTATATTCTATATTGTTTACTTTATTAACAAAGTTGAAAGCACAAGCGGCTGGAGAATTAGACTTGTGACGGGATGGTTTTGATGGCCGACAAACCCAAGAAAAAGAAGAAGTATATTCAGTAAATTATTATATCAGTAAATACAATATTGTTAGATTGACAGTTGTTTTAATACGAAAATAATATTAATAATTATAATTATAATTTATTTATGTATTTAAGATTTAAATAGACGTCCACGGCAGCTTTTAAAATAGTTTGTAAACAATACTGTTAATAATGAAATTTCTAGTTGTATTTAAATATTTTATTGAATAACTTCTTATAAATTATAATATTCGTATCAATAACTATTTAATTTATTTACAATCATTTACAAATCAGAATTTTTAGCACACTCTTTAAAAAAAACAATAAAAGACACACTCAAATAATGTTCAACGCAGCATGTTATGAATTTATTTATGACTAGCTCAAACTGTAAAATGATTATATTTAAATAATGTACATTTAATGATTTGCCAGAGGGGATTATATTTCTATAGAAAGCCACAGGTACACATGTCATTAGGCATGTAGGTGTCTGTTATTGTATAATAAAGCATAATATACTTTTGTTTACAATACACCCAGACTATAAACTGTCAAAGTGATCACTGATCACATTCGTGTCAATGTACACTATCGACGCTGTTAGGCCCAGTCACGTCTTGTATTAATACAAATAATAACTATATAGGTAATCCTTACTAAAATGAAGTTGTTGTTAACTAAATGAAAATGCAAATTAGTGATTAAAATAGTGATAAATATATATGAATAAAGACATAAATTTCACTTATAGTCTATAGATGGGCGACATCCAAAAAGGAATTTGATTCCACCTGGTAAAAAGTTATGCACAAGTAGTCATGCATAAATAAACATCAGCATAAAGTGTTGATCACCCAATGATTCACATTTTGTCATCGTATAACAATCATACTTTAATGTATTTTGATTATAGGAACTATAATTTCGTAGGTACTAGGCAGTCTGATAATATTAATTGACTTCATCTTACGAAAAATGTTCATTCTGTGAATCGGGGTCATACAATTTTTACTTTCTCATCAAAATTGCAATAATACACTTACAAATAAATTATTACATTTTTTTGGCAATCTAACCATTAATTTAATAGTGACTGGCTGTGTTCAAGAAAAAAAACGAATTATATATATTTTGTTATTTCCACGGGTTGAAAAAAAAAATATGAAAGTATTATACATTTATACCTAAGTAGTAGGTTACTTAGTTATTAGAATTCTTTAAATCGACTATAGTTTACTAGAAATGTTTATGTATATGTATTTTATAAAGATTCTATTTGCTTAAAGTATTTAAAAAATAAATGTTTAAAAATATAAAAAAATATTTTAATATACCTACTATATATATATATATAATGCTTAAAAAAATTCTACTTTAGCTTTAAATGAAAATATATTGATAAATATATATTATATTAAATATTAAATAATACAAGCTAAACCTAAAACAAGAATTTTTCAGAAAGTTTGAGGTATTTTTAATACAATTTCTAAATTATGGTGAAGTAGTACAAGAAAAAATATAATTTAAACTTAGACTTGTAAATGCTTATAATGTGTTCAATTAACAAGGTCTTTATATTTATAATATATTCAATGTACCTACATTTACATTATTATTATTATTTATAATTACTTTCATCTCAAGGGTAAAAAAACTCATTATATTTTTAAAACATTTATTCAGTGGTTAAATTTTTTTTTTTGTAATATTTAAAATATAAGAATATTTTATTAAAACATATTATGAATTCTTCGCTAGGGTAAGGTTTTATTCTTGCGTAGGTAATTGGTGAGCGAGTATAATTTTTATATGAACAAAAAAATGTCTGGAATATGATTTCCGTTTGCTACAACTTACAATAAAATAGGTACATCTGATTAGAACTCGAGTAAACGTAAAGAGGTAAAAATATAATAATATATTATTTTATAACCTAATAATATTCCGAGAAAACGTCGTGTTTGTAAATCTTTAGGTTACAGGCCACAGGCGTATCACTTTAACAATAATAATTATTATTAAAACCATTTACAAACAAACATCACCATACTAAATTTAAAAATCCTTGTTTAAGCATCTCCAATGGTTCAAGCGTGGGCATTAACTTGTTAAAAAGTTTAAGTTAAGTTAAAAAGTTAATTTTTTTTAACTTTTTACTTAACTAGTTAATTATTTTTGTTTTCAGCTTATTAACTTATTCAGTTAAAATTTTTATTGTTGTAACTTAACTTTTTACAGTTAATTATCGTTGTCTTGCAGTTAAATAAATTTTCTTTTCGTGTCATGAGTAATCAACTAGACAATTCTGATTCTTTGACACTTTTGGTAAGTAATTCATTTTCGAATTATATTTTATAATAATTTAATTTTTCACACAGTGGTAAAAGTCTTGGTAAATGTTTGTGTATAACAAAATACTATGGCTTAAAAAATTTGAAAACTTTTTTTTTAACTGAGGTAAGTTAATTTTATTTTCTATTTTAACTTTAAACTTATCTATTTAATTTTTTTTTGTTAACTTTTAACTTAACTTGACACAGTTAATTATTTTCATTAACTTGCCCACCTTTACCCTGGTTCAACCTCAAATTTACCCTATTTAAATTAGACTATCTTCTTCCCGAGGTCTAATCTATCTCTAAATTTATATAAATTTATATCACATATATAAATTTCATCGGTTGAACGGTTTAGGAATGCGTAAAGTACACACACACACACACACACACACACACACACACACACACACACACACACACAAGCATTCATTTTTATATACAACTAGCTGATCCCGTGCACTTAACAGCAATTTTAAACTAATAGCAACCAACAATTTTTCATCGGAAGTCTCAAAATCCCTGTTTGAGCACCTTCCAGGGCTGGTCCTCTCCCTTTTTAAATTAGCCTATCTTTTGCTCAGAAGTCTTATCTATCTCTGTACTAAATGATCCCATGTACTTCATTGCCCGACAACCAATAATAATTATTATTATTATAGTTTCAAAGCACATGGTAACCATGGCAACTAAAGGACACACACCCACACACACACACACACAGACAAACATTCTATATGGGGTTGGTTGCCATGGTAATATGGATACACATATAGAAGGAAATCTCAAAATAATATATAAATGGTTGCTATGGCAATATGGACACACGGACACATAGACAGACATACATTCATTTTAGATTCTAAGCGGAGCGATGAATGTATTGGTTTTACAATGATGTGTGTTTTTATATTTTTATATTTTTATATTTTTATATTTTTATATTTTTGTGTCTGTCATCACGTTTTGGGACAGTAAAAAAGCTTCGATTTTCTTCAATAGTACCTTTTCTGATAGGAAAGTGAATCTAGTTGGTACTTTGGGGGGTCAAAAGTAAACATTTTCCAGTAGTTTTCACAAGCGCCGGGAAAAACAACATAAAAATTAAGGAAAAACGGGAATTTTTACGCAAAATCGATTTTCCAAAAAATCGAATTTGGTTTTTGGTGTAACTTTAAAACAAATGACCGTAGATACATGACATTTTCACTGGTTGTTTATATTTGCATTTTCTATACACGATAACATTTTCAAAATATTTTGATTTATTTTGAACTGTTTAGGGACATTTTCATTTTTCATTTTTTTTTAGTTTTTTTTCTAGAAATATCAATAAAATTTTATTTGTTGGTTGCGAAAGCTTGAAAATTTAATAGAAGGCTCCTAATATGTTGTTTTAAAGGCAGATGAAAAATATTAAAAATCCTTAGTCACAATTTTTTTTATAAGCATTTAAAGTTCAAAAATTTACAAAATATGGAAAAATCACGAAAATTAGCAAATTATTTTGAGTTAAGAATTCGTAAAAATTTTTCTTTTTAAATCTAAGATTTGAAAATGAAACACAAGATTCCTTATAAGATTATCTACCTTTATCAATAAAAAAATCTCTACCGGACAGTCAAGTTAAATTTTTATGAGCGTTTGAAATTCAAATTTTTACAACATTGGATATTCACTCGATTACTCATGTAGCGATTTCCTTATTTTGTTGCAATTCAAAAATGAACAACTGTAGATACATGAAAATTTCACTCAATGTTTAAATTAGCATTTTCTATACACCATACAATTTTGAAAATATTTTGACTCTTTTTGAGGTGTTTATGGACATTTACAGCTTTCAATTTTTTTTAGTTTTTTTTTCTATAAATATCAATAAAGTTTTATCTGTTGGGCCAAAAAGTGTAAAAATTTAATACAAGGCTCCTGATATATTGTTACAATATCAGTTGAAAAATATTAAAAATACATAGGCACAGTTTTTTTTTATAAGCATTTAAAGATCAAATTTTGACAAAATTTATCAAAATCTCGAAAATTATCAATCATTGTAATTAATAAATTATAAAATGTTCAGTTTTTATAGCTAAGGATTGCAAATTCAACACAAAGGTTCTCGTAAATAGTTCATACTGTAACCAAAAAATCTTAAAAATATATGAACACACTTATTTTTTACAGACATTTTAAATTCAAATTTGGACGAAATTACATATTAAAAAACCTAGAATAACTATTTTAGTTATTTTGTTGTGATTGAATAATATTATTCGTGGGTACTTGAAACTTCTAAAGTGTACTATTATATATCTATGATAGTATCACGGTTTTTGTTGATGTATAACGTGTTATAAGTATCTAATGGATATTGTGATATGATTAATTTGGAATTTATTATAGGTACCTATTATAGGTCAATTTTTTGTTTAATACCATAGATATGTATATAATATGTCTTATACATAGACTGACATACCGTCACCGCTCAGAATCGTTTTTCTTATACAATGATATTATATCATTGAATTCAAATTTAATACCATCCATTATACAGTGACCCACTTGTAACCTACTGTACAGCAGAGCGACACCCACTTGCCCACCTTTTTATATGTAATGTTATTTAATAATGTATTTTTTATATATTTATAGGTAATGGTATAATATAATTATTTGTAAGAAACGCTTAAAATTGTATTATTTTTGACGATATATATTATAAAGTTTGAGATTAAAATATTGAAAAACGGAATTTGATGCAGCCTATAGAATATTACCAATTTAAACACTAAAGAACTACCAACAGGTGGATAAACAGTTATCTTAAAATAAAAGAAGAACCGGTTCTGAATCGATTTAGAATTTGGCACACACGAATTACACATGAGTACCAAATGGGGAAGGAAGAAACCCCCACTTGCGAAGTCTTTGGGATCAAACTGACTGCGAAACACATAATAACCGAATACCTCAAATACGAAAGAGATCGAAAAAATATCGGGATGGTTCCGATCCTTGACACTCCATTGGGCCCAGAAACCAAAGATAACACCAAGATGATAAAGCCTTCTCAAAAAAAACAGACCTGTACAACACAATGTAAAACAAAATATGAAAACCTATATCATTAGATCTTAGTTACTATAAGAATTAGTCTTTCAATAATATTGTCATCCTAATGATCACCTTTAGGCTTTAATGTAATTTATATAAGTATATTAATAATTGTATAGTTGAAAATAATTGTAAAATACCCAACTACAACTAATTGCCACAAATGCCGGGTTTTTTTTCATTAAGATCTATAAAAACCAAAAAATTCTAAATAACGGTATTGAGTCGTAAAGTAATCTGTGAATAATGTAGGTACCTACAGAGATGACTAATCATGCACGTCTTACCTCTGCTTTTAATCACCGGGAACTTGGCGACGTGTTTAAGCAGACTGGAAATAATGCGGTTTACAAATATAATACCGTATATTAATCATAAAATATAGTAAATACCTGCTATATTATCATACCCGTTTAAATATAAGTTTCGTTCCACTAGAATTAATCGCACCGCACACAATATATATAGTGATATTAATAATACACATTCGTGGAAGACGACGTCATGACAACGGTTTGATAGAGAATCGAAGGGGAAACAATTCGACAACGATGGTCGCATTTTCCGAGTCCAACACACTCTTTGCCGACGGTGAAGTGAAAATGGTTTGACCAATAATAATAATATTTTAAGAATAATCGGACGATTCGGACGGGTAGGTGGAAAACCAACTCAAAATAATACACTGTCACCAGAGGGCAGTAACTTAAGGGGGGTTCACACTACACAGTGTCGTGTAAGATAATCACTGTTACCGCATAGTTGAATATATTCAACTAGGTATGAGGTACCGTTTGGTAACTGCGGTAACACTGATTATTTTACACAACAAGGTGTAGTGTGAACCCCCCTTAAAGGCGGGTTTACACTATACACGTACGCGTTCACGTGCATACAAATCCTGTGCTGTGATTGGTTGGTTATGTTAAGTTACCACACGATTAACCACGATACCGTTTTGTTGGACATAGCTGAACATTTTTCGTGTATAGTGGAAACCCGCCTTTACGCTGTATACTTTTGACCGAGCAACCATGGTAATTTCGGTCGTAACCAGTCGAACACAGTTTGGAAAACATGGGTGGCCGAGGATTGATATCTTTGCGGTACCTAAGCAGTTCGAATCTCGATCATATCGTTTTCACGTCAAAGCATCTTCGAGAGCGGTATAATATAATATTATTGTAAATAGTGGTGTGCAGTGTGACAACAAAAATGTACAGTGAAACGAGATTGCAAGTGTTATCATAATTTATTATTTTACTGTATTTATAATTAATATGGTAAATTATATACATTATAATATTTGACAGCCACGTCATAATCATTTCTGGTCCTATGAAACGCGTCACCCATTTCCCGGAGATTTGAAACCGAATTCGGCGTGACTATATTGTAATGTCACCAATACTATTCATAGGTTCCTTGAAATGATAAATAGTTATCAATACTCTTCTAGGGCAGTGAAATTGGTGTTATTATAAATGTATTGTATTTACTTGGTAATATAAGCTAGTATATAACGATAAATGTGTAAAATTCAAGTAAAACCGTGGTTTAACAATCGCGTAACTCGCTGTATGACAAATTTTAGAAGAATTTATAATAATAATTATAAAGTAGGTATTACTATGAATATTATCATAAATTTGTTAAATATATTTATATTATAATATTTTAGCATGAATTACGTTTTAGGTATGCAGAACTTTACTCAAAATACTTAGACAAGTTATGATCTGTTCTTCAGTTTTTAGGGGACGTATCATATTAAATAGAATTTTATAAAATAATTGTACAATTTAGCATACATGAGAGCATGAAAATAAGTTTTAACCTTAAATAAAAAAAAAGGTGGACAAGTGGATGTCGCTCTGCTGTACAGTAGTTTACAAGTGGGTAACTGCAATGGATAGTGTAAAATTTGAATTCAAAGATATAATATTATCATTGTATAAGGAAAACGATCCTGAGCGAAGACGGTCAGTCAGCCTATGATATTACCAAATATATTCGATGATATTATTGTGAATAAAGTAATTTATACCTATATAATATAACCTGTTTACGTGGGAACTTGTTTTAAATTTTCAATCCTTAGATATTATATGTTGAACATTTTATAAATTTTTAAATACAAAATAATAATTATTAAATTTTAAATTTGATACATTTTGTCAAAAATTTTTCAAAACTTTTGACAGTTTTACTGCCCCAAACGGTGGCAACAGACACAAAAATAAAATAAAAAAATAAAAAACACCCATCATTGTAAAATCAATACATTCATCGCTTCGCTCAGAATCTAAAATTAGGTAAAATATGTAAAAATACATACCGAGAGTAATCACTAAAATAAGATCCATCGAAAATATAATTTTTCACTTAATATAATTGAAGAATTTGAACAAATTCAACAAATAAAATAATAAATTGTTAATTTCTAAATTTCAATAAGCAAAGCAATATGACTAGAATCTTGTATACTCGGAAGAAAATGGAAATTATACACCCGTTAAACCTAGACCAGAATTATTAAAACATTAATAAATGTAATAATATTTCATATAAAGTCAATATTATTGTTATAATATTTTATTATATTACCTAATATGAGTTTAAATTTAATATTAACTGAATCACAGTTTTATTATTTACATTTCCTATAGGATTATTCAGTGGGTAACTTGGTGTTTACTAAAAGGTTCATTATAAATAATAATTAAAAATGTTAAAATAGATTTAATACTTATATTATAGTAAAAAATGATTAAAAAATGCATGTTACAGTTTACACTATATTACATAATAATATATAGGCACCTACGGGCTATGTTTAATAATAAATATAGATTAATTATAATATTATGTTTTAATAGGGTACATTAAAGAAGGATGGATCTTTATTTCGTGGTAACACACGGGGCATTTTATTCAAATACTTCTTTCCATTAACTTTACTTTAGTAATGCATGTTATTATTTATTTTATACCTACTAAAGCACTCAATTTAGAATGTATTATGCTAATATATACAAGACTCTTATAACTGAAAGTTAATGTATAAAATCAAATATACCTTAGTAGTTTTGGTAATGTATAAGCACATTATAAACGAAGAAACGAGGACAATTTTATTAAAAATGCATAAAATACAAGTACCTACCTGTAATATTTAATTATACGATATATTATAATAATACATTATTGAATGTGGCCTGTGAACTTTCGAAGCTCGAAAAACATGAAAGTGATATTTTATTTAAACCAATTGTTTGAAAAATAAATTAAGCATGTATTAACTTTTTGAAATGAAGGTAACTTATAAATAATGGTACAATATTGTATATAAGATTTAAAAATAAT
The DNA here is from genome assembly GCA_949089665.1 of Macrosiphum euphorbiae. Lineage (NCBI taxonomy): Eukaryota > Metazoa > Arthropoda > Insecta > Hemiptera > Aphididae > Macrosiphum > Macrosiphum euphorbiae. Next base: position 17,585,066 of record CARXXK010000003.1, on the reverse strand, counting down.
AAAAAAACTCAATCGATTTAGTGCATGTTATTTCAGCGGTTATTCCAACACGTGATGTGACGAGCGTTCTTGGTATAAAATAGTGGAAACAAAGTTATTTGCTCAACTAAGTGTTTAGACACACACCCACAAACACTAAGTCTTATTCCTTTACTTCTTAATAACCCCACTAAAACCAATTGTTCAATAATAAATTGTCAAAACTAAATGGCGATGACTAGAGAACAGTATAAATGCAGGTATAATGTAGGCATACATCATATTATATTATTCAGTATCATCATTGGCGGACAAAGGTTAATTTATTACTGGTGCGCATACACATTAGACTATTAGACATTATACAATTTATTTACAATGTTTAGTCTGTTTGTGGCAGATAAATGGATATTGCCAATATAGGTATATGATTATATTATTATGTTACTTATTAGAATATTCGTAAATACTAATTAGGCACTTACATACAACTTCACCATTCTCTGCTTCACACGCCTAATATTATAATACTGCAAATAAAATATTATTGTTGATAACCGTTTCTGTACCTACCAACTGCAGGAGTTGAGGTTAATAGCTTTTAGACGTCATTTTTGAATAACGGTACTATTATTGTCATTGCGCAGACGTTTGTATTAGGTACCTTTAAACTTTAAACGGTAAAAATAACAGATTATACCTATAACTTGTGAAGCCATTGGCGGAAATCGGAAAGGGCTTGAGGTGACTTAACCCACTCCCAAATATCCCATTTAACGCCAGAAAAATATACAGATTTTTAGTTTTGCGGGATCCCCCTCACTCACATTTATGTTAAAAACGTTAGCCCCCCCGATCACTGACATTTTAACGGATTTCCACTTATGATGTTAATATGCTGCACACTTACGTTGAAACGCCTGTTGGCCGCTTGCTGCATGGCGTTGTGGTAGTACACTGGCGAAAGTTGCTGTTGCTGCTGCTGTTGCTGCTGCTGCTGCTGTTGCTGCTGCTGCTGCTGCTGTTGCTGCTGCTGTTGCTGCTGCTGCTGCTGCTGTTGCTGCTGCTGCTGCTGCTGTTGCTGCTGCTGCTGTTGCTGCTGCTGTTGCTGCTGCTGCTGTTGCTGCTGCTGTTGCTGCTGCTGCTGCTGTTGCTGCTGTGACATGACCACCGTCGGCTGTTGCTGTGGCTGCTGCAATATTATTCCCATAGGCTGTTGCTGTGGCTGCTGCGACATTATCACCGTCGGCTGTTGCTGTGGCTGCTGCGACATTATCCCCATAGGCTGTTGCTGTGGCTGCTGCGACATTATCCCCATAGGCTGTTGCTGTGGCTGCTGCAACATTATCCCCATAAGCTGTTTCTGTTGCTGCGGCTGCTGTGACATGATCATTGTCTGCGGTTGTTGAGGCTGCTGCGACATAAACATCGGCTGTTGCTGCTGTTGTGACGGAGTCATAAAAATCATTGAAGGCATCGTCTGACGTTGGGTTTGCATCAAAGCGACAGGTTGCATCATCTGCGGCACGGGCAGTCGGCTGACCATCGGCGTCACCACTGGAGCCATCGGTGATTGCCTATGACCACCGGCGACCGGCGAAGGTTGCGCTGGCTCCACTGCGACTTTGGCTATGGACTCTGGCAGGGCGGCGAACGCTGGCACTGGCAGTGGCTTCAAAATGTGCTGTTGTTGCTGTTGCTGTTTCGGTTGTTGTTGTTGTAGTTGTCGCTGTTGTTGTTGCTGTTGTTGTTGCTGTTGTTGTTGTTGAGCGGCCAGTCTGACATTGCGTACCATGTTGTTGGCCGCTGCCATCAGTGGCCGGAAAGGCGGCACCGTGACGACGCCCGCAGCAGGTCTGCCATTCATCTTGGCGTAAGCCGATCTGTCTTGATTGTCATTGTTGGCTGCAGCGGTCGTCTGCGGAAAAATAAAACGGAAACGTTTTTGTGTTACAATAATATTATATCATATTCTTACAATATTATAGTGAAGCGAAAAAGTAATTATCGCGTACACGCATGGGCGAGGTTATAAAAAGAGAAGGACTTTTTTTTAACGACCTAGGAAAATGTTTTAATTATACAAATATACACGCAAAGGCGCCACATACATTTTTAACGACATTTTTTTTTCACAATGTTAATCACCGTCAGTGTCGTCACCTGTTACCAGACGGGGTTTTGTAGAAATTTAAATTTAAATTTAAAAAAATTAAAACTATTCTAGACGTGTTTGGAATAAACAATCATTGCTTGCAAATTTTTATATTTTTATTAATATTTTTTAGTGTCGAATACCTGTGGCCATCATGTGGAATAATTGTAAGCGTAAAGGTAATTCGGCAGTGATGTAACGTTTGTAATTCAATTAGGTAGACAATTGTCAATATGCAGCCGTTATTATTGTGCATTTGTGCATATTCATTATTTTGCTAGCAGTATAAAATCAAAAAATCATAATAATATATTTAATATTTCTATCATATTATTTAAGTCATAAAAATTAAAAAATATGACGTGTTCTACCTACTGAATGAATTAGTGTATAACGTTGTATTATTAAAGGTTACCCACCTATTAAATAACATTTAATGTATTTGAAAAAATATATAACTATATTTGTTTAATATACAAAATATATTATAATATTATAATAATAATAGAAATATCCAAGTTGTGAAAATTAATTTGATGCAAATATCAGGTGTATCACAACATTGATTAGGAGAACGAAATTAATTTATTGATTTTTTATGAATTTCATTAATTTACAAAGATTTTTATTTCTTTACGTACAAAGTATGTACTTGTAACTACATATTTGTTTGTATTATATTATAAGAATAAGATATATTATTGTGAAACTCACAATATAAAATGTTCCAAACGATTGGGCGGATAGATTAATGGTAATCTGATGCAAGTTTATAATTGGAAATGGTGAAACCATTATTTAAGTTAAAATAAATTTTTTGTTCTCAGTTGAGTTTGTACATTATTCTATCATACATATTATTTAAACGTATTTCTGCAGAACGTATTCTCACAATATAATATGTGCAGTGTGGACATATTATGCGTCACTGTGGCGGCATTAGGTCCGTGTTGCACAACAAGCTGAACATAATAAATAGAAAAGTAAAAATACACAGCCACACGTACGAAATTAAGATGATACATTGATAGTTTTGTATAAAATGCGTGGTGGGTTACACGGAACGAAATCATCAATATTGGCAATACATTTGGGAATTATTTCTTATTTTTTTCTAGCCCAACAAACGACCGAAAACGGATTTGGAATACAATGCAAGAGATTCGATTATGGGATTGATAATATGAAATTCCGGAAAAATGTGACCATGATCAGTGGACTGCACGTGTCGGATGTCCGTTTTTCAAGTTTAATTTTGATAACAAAGTGGTTCTCCGCCTTGTAATATTTGAACGTGTGCGATCGTTACGAGTTTACGACTTAGGACCAGTTGTACCATCTATGATTAAATCTATCTAATCTATCAGCTGATTAAGCTTAATCATAATTGAATCATAGACGGTACAACTGGCCCTTAAACTTACTGTACCACTGTTCGTTTCGGAATTCCCCTACCTATACACGTCTTCTACATAAATGCTGTGGAGTCCTGTAAATAAATAGTTTTAAATAGCTTTTACTTTTTAGTAATTTACTGATAAACGTATTAATATCATATTATAAAACTATGTAACTAATTTAATTCAATTTGGACTTTTATATAATTATAATATTGGGACCTATTCATACAATTCTATGGATGGTAATGTGTCAAGAATGTATTGTGTGTACCTTTTTGTTCGTTTAAAATTCGATACTGGCACATGGCCACGTGGATAGGTAATCATTCTGTGTACTATTGGTCCACTACTCATTTAAATTTATTTTAAATACTTACAACTAATTATAACTACTAGTTCTAAGTTAGATTCTGATGTACTCTGAAAACTATTCTGCTTAGGAATATAAAATATAAAAATGTGAACTAAAGGACGGGCCTATGATACTACGGAGGATCGCCAAAACAAATTCAAGCATTATTATTATTTATGGTTTAAATATTTACAAAGCGGTATGAATTATTTTCACAAAATATATCAATATATAATACGGTCTGAATTCAAAATTATATTTGTGAATTTATAATAAATATATTATGCAAGAACAAGATTCACGAATAGTGGAATAATTATGTCACACCTAATCGTATTAATATATATAAAAAAAAGGGGGAAGTGGATGTAGCTCTGCTGTACAGTAGATGACAATTGGGTCACTGCATAATGGATTGTATTAAATTTGAATTCAATGATATCATATCATTGTATACGAAAAACGATTCTGAACGCAGACGGTTTGTCAGTCCGGATATTTGATATTGTTATTATATTTTATAATAGTCTGTATGTTGAATTAATATTATAAATTACAACAAAATAACTAAAATTGTTATTCTTATTTTTTGTCGTTTTTATTATGATAAACAAAGCGATAGAAATTAAAATCCCATTTTTAACGGTTTTTTGTAATTTGTCAGTGGTTTTTGCCATGTCATTAAATAACTATTGTGAAAATCGAAAAATGACCTCTTTTAAGTACCATCTTGATCCAATTTTCTAATCGAAGCACTCCTTCTGGTAGAAATTTTGTATACAGGATAAAAAAAAATAATAAACACTATTGTAAAACCACTAGGTCCCTCGCTACGCTCAGAATCAAAAATACATATTATATAATCAAACATATAAAATAATAACGACAAAAAAGTTTAGAAAATATCTTTTTTATTTAAAAAAATATTGTTTTGCAATGACATCTCATAATATATTGTTGTAAAACTAATTTTTTTAAAAAAGTTAAAAGTCTTGGAAATAATGAGTGACTGTATAAACCGGACCTTAAAATAGAAAGTATTTATATTTCATGATTCATGTCGAGATAGGTTTTTTTTCAAATTAAGTTAGCCGAGTGCGTTTGTCATAATTATAAATGGTATTATATTAAATCATCATAATGGATATTCCCTTTAAAGTGACACAATATTATCATCTAATTTAAATTGTATAATACACTCATTTTTAAAAGTACTGATGTATGATACCTGAAAGGAATAAGTACAGTGAAATCCAGTAAATTATTCACATCACTTTACTCTATTAGGTGCTAATGTATAGTGTATAATGTATATTATAATACATAAACTAAAATCATCTAAATAAAAATTCCTTAATTTGTTCTTCATTTAATATTTACCGTATCAACTATCAATATAAATGTATAATGCATATTACATAAAGCACACCTCGGCCGTGGGTGGCATTTTTCTTCGGACCAGTCACGGTGTCCGGAGAACAAGTGCCGCCATCCCCCACCCGGGCAGATACCCACTAAAAAATCTGTCAAAATATCAAAACACAAGTGTTTAACCTACAGTACCCTCCTCCACAGTTAAAAACCCTCCCAATGGCCTAAGTTTCTGAGGGTTAATTAATTTCAAAAAAAAATATATAAAAGCACATTTTTCACTAATTTTGTAAGGAATATGGTCAACTTGAAATTTATCCATCATCTTTATTTAGTAATTATTACCAATTACACATGAACAAGTAAGACTGTTCCTACTCGTAACCAGCTATAGGTATTCGAGGTAATAAAACTACGTTCCACTTATAGCCAAACACTGATGAGAATTACAAATATTTGAAAAAAAAAAAAAAATTATAAGTAGGTATAGTTATGTATAAGAAACATTATATAATAATAGGAATCATCAAAACTTAGCAAAATCATTATTATTTTGCAGACATGTTCGGTTTTACAAGTGAAATGTTCATAAAAATTATTGTTCAGATATTTATATTATACTATTATATAAGTATATTATCATGAGTCACTTTGTGACTAATTTTGTGGCTTTATTTATTTAGGTTATACTGTAGATAATTTACAATTTCGTTCATTTTAGGTTTCTTTATAAACATTAGTTTGGATTTTAGAACATTATAATATCCCCATTCACCATTACGCCCGTCTGTCAGCTAGTTACCAGCAACAAGAATATAGGTAATTATATAGTTACGATTTTAGATTCTGAGTGTTACGATGAATGTATTGATTTTACAATGATGTGTGTTTTTTTTTTTATTTTTTTTTTTGTGTCTATGTACACGATTAGTAGTTCACTGTTCAATTTATTTTTATAAGCATTTAAAGATCGAATTTTGACAAAATGTATCAAATTTAAAATTGAATAATTATTTTGTAGTTAAAAATGTATAAAATGTTCAACTTTTATATCTAAGGATTGAAAATTTAAAACAAGATTCCACTTAAGTAATTAATTCTGTTACCAAAAAATCTAAAAAATACATAGACAGTAGACACAGTTTATTTTTATAGTCATTTTAGTCAAATTTGGACGAAATTACATAATAAAAATCCTAGAGTAACTATTTTAGTTATTTTGTTGTGATTGTATAATATTATTCGTGGGTATAGGTACTTGAAACTTCTAAAGTACACTATTATATATCTATGATAGTATCAAGGTTTGTTGTTGATGTAAATGCGTTAAAAGTATCTAATGGATATTGTAATATGATTAATTTGAAATTTATTATAGGTACCTATTGTAGGTAAATATTTTTTAATACCATAGATACCATAGAATCGTTTTTCTTATACAATGATAATACCTATATCATTGAATTCAAATTTAATACCATCCATTATACAGTGACCCACTTGTAACCTACTGTACAGCAGAGCACCTTTTTTGTATTAATATTTTACAAAGGTGCTATACTTTTATTCAAACTTCTAAGTAAATTCATACTAGCTAGTACCTATTAAAATATATCAAACTATGAGTGTTTAATATTGATCCATAGCCAACATTAAAAATAGGTACAGATATAAAAAGGTTACCAAAAGTATTTTTAAATTGAGTACCTATGTAATTTTTGTTAATTACGTTGTATTAAAATACTTTAAAACCCGAAAATTTAGCACGTTCGTAGAGTGTGGTTTCCTAACTTATGTAAGTTTACACATATTGATGTAGGCAAAAATTAATCATATTCTACATTTCTCTGTGACGATTTTTTATTAGTCTGATATGCAATAATAAATGTAAGTACTCATTTATGCAATTTTTTTTTATTTTAAATACATTAAACTAAATTCAGGACCAGAAGTTTCTCACGGATTAGCTGACGCCTGACCACAATATTTAACATACAAGTTATGTAAATCATGATTTCTGTTTAATTTTTCTACTTTCGTCACAAATATATTTTTAATTAAATGCATATACGTAAACAGTAGGTATGTGTCAACAAAATACTAAATAATCACAGTGAAATCAAATAAGCAGTAAAAAAATTGTTTTGCATTTTAAAAAAAAATTTGAATTTAAGGTTGATAGATCAAAGAATTGTTTTCCTAAAATATATACTATAATATTATTAAAATATTTATTATGATTAAAATGTGAAAATTTAAGGTGATTATACATTAATGTTATTATTTAGGTAAAACAAGTCATTATAAAATAACTGGGAAAGTTGCTCTGCTGTAAAGTACATTGTTGTATAAGCATTGTTTGACCCCCCTCACTCCACACTCACACCTCGTAGATCTTATTTTCTACCAGAAACTACCCCTAACGTTTAACAATGAAGTATTTTTAGTGATCCTACTGACAGACCAAAATTAATAAATAAATAAATAAAAACACACACCAATGTAACTAAATTGCAAGAAAGTATTGATTAAGTCATACTTCTTCACAATAGTAGGTATATGACGTAGGTATTCATTTTTTTTCCTGTGTGAGTGAAATGTGTCTAAAAACAACATTTGAAAATCAGGCGATATCACAATTTTAATTTTAATATAACCAGAGTTTTTTTTTTTTTAAAGAATAAAAAATAATGTCACAATGAAAAAGTATAATACAACTGAAAATATTGTAAAACGTATCGAATAATTTACTATGTTAAACATCGATTGGAGACGGTGTTTCCGTGTAGGTACCTCGACAGTATAACCTGCAGCGTGGTATATAGAACAGGCACTAGTCGTATTTTTTCATAGCCCGTGCCAACTGAATAATTTAAGACATCCCGGAACTTCGCAGCACCGTGACTGGAATATCGGACGAGAATATATTATATAAAGTATTAGGGAATAATAATAAAAAGTGACAAAGGATTTGGCGAATGATCGCGAGGCGAATACGACATGGGTATATATTATTATCGCGGTATACGTAAATCTATGTCTACATTTCCCAACCACAACCGTTAGGTAAAATACTATCCGACTTAATAATTTCGAATCTAGACGTATGATAATATTTCATACCTATGACAAATGTGCGTATTGTGTTGTATAATATACTCACTGCGTGATTGTTCTTTTGCGGTACGGACTGCAGAGGTTCGAACGATCCCGGCACTGGAAACCCATTGACTGAACGACGTTTACTATTTTGTTCCAGAGTCGAAAGCGACTCCTTGAATCCTAGTTCGTCGGCCAGTTGTATGCCTGAAAACCATAATATTATACAATGATAGAGTTCGACGTATTATTAATAGCCATTTGTGGGTACGTGTCAACAACTCAATGCTGACGATCGAAGTTTTGATAGTATCATAAATTATAATATTTAAAAAACCGTGTACTCAGATGAGAGGATGTGAGCTTATAATACAATTTCTAATAATAAAAACACATTTCAAACTTATTTAAAGAATAGTCCATATTTCAGTTATTGCCATATTTGAACGATCGATAAGCTTCAATAAGCTGTTTTACTTGAATTACGAAACCATGTTTTTATGGAATGGCGGACAATTTCCCCCCGGACATTTTCCCCCCGACTGTTTTTGGCGTAGTAGGACATTTTCCCCCCAATATATATTCGATGCGGACATTTTCCCCCCATTTTTTTTTTAAGTTTATTATTTATTATTTAATAAGAAATTATTTTTTTTCAGTTAAATATAATTTTTTTTTATAAATATAATCAATTACTTATTATAGTAGATATATATTTTTGATCAATTCAACTACTTGAAACAATAAAATAATAGTAATATTATATTTAAAAGATTGTCTAAATAAAAAATAATAGTACTAGCATACTGTATTATTCGCTAGTAACATTGAAATCTAAAATTGTATCTAAAACCCAATCAATTGCTGGGCTGTCAAAAACTATCTTATTATTTGATTTATTAGACTATTAAGATAAGATTCTTCTACAATCTTATATCTTCATGATCAAAGGTTTTGGACTTTTGTATAAAAATTATCATTTTTATGTCGACATTTTTAACCTATTTTACTTATATACAATTTTTTTATGTCTTATTTTATTTATGAAAAAAAAAATGAAATTTTTAACCTATTTTACTTACAATTACTTTACGTTTTTATTATATTTATGAAAAAATGGGGGGAAAATGTCCGCATCGGAACATTTTTCGGGGGGAAAATGTCCTACTACGCCAAAAACAGTCGGGGGGAAAATGTCCGGGGGGAAATTGTCCGGATACCGTTTTTATGGCATATTTTGTTCGCTAGTGAGCACTCTTAAAAGTATTGGATGGTATAAAACGACGTTTAGATGATTTTGTTAGATATCTAAAATATTTCGTATAACAGTTACTGCAGCCAAATCCTACATTATATCATATACTATATTTCAACGCAATTAAAAAGTTAAAGAGGATTTTTTATAATATATTATTATTATTTTATGCTCAAGCTCAGTGAGTACAATACCTTTACAACATTACAATAATTGTACACACCAAAATATACCTATATAGTCGACGTTAAGTCAGGTGCAACTACATTTGATTCAAATTTTCTCTTTTTATTAAATTTTACTGATAACTACTTATGTGGGTCCTTGTATTAAATTTTTAAGTTTTTTAACAGAGCAAAAATTAGTTTAACCGACATTTATAAAAAAAAAAATCCAAATGTCTAACTTATACATAGTCTAAAATAATTAAAAATATTAAAATGATAACATAATATTATGTATATTATATTAAAAATGCTAATATGAACATTTTGTGAAAATGTCAAGTAGGTCTATCGAGTAGGAGTTATGATCCTTCGTAGGTTATTCGTTTGAACATCGTTTAAATTACAACAAAAACTTGTTTTGTGTGAAAATCTCAGTGTTTCCCTATTTGTATTTGTATTTTTCCCAATTATTATTATATTTACCAGTCATTTTGACTTTTGACTACCAAAAATACTATCTAGATTCACAAGAAAAGATATTGAATTTTAAAATCTAATCATTTTTACTGCTCCAAAAGGCACAAAAAAAGCACATCATTGTAAAATTAATACTTTAATCACTCCATTTGGAATCTAAAATACCGGCTTTAAAGTATATGACTACATTAAAAACGTAGGTAGGTACGTGATATTTAACATAATTATTATAAACATTCCCTTAGGGATAAACTATTTTTGACGGGTTGCCTATCAAAATATTTGGTATATACATACCTACAGGCTACAAGTATTTGAATTTAAGAATGGTAAAATTTTTAATAGATATATAAATTTCGAGAACTTATAATATTGATTGATTAATGAAATATACATTAATGAAATTGTTTACATTAAAATATTTGTTAATTAATTAATAATGGTTCTAGATGTATTATTTGACCCTAATAAATTTGACATCACTATGAATTGTTGGTGATAAATTGTTCACGATGCATTTGATGAATTCTTGGCAATAGATAAAACTTATAATAGTGCCCTTTATTAATAAACCTATAATTATTGCTCGGATAAAATGTATATTTCAAAATTATTTCAAATACATTTATACGGTGAGTAGTGAGTACGCTTACCGACTCCGACGTATCCTTTAAGGCCTCCAAGATTTCTCACACGAAATAATCCCGACTTTTTTAGACCACAATTGATTGACAGCCCAAAATCAGTTTCGAAAACACATGTTGATTGTACACATTTCCATGTCATTCCTGCAAACAAACCATCATAAAATACAACATTAGTTCTGGAGTTCTATAGTGCTATTACTATACTATTATTATAGTAACGAGATGGCATACATTATGCTAATACAAAAAATGCTTAAAATTGACATTTCAAACATGATTAAACATTTACGTATCCAATTAATTTTAATTACACCGATAATGTAAAAACGAAAGGACATAATATTATTTAGTTATTATGCTTTATGCGAGTGAAAGCTGTCGTACTCATGACCAGTATGAATCGACAATTTATTATATGATTTTCATACTGTGATCAATTTGTGCATATTATTATTATACAGTTATACAGATTCGTAGAATAGTAATTAATGTGTTTTTTACAATACTGTCAAATACTATATGGCATATATACAATGGGTACACAATTATTATTATGACCTATACAAAATACAAATTCTATACCTATGTGAGTCTAACTTTCCACACTAAACTTGTTATTACAATATTTATGTATAAAATACGGTACTTTAAAATAAGTGACTACTGATGTTACCTATCATAATTGCTATAACGTTTAGAAACTATCAAAATATAATGTATAGATGACTCCTGTAATTGTATAGACTCCTAGGCTCCTATAACTACAATAGAAACTAATATAATACATAGGTAATGAGCTGTTTGCTTCGATAAAATAATAAGTAGATGTTTAAATGTAATTATCTAATGTAAGCTAATAGACTTGTAGTTGAAGCTCAATTAATAATAATAAAAAAATAAACGAAACAATCTGGAAATTAAGACATCTAAAAAATGACATGTCTGCGGTTACAAATATTTATATCGGAAGTGTTATTATTTTACAACAAGTATATATATTTTTATTTTCACAAGTAACATTTTTCAATTTAATATAACTATTTGAAAATAAAAATGTTGATAATTGTTTAACATGACGTGTAGAAACATGATCATTTATTATATGAGTTATATAGGTACTATTCGTCATTAATCAGAAGTCATGCTTTTAACGCGTAGTGGCTAATAATTATTATTAACCTTAAACATGCATACCTACACAGTAACAGTGGAGTATTTAGGGGGGGTATGGGGTCCAGACCCCCCCATAATTGGCCCCATAAATACCTAAAACATCTAACATGTATATTAATATATTCTGAAGCGAAGTCCCCACTTTAAGGTATTTGGAAAATTAGCTGGGAAATTGCTTAAACAATTCCTAAATACGCCACCACACGGAAACAGACTGAAACTTGAAAATATAAAATATTATATACAATGAGGTTCAAGTCGATGCAAGTCGAAACTATTACAATTATACATAATAATACGAGGTATGTCATTCTTTTGACCTGCATTATAGCCGGTTTAGCCATATAATAATAATATGTACCTGGCTCAAAACAATATATTCAACTATGTTTTATTAGTATTTACTTTTTATTATACTCTTGATATCGTAATCTGACTCACACGTTAGACTCCTTCAATTCATCTTTTTTTAAATATTTAGCATCGAGCTAATGTACACCAGTCAATAAAATATAACTGCTGTTTTCACACGGAATTCACGCTGAATTAATGACGTATACTATTTTAATGCTTTTACACTTGAAATGCAAAATATTATTTTTGAAAAATAATTTATACATTGGTATATATGTTAAGAACATGCTAGTTTGAGTTTGTACACGACCTGACCCAAAGACGTGAACCGTAAAATATGTGGAGTTTGACTTTTTCACACGCCTCGGGACAGGACACGTTTGTTGGTTGACTTGCGACACGTACACACAAAATACAAAATCTTTCTGTCATCGGTTTTTAAGACAAAATCTGAACAACGTGTAAAAGGTCATTCGTTTTGCGATATTGTATCGTACGTGTAGGTACAAACACTGTTTAAGTTCGTGAGTATATCGAAACCGCTGGTAACGTCTTTATTCGTGAGGTGTGGAAATCGTTCGTACAAAGAATCTCTGGAAACTCTATCGCTACATTACATTATAAATAAGTGCACCGTTAAATCTTGTAGTCATTATTACTATGGTTATTAATTTTTGGGAATCGCGGTAACGCTTGAATGTAGTCCGGTCAAAACAGCATTGATTATAAATACTAGTATAATGCTATAGTATTACGTTTATTAATAATACCCACGTAGGTATGTATTTGCAAATTTTACTTAATTCGCTCACAAACAACTATTATACAGGTATGAGATATCCACAACCGAATTATAGTGTTTAGAAATTGCATTTTTTCACAAAGTATATAATTTGTTGAGTGCTTACGAAACGTGTTATCTTTATTTTCGGCATGTTAACTGTATTATTTATACTATTGTTACGCTATGTTATAAGCATATAGCCTCCAGTCACATTCAAATGGGTACATTTTAGCAATAAATAAAACGCATTAAATCGTGCATCATTTAATAATAATAATAATAAAAATATATTAGTGTAGGAAGTTTTTATTAATAGCTAAGTGTCTGTTTGATAAAACATTTGTACTAATAAACAAGATGTGGGTTTATTACTTAGAAAGTACAAAAATATTATTATACCTCGGCTTCGCCGACAATGTTGTTAAAATATATAACTGTTAAATTACCTTGGGTCAGTATTTCGAGATTTTATATTATAATATGCTCAATGCACATTAAAATATTTGTAAGATTATTAATCGATATGGTCATATGGAAATACGAAATTAAATACGTTAAGCTCTCTTGAAGTGCTAATCGAAAGTAATAATTTAGGTCTGTATATTATGCCATAAACCTAAGGTGACGAAACACTCAAGACTGTTTAGTTATATTCAAATCTAAAGAATAGTGTCGGGACAATCAAACGACACACAAGAAAATTATCAGTGCATTAAAATCCTTAAAATACAATTAGGTTGAATGAACATTGCATAACTTAAACCATTTATTATATTATTCCATTATTAATTTAATTGTGATTTAACTATTTAAGTTTCGGGTGTTTAATATAAAGTTAAACCACAATTACACATTACGTTTATACATAACATTACATTTTAGAGTGCAATAAAATGGAATCGCTTCACAAGACAATGCTCGTGCAAATGTAATATTTAAATAATACATTTGATAAAACATTTAGAAACTTAATTTTCTTGTTCGAGTAGAACCGCACCGAAAGACTATTCCGGTAATTGGCCCACCGGATATATGTGGGCCAAGAAATTACCAAAACAAGATCGAATAATTATTCCACGATAAACACAATCCGTATCGTACACGGACTATAGCCATGTGAACATGTTCTATAACACTTAACGATTTCAATAAATATTTATTGAATTTAAATCTGTATGTTGAGTAAAAATACAATTCGAAGAACCTAGAGCTAACAATCTAGTACCCATCTGAATGTTTAAAATAGCAAAGGTTATACTAGGTCTTACTGCAACAATAGTAACAGATATTGTGTTCGGTGTGGCAAAAACCAGTCACAGCTTTGTAACCTGACCAAAAGCTCGATACTCTTGCCAAATGTTGAAATGCGTCATCTGCAATGGTAATCATACATCATGAATGCATGGTTATCAAAAACGTACAACAACGAAAGAATAAAAATGTTAATAAAGACAATCTAAATCCCGATGGGTACTAATATTATTCAAAAACAAATTTCTGACATCAGCTCAAATTTAAATAATATTTCCTACCAAACTTATTCTCAAATTACCAAATCAAACATCAAACACTCAAACAATAACCATTATGTATATTATGCATCATACTTATTAGTATACAACTTTTCTTTTAAATTAACAAATTTAGAATTCTTATTAAGTTGATAATATCAACCCATTTATCTCACTTCTAACAAATGTTATTCTTTATCAATATTACTATTGAACATAAATTGATGAACACAGAACCAAAATTAATTTAAATATTCATCGAACGAGGTACAGAAACTCATTTAACAATAAATAAATTGAAATCGAATTGAGGTGCTGTTGCCTATTACTTGTTAGTCAACAGTTTCCTCGCATGAGTGTTTATAATAAATTATTTATTAATTATATGCTTTCTTTTATGCTTAAAATGACTCATTTAATAATAGCTCATTATGCACTGTTACTATAGATTGCAAATATTTTTAATAATAATTATAGCAAAAAGTTGCATTAGATTGCACACACACAGCGGTCTTAAGTTTGAACTATATGGTAATTTGAAATAATGAAAACTGCTTACGTAAATTGTAATGTCAACATTTGAATGGAAAACTAAAAAGTATACACTGTCTAAGTGGTCTCATATAAAATATAATGTGCTGATGATAATTTCCACGACAAAGTTTTTCTTTTCTCCTGACGAGAATCCCAACCGCATGACATGCCATATAATTTCACTCGTTTTGGACGTATCTCACGTGTGTGCTTATTATCGAACCATGGTCACCACAATTGGTTTGTCGAAAGTCTCGTACCACACTTTAAAACTACATTTTATAAAACGTGCCCGTACTTGTGTGTGTGTGTGTGTGTGTGTGTGTGTGTGTGTGTGAGTAAGTGAGTTAAACACTACGCGTATGAAGCGCAGAGAAAGTATACACAAATGTTTGGTTAGTGGTTAAAAATAAGGGGTTTCAGTGAATTTTTTTCTTCTACCACCCCCCACCCCCCTTTTATTCAACAACTTTAAGTGAGGATGACAGATTGCAGTTTGGAATTTGGTTCACCAGGATTAGTTGGCGGGTTGGTCGTGCCCATGTACTGTATACTAGGGATCACCGTAGTTTGTGTGCTTCGTTAGGTTATATGCTCATGAGTACGACGAGTCATTATAAAAGAAAGTAGTGAGATGGGGTGAGAATAAAAAAAAAAAAAATCAACACCGTACCGGTTGTAAGTGTGTACAGCTGGTGTAGGTAAACTGTATGTAATAATATTATGTATATAAATATATTGTATAATATAATATACGCGTATAGGTGTACATTGCAGGTAATTGGTATACTGTCTACATAATATTTATACCATGTAGGACATTTAGACACCAAGACGTAATTGCAGGCTTACGGTGTCAACGTTTGTTGATGGGTTAATAATGTTATATTATTCTGTGTATTTTTTACTTTCCACAATATTTTATTCCGACGCAAAGTCGACGGTTACTGGAAACTTCAAACCGATTTACTATGTAACCAGTTTCCGTAAATCATGTTTAATATTCAAACGCGTGTGATGTACTGACGTATCAAGTGCGTTATTATATTAAAATCTTACCACAGTAACGAGATACAGATCATATTTTACACTTAGGTACTTATCGTCTATAGAACGTTCCACCGACAAATTTCCCATAAAATATCATCCTACACCTGTCCCATTCAACTTTCCTTATTTAAATCTCACAAGCTCCGTACGATTTAAGCGATGTAAATTTACTTTCTATTGCAAAGAAGGTAATAAACTAATAAATCATTAGATAAACTTGATCGAAAATCAAATTGGAAAAATACATGTATTATAATATTCTATAAGATAACGAACACTATATTTTAATCTTCTTTATATGAGACCAATCAAAAAACTTGTTGTACAATGTGCAAATGAACAGAAATGTTAATACTTTTAGTGAATGTATCAGTATGAGGTAAAGCTATAATTTATTAAATCACGTGTATGATTAACAATTAAAGCAATGATTCAATTAGCTGACCAGAATCGAAGGTCTAAAAACTGCTTTCACAAATAACGAATACTGTTCAAAAACAAGATAGTTAAAAACAAAAAAAAAACCGCGTCCGCCAGGAAAATTGAATACTTACACAATCGCCAGAAATTAAAATATCAGTTTTTATAATCAAATTAAAAACGTGACTGGATCAGTAATAGAAAGCTCTGATACAATACCACAGTTTAAAATTACATATGTAACTATATTATAATTTATTTTTTGTTCTACAAATACATCGAAACATATCTCTTTAAAATTTAAATTCGATTGACCTTAAAAATTCTATGTTTTGTAAATTCATCGTGAGAGAACAATCCATAAATGCTCAACTTCTATTTGTATATTATTAAATGTAGCGGATCACATTACAACAACACACAAGTATATATTTTATTTACATACGAATATACGATTAATAACATAATAAATATTCATTAGGTTTATATTTATTATTTCATTTTAATAGGAAATATGAAAACAATAATTTATTCAAAACACAATATGTTATTATCATATTATGATTAACTAACGCAATTATATAATTAAATATTTTTTCGGATATTACACAATACTGCGATAAATGATAATTTATTTTTATTTGCGATTTTAAACATAATATATGTTATATTATAGTATACCTATGATACAACTATTAGTATAGTTGTAGTATAGTAGTATAGTAGTAGCACAACTATAGTGCCTACTTATTAATTAATTTATATGGATTTTACTGAGAACGTTTAAAAAAGTGTTGAATCAATTTACATAGGTAATATTATCAACTGTTTTAGTTGTACTTACACTCACATGGCAAACCAGTTTAAATCATATTGCTAGCAATGTCTCTGTGTAAGCCTCGTTCCGGTTGTAACGGTATACGTTCAACAACCAGAATTCCAAATTTCAATATTTTTTCCTCGTGGTCCCGCTACATGGTAACTAAACTGTTTGCACATTGCTTGGCCCCAAATTCCAATACTTAATAACATAGAACCTAAAGACCGATGTAAACCTAATACTATTAACAAATACAATTGAAGTTATTTTATTTTTGAAACATACTTGAGATTATGAATTGAATAAACTCGTTTTTATTTATTATTTGTTTTAGTAATATAATATTTTCTACCATAGACTATTTCAAATGCAAGACGAATAATACAAACATAATATGGTGGGTATCATATAATGCACCTAAAAATATTCAGTTGAAGTTATAGTGACTTTATCAATCTAGTTTCCATGCACCTAGTACCTACCTGTTATATTGAATATTAATATGAAACTGGTTTTCAAATAACCACAGAAAATGAAAATGTTGTTTTATTTTGTCGAAACACTAGCTTTATGCATTATTTCCATATAGCTATTACAATTCACAGTTAGTTTTGGACACTTAGCTATCGCAAAGCCATGACTAGGTTAGTATTTTGTAAGATGCATCTAGAGAAAACTGTTAACCAAGTTATTGGAGTAGGACGGTGCGTACAGCGAAATATTTACAGACTTCAGCTCTGCTTAGCAATCAAATAAAATACTAACATAGTAACACAATATACGTATAATATATATAATTATTTACAAATAGGATATTATAACAGATATAAAAAAATCATAATAACTATAATTATTGAATTATATAATTAATAGAATATGTAAAACAATTAGGGGTATCATAAATTATTTTTATTTTTTTTAATACCTAGTTAAAGTATGCATCCGTAGTAAATCCTCATTTAATGTTAGAAAATAAGAAAAATGATGAATTCGGTAAATTATAGCTATAAACATATTTTTAATAATACCATGTACGCAAAATAATGATATATGTATAATACAAAGAAATAATAATATCATTACTTGTTAATGGTTTTACTTTTGGAAAAGTATCTTAAAATCAAAAATGATTTTATATAGTGAATCATATTATATTTCATTATTTTTACACGATTATAGTTTATATCCGAAAACCAATCAGGGAACTCGTGTACAATGACGTTACTTGTGAATTGCTATAATATTTTCAATGTTAGGTTATTTCCAAAAGACGTGTATTATTATTATAGACATGTATCGATGTATCCAATATTTTCTTTTCAGGCTCATCGTATAAAACTGACTGCCTATTTATTCAAACTATACTCCTGCGCACGTTTTACTATTACTCTGCAGTCTGCAGTCATAGTATAAGAGAAAAATTTCCTTTAGACCAGAATCATAAAACATCTTAAAAATAAGTACATCGATCATGACATATTATATAGGGTATCATCTAGTAAAGTTGTACTAGTTTTGCACAGTATGCGCGTCTCCTTCTCCTCGGGCCCATGTCGTAACTTCTCTTTGGTTAATTTTGTTCTATGTTATATAATATGTCACACACGCGTCTTCATATGCGTTCCATCGCGCAATGATCACAACTGTAAACACATATACTTCTATATAAGTCTAATTTCAAATTCATGTATGTATATGATTGCGACAGCCAATAATAATTAGTGGAGAACTACGATAAAGGCGAAGTAAAGAGCGGAGGATGCGTATCAAAATACTGTGATGATACCTATCTAATTTGTCATGGTTAGTATAATTATGATAACATTTTGAACAAAATATACTGAAATTCATAAATTGACTTTAATACTATAGGTATATGTACCTATATAATATCTATGTAATTCGGAAAATATGATAAACTATTTATGTGTATAAATTAATATACACTAGATATGAACGATTCAAATTTGTTCAAAAACATTATGTTGTTTTCGGACTTTTTGAGATAAACAGTAATTATTAATAGGTATAGGTACTCTACTAGTTACAATGTATTACCTAGTATAAGTACTAGCCGTATTCTGTGACATCAGTACCATTTAGGTTCACGAGTGACTCGTGACATAAGTGAAGAATAAGATTGTATTAACATTGACTGTTGACATCGCAGGTTATAAGACGTTTCCGTTTGAAAAATCGGAAGTTCGGGCGATCAGAATGCCGGCAAGACGACCGTGGTTATAAATATCTAAATAGGATGCTGAATAGATTGATAAAAAATAAACAGGTATACCTACCACGTGTGGATACCATTTTAAATTACGGTACTTTCTCTTGGACTCCCACTAACTCCTGACACACACGCACACGGTAGGATGTATATTACAGCTTATATATATAATACTATGTGTAGGTTACCGACTATACAACACGTGAGTGTGTGACGTATATGTTCACATACGAGCGAAATGGAACCTTGGGTTTTGCACCGATTTACCTCAAGGTTAATATTATGTACATGTTTTTATTTCGAAATTATAATAATAAATAACGACAAAGACGACAAAGACGTGCGCCATAATGGTATATGTCCATTGACCGCACACGCAATATGGGTCATCTTTTGACAATCGATATCATGTCGGACACACGTCATTCATACGAACTGTTTTTAAAGAACAATATTGATTACAACTAACTTCAACCAATTTTACTACAGAATGGTATTCTACCACTATTTAATTTATAATTTTCCTTTTTTATCATTTATGTTATTTAATACGATTATAACGAAACATTTTATACACGTAAACATAATAGTATAATATTATTACAGCACCTACACAATACACATATAATTATAACATATTATATTACATTGGCGTGTAGGTATTATGTGTGTTTAGATTTCAGAACGCAAGTAAGATACTTGATCTAAATATCTTAATATTTAAGGCTGCAGTGTGCACGAATAATGTTCAAATTTATATTTTTCTCTCAATCGTTCATCTTCTAATACGATATGTACAATATTCGAATGTAGATGACTATCTATAAGTTACCGTATACGTGGTATGCAGTATAGTATACCACCAGAATCGAATGTAAACTAAAACTTCTAGGACACCATTCGGAATACGGTGAGCATTATTATTGTAATATTGTCTAGGCATTTCTAGACCCCCCACAAGCAATGAATTCGGTCAAGTCGAATTGATTAACGCAGTCGTGTTTGGTCACTCGTAAAAGTTTGGAAATAATTGTGGAGCTATTTTTTTTGTTAACTTTTCGTAAAGGGTTTTTTCAGTCATTATATTGTCCCCAAATCGTAAGGACCAACATTTCATATAGCTACGATCGATATGCTCGAATAGTGATTCGTTTGTTCATTTGTCCAAGAGTGTAAAAGACTGCAAGCCGTCCATATCCTTAAATCAGTATTATAGCGTAGCGCCACGTCAATATTATCGTGGAAGCTGGTTCATAAAAAAAAAACTAACAATATCCGGATATCCGTTCGAAAGCTGAACAATGTTTATCGAATACATTCGATTATTAATTATTATACGCCATGTTGAATTTGTGTTTGCACGTGTTCTATCAAGCTGATTTATTAAAAGTAAATATTATTAATAACAGTTTCAAAAAATATCAAATTAAAATTCTGAGTACTGTGTGTAAACAAAAATACATTCTGAAAATTTCTTAACTGTAATATAATTTACAGTTGATTTTTAAAAATTAAACATGTATGGATATGTACGTTTGATTTTATTATGAAAGTTAAAAAAAACCAAAAAATCAAATACTCTAGTTGCCTTCACTAAACATTTAATGAATCAATAGAGAGCTATGGTCACTTAAATAACATGATTTATTAGCCCATGATAGGTCAACTACATTTTATTGATCCATTGAATTAATAGTCTATGCCCACGGTTCGGTATAAGTTATGGTAAACCAATTAAAATTGTATACCCACACAATAATGAAGACAATTTTGGATTTGAATCTATACTAAGACTAAACAAATTTACATTCACATTAACATTCAAAGATATTTTATTTCTGAAAATCGTGCTAAATTTGTAATATAAACCCTAACCAGTGCAAGTTGACAACAGCATTTTGATAGATGAAGTATTTATTAAAATTGTTGAACCTTGAGAATTATATAAAGAAATAAATATACAAAATAGAACAATTCTATTTATAATTGTTCACTCATAATATTATGTAGGTAGGTACATAGTTGTGTAGAAAATGTAAAGTATACTAAATATTATTGGGTTGATGAGTACATTCGAGGTAAAATATCTGTACATTTTTAACATAGTTTAAGTTACTTACATTTGTTTCTTTTCTTCATACAGTAGTTCAAATTTTATGTCATCGAGCAAAGGTTTCTGACTTATGCGATGCAACAAAGAATTCCATTGTTCGTAAGGAAAATTACGAGTACTTACAGTAACAATTTTGTATCTTAAATTGGACCGTTAGGTAGGTAACGTTGGTTATAAAATTGTTATAATTCAAAACTATGCGGTGTTTATTGTTTAACATCATCGTTCAAATAATTTTCATGGTTACAAATGATTATGCTATAAATTAAAAGGATATATCAACCATCATTTTTATATTTTAGTTAATTATGTATTTATCCAGTTGATAGATTTTGTTCTAAATTTAGATTTATAAAGAATTTGGAATGAAAAACGTAAGTGATTAAAATAAAAATATAGCTTTCACCCAAGGTCTAGTTTAATGATTTGTATTTCTTTCTCCCTGTTTCTCTCCCTCACCCCTCTTGTACATATTATTGTTGTATGTAGTATATATCTTCCTAGCACTCTTCCCTCACCTACCATTTCTATCACTCTCTCATTCTGTCTCTGTCTCACTCTCTCTCTCTCTCTATCTGTCTCTCTGTCTCTTTTTACCCGTTAAATTTTTGAACATACATATTTT
Source organism: Macrosiphum euphorbiae (assembly GCA_949089665.1). Lineage (NCBI taxonomy): Eukaryota > Metazoa > Arthropoda > Insecta > Hemiptera > Aphididae > Macrosiphum > Macrosiphum euphorbiae. The sequence goes on along the minus strand of CARXXK010000003.1, from coordinate 17,562,550 downwards.
GGAATGCATGCTATATGAATGACCGGTCACTTTCTCCGATGTCTTATCGGACTCTTCTGAACCTAATTATTAAATAAAATATTGTACTGCCGATGACGGTCACTTACACTTTAACGTGGGACCACCTACACAGTTACAGCTGTTAATCAGATACCTTACAAACAACTATTACAATTTTAAGTATATATAAATTAAAAATAATTCTGTATTATCTTAATTAACAAATCAACCGATTATCTATATCACATAATATATATATAGGTAGCCGTATAATAGGTATCATATTATTGTGTGATCACACATATCTGTTGATTGTTTTAGATGGCGAATGCTAATTGAATGATTTAAATAAATATAATACATTGTATGGGGACATGTTTTTTACTACTGGGAATTATGATTATCGGATATTATTTGTTACTTTTGACTTAGGCTTTATTGGATTAAACATCCCACAATTAAAATATAATTACACTTAACCACCTAATTAGTATTAATCGATTTAATCGGTGATGTATTAAATACCTAATTGATAAAACTCGGTTTTCATATTTTATTTATTTTTTAACATATTTCGTAAATATATATTTCACGGACGTTAGGTACTTCTGAACCGTTTTAAAGCAGTGGACTAATTAGATATAATCATAAAACATTAATTATAATGATGAAATTATCGTTTGTAGATACGTCGTGCCACTTTCTATTTAAAATCATTTGGGTACGACATAAATTATCTGTTACCTTCTATTTCTATATATATATATATGCACATATTTTGTACTATTTTAATTGATACTATTGTACATGATAAACGAATTCATAACTCGTGATAATATTATATATTATATAGGTGCGTACAAATATAAACATTAGTTGAACGTCAATATAATTTATTATTATTATACTATAAACTTGATGCTTTTAGATTCTTGATATTCATAACGCATGTTGTAAGTTAGATTTGTTCGTGGTTATTTTTTCTAATTCTTAGATTAAGATAAACTACTGATGAATTACGAAAAAAATAAAATAAATATATCATCATAGAGACTGTTCAAAAACATTTTTAAATATTTCATGAAACATAATATCCAATAGTAATAATCAAATAATTGTTTAAATAAATATACCTATTTTTAATTTATATTTACATGTTTTATTTTTTTATATCAGGAAAATGTAATAATAAAATCGTAGCCATATTTCCATAATCACATCAAACCATGTCTATCAGCAAAATTGAATTTATCAAACATGGAGAATACAAATTGTAGTCATGTGTAGAACACTAAAACTATTTTATATTTTAATAAGTGATGAATATTAGCGAGACTTCAATAAACAAAATGTTCTAGAACGTTTTATTTGTTCACAACGTTCAAAAGTCTTTTATAATCCATGTCACATTTATACATTTTAACGTTTTAGGTAATACAAAAGATAATCACTATATAGTGACTATGGTAGACTTTGCATGTACAGCATTATAAAATCATTGACACAGTAAACATTGTGATATTAACAACGACACGGTAGAGAGCACTTATTCCGTTAACTGTAATGGGTTGCTTTTTCTTCACATTACATGTGAACTGAATACTATAATATGCACTTTCATATACGAATTGTATTATCGACCTTTAAATATAAACTGATAAATGATAATAGTCTGTTAACCTAGATTACTAAAACGCTTCTTAAATTTATTTTAAGACTTTTAGAGCCGGCCTTGATAAAAATCCCACAAAATACAACCACATAACAAAAAGAGATTTAAGAGTAGTATTATACGGTTTATACATTGTATGGTTGTATGATAAATTCAGAAACAATCAATCATTTTGTCTGTCGAGGTAAGGGTAACGCATATATTATTTTCTTAGCACATACAATTCCGTTTAATCATTCCTAAAAGCGAGTTAGTAGACTCATTTTCTTTCTTCATGATGAATTTTAAGTGTTTTTCATCTTTATTTTAATAATGAGAGCATTATAAACATCCAGCTTTTAAACCAGACAAACATATCTACATGACTTTGATAATCGCTGATATTTCTCTACTATAAATCACATCAGCAAACTATATTTTCGGAACTCTCTTAATGCAATGTTTTGTAACGATCGGGTGCTCGTATAATTTTTCGTGAAAATATAACAAAGTAATGAATCTATGTGTAGCTTAATTATCATGGTTTAATTAATCTTAGAGGAAACATTACAGTTTTTATTAAATACAATTTGTATATAAATGGTAAAATGTTGTTTGAAACAAGTCGATGAAAGGCTTATAGAAAACTGATTCTGTGGAAGTTTCAATTTATTGAACGCATTTCGTGGTAAAACAAAAAAAAATTATATTTTAAGATTATATCATTACAATATAATTTATTATACCATATAAGTATTATAATATGAAGCTGAAAATCATCAAATACTTAAGTAAATATAAATAACCTGAAATTAATCTGATACATACTATCAATCTATCAACAGATATTAATTAAGTATGGGCAATATAATATTTATATAATAATATGCTCTTATTGTACGAGTTATTTTTCAATCTTATTGACGTTAAACTATAAAACAATTATAATTATATATTTAATATTTTAAAACCAATGCAAAATAATATATTATTACCTACTCTTGAAATCATTAAACTAAAATAGTAATTATTATACAATGGTTCCAATTTTTTACATAATTTGTGTAACTTGAATGTTTTTATTATTGTTGTATGACATTATTTTATTAACTACTAATTGTTCGTCGTTAATATGTTTTTGTGAGACTGACAAATGATTCTTGAACTTACAAAGTATCTATTTCAAAACTTTAAATGGTTATTTTAAACCAGTTTGCATTTTAAATATATTTTTTTGGGGCTTGGGGCTTTGAAAACTGAGATCATTACCTTGTGGAACTTTGGAGGGAGGGTACTGTAGGTTTTAAACACGTGTGTGTTTGTTTTGGCAGAGTTTTTAAGTAGGCACCCGTAGGTGTGGGGGTTGGCGGCCTCTCTCTTCGGACACCGTGACTGCCAGAAGAAAAATGCCACCTGTGGTCGAGTTCGAACCTGCGACGGTGCGCGTCCCAACCAACATTTTAAATATTATACATACCCGTAAAGTATATGTAATATATATATATTTATGTATATATATTATGTATATATGAATGTGTATTCTATTACTTAATATGCTTCATGGCATAACTCATATTCAAATAAGTTAAATATTTTCAGACTTGTGTATTATAAGGATATACGTAGGTCAAATATTGCAGTAATAATACGTTATTGTTACTATCGGGTATTTTTGCTTTAGGCTCTTACTTAACCCCAAGTTTAGAGTACAGGTCATAATTTATTTGTAATGCTGTACGCGTGCTGAATCTTGCAGTTGATATATAACAGGATATTTAATCAATATTTTAATATATAATATATGCATTTTGAATATGACATGAACACTGCATTCTAAGTTCTGACTCATCTGTTCAACTGGAGTTCACAGAGTGCAGTTTAACCATACCTAATTAATAATTATGTGCATACAAAATATGTATCTCACAGTTCCCTATACCTGTATTGTTATAATTAAAAATAATATAAACACAAAAGGCGTTATTGCAATAATTATTATCGTTTCGTTTATTGCATAATGTAAATAATAAATAATAATAAATAATTAAAAAAAAAAAAAAACAAAAAATCGTGATCCATAGAAACGCCCCACATAGTCGAATGTGATAGATATTTAGTAATTATTTCGTTGTTCTGTACATATACGATTTTTGATTGTAGACAACTATACAGTCGGTGCTAGAATAGAAATTAAAGGTATACTTAAATTCACTATTTGAAAACAGAACAATATTGCCTACCATCGCGTTTTAGAGTTGATAATATTATGTTAAATGGATCGTCGTTAATAGATAATGACGTTTCGTATTATAGACCACGTCTGCTGTATAAAATAACAACCAGTCATAATTCGGTCACCTCCCACCTTGTTTTCACGTTGGGAACGAACGTAATATAATATTATTATATCTGCAGTGGTATATGAATCGTGTTTCACGAACAAATCGCAATTGTTTACATTTTTATGCGTATGGTTCCGATGGTTCCGTCTTTCAAAATTAACGGATGTGCTTTTGACACTTCTTCAACAGTATATCCGCACAAGAAAGTTCTACGTGATTGAGCGTTTTAGTATATATACATAATATGCGCATAATACGAACAGATATTTACAAACATTATAATCAGAACGTGTTAGTAAACGTCTGTGAATCTAAGTAATATTTCACATTTCTTCGAGATAGTACACGTCCTGTATAATATTATCTAACTACCATCGACAACGATACCACGTGTATAACTACAGGTTAATGATTGCATATTATAATTTAGTGCTGCGGTGTAAATCGAAAAGTTGTGTAGATATGTATTTTATATCTACATGCGTTGATGATGTCAACGCAAAAACGGTATTTGCCGTTTGTAATATTTATGTAAAAAGAACGAACCGCGGTATTGGTAATCATCCGAGTTGACTGTACACACGTGTCCACAACAAGTTTCACAACAGCTATATCGACTACCCGGATCAATACGGTGTATTATGTGTTCACACTCTGACTCTCACATTCCACAAAATGTAATACGTACACACTCTACGTTTTGTTTTCTTATTTTCATCGAACTGCTCTACACAAATTATTTTTATATATAAACACGTATTAGTTTATTACCCACTCGTCTTGTTTTTAGTATAAATGTACAGGTAGGTGGTACCACATGTTGTGATCGGTCCAAAACGTACCTATGTATTTAAATTTCTCACAGTTTGGTATGTATATTTTTTTAAATAAAAAAAAAAATCCCCACCTCGGGTTGTCAACGTTAACAATATTGTGATAATACGGAGAATGAGAAAATACCAAAATCACTTCAGTTTTGTATAAGTTTTATTTTGAGGTAGAATGTCGTCAAACAATAAAATATGAAGCCTCAAGTCGTAAAGTCGTTACATTCAGATAATTCCCGCTCGTCAAAAATGATTTATACCTAATTCAAAATTCTAATAAAAATAACGTTGGTTTTCTAAAATTCCAAATTTGAGATTCCAAGTAACCAGTCAAATTGATAAAATCAATTTGGTACTTATAATTTCTGAAATATTAGAAATTCAACCTACATAATATTATGGGTGAAGTATATTTGCCTATTCTGTCTATAATTTATCTCACGATTCGTCACCTGTCAACTGCCGAGTAAAGACTTAGTACTAAAAACTCCATTTCATGTGATTATTATTCCATGGATTGCTATAATCATCGATATGACGTATTACGCACAAATCTTTCTATTTCTAAATAGGATAAGGCGTGTTGTCCGAAAAGCTCGCGGTATATTGCCCATGACATGATAGCCAGTCAGCAACCATAATAATTCCTATACGTAATGTGTGTTTATATATTGTGTATCGTAAACTAAACGTATAATAATATAACATAATATTATATTATATATTTGAGGACTAACACTTGATAAATGCACTGAATTTTAATGATATCTTTTACACTTAATACGTACAACGTAAAATGTATAATATGTTACTGTCCTTCACGATTTGCGTGTACGAAGAAATCGTGCACAGTTATCAGTGTACCCGTGATCTTATTTTAATATTTAATAATGGCATGCTATCTATATGGAATTATAACTGTATAGGTAACTGCACAAAGACTACTAAATAATATTGTATGGATCTGAGCTATAAAGTTTTTTTTTTTTCGGTCTGTTTGTTCGTTCCTTATACGTGTTCAGCAGCAGAAGTAGAAGAGTGACCATCGTCAAACAACTCCTCGGAATATAATTTGCTACGAACGTATTTCAGGTATAATAATATATACGAACACTATTATAGGCCAGTGTGCCAAACTATCATTTCCGATAACATCTCTACGGGTGTGGACCGAATACCGGTAAAATAATAAGACCAAAGTCGACAACTGTAGTTGAACTGTCGCCGCGAGTTTATTATTATTATTATTATAATTATTATCAAATATCGCTTAATTAGTAAAGTGATAAATCTGAAATAACATCTTGTCCAGTAAACGGGTTTAATGCGGTTTTTTTTATAGCAGCTGTGATATTTTGGGATATCCATTAGACGTAATAATAATATAATATAATATTCATATTATATTATGTACCTAGGTAGGTAGTAACTATCCGAGGCTTACATTTTTTTCCACTTTTTTTGATAAAACCGATTTCTTGTTCTCGTTTATCTTTCTACGTTGATTAGCTTTCTAATATAATTATACGGCGAAAACCAGTAATGCATTATGTTTCCATATTATACTTGGTTAATTTTCTCTAATGTTCTCAGAAATAAGCTGTTTTAAAACATCAAAACAACGTTAGTGACGATTATAGTTTTTTTTTTTACAAACCGTAAATTATTAAGTATTATAATTTTTTATTTCGACGAAGTTGTGGATTATGAAGGTATTTATATCGTAGTATACGTATTATTATAATGTAACATTAAAAATACATAACAAAAAAGATTTTTAAAATTTCTCATATACCTATAACAGTATTTTTTAAAAACCACAGGTACATTATTTATAATACTACTGCATTGTCATAAAACTCTACTTGATAGCAGCTATTGTTGTAAATAGCACGGCAAAGGTGTTTTTTTTTACAGAATTATCAAGTTATAATTCAAAATAAAAAGTATGAGGGGGAACGGAGTGGCCGATCGAACAACGGCGTCGTTTCCGACGTTCACTGTCGCCGGTTTGAATCTCGACCTCGGGTGGTTTTTCTCTCTGGGCAGGCAACTGTCTAGATAGAGAGGTCACCATCCCCCGACCGGGCATGGCAGAAACCAATTTGAAATTCTGCCAAAAACCAAAACCACACGTGTTCACCAACCTATAGTACCCTCCCCTACAAACGAACAAAACAGCTAATGCCATAGTTGCCGGGCTTAATGATCAATAAATAAAAAAAAAAAGTATAACTTGTTTATAAAGTCAGTAAAATTTAGTATTTTGTAATTTTTTATATAATATAACATGCATATGTGGTAGGTACCTATATATACGGGGTGATTCAAAATTTATGTTACAACAATAGGTATATAGTAATAGTATATTATTGTAACATACATTTTGAATTACTCTATATATATATATATATATATATTTATATTTTATTTATTTATTTACGGACAAATTGTCCCATTTCTATGTGTATTTCTAATACAGTTATAATAGAGACAATTGTGAATAAAGTAACAGTGAGTTAGACATTAATAATATAGTTTAATGATATTCTTACATTTATAAAATATTTGAAATATATAGACTAAATCATTATGAGTGGAAATTATAAAATTATTTTTTTTCAAAACTATCACCGCATATTTGTGTTAGTTTTGTAATTTGTTTGACACTGATAAAATATGAGTTAATTATTCAAACTGTAGTTAGGTATTAATTATTATTCGTATTATTCGTATGCGCAATAAAGTTTAACTTTTAAGTGTTCTTGATACGCTCTGATTATATGTATTATTATAATTGTATCAGTAAAGTTATAATCCTGATATATAATTAAAATTAAAAATCTAACACAGATAGCAGCAATATACCACGTGTATATAGGTATAATGGTACAATATGTACCAACTTAAATTTTTTTACATTCATACGCATATAGCTATACTATATACCATACATTTTTTTTTAATATTTGGCCTACAAGTCAATTTATATTATATGCACGAATTTATGTATTCATATAACTTAGAATAAAATATAATACCATCTTAGTTCCGTACACAAATTATAATAACAACGATATGATGACTCTGGGCAGTTCAATATCCAATTGTAATTTTATGTGATACCTACGAAAAAAAACTGACCAGTAATTGATTAGACATTAAAAAAATTGGTATTGTGTCCATTACATTGTATTTTTTAGATTATTTATTTATTGCGTATCTTTAGAAAATCATTAATTAAAAAACAATTATATTTTAAATTATATAACTGCGTAATCATTGTAAAATGTCCATATCATTTTAGATTTAGAACATAACTGTATCGATAATATTATTTTGAGATGGACAATGTTAATATTCCAGGAAATATTTTGCTAAAATAAAATTTTACGAAAATTGAAAGATGGTTGGGATAACGTTCTATTGCTGCATTTTACAGGAGTATAATTTGAATAATATATTATCAACTTATTTGACCTATATTTTAAGCTTAACAAGTGAGAAACTAGCGTAAATAGTTTAGTAGGTAGTCTGCATTCATATGTGGCGAGGTGGTGAACGATAGTGAACGAACCAGTTTTCAGTTTACAGTTTGACCAGAACAAAATGCATAAAAATTGTCAAGTGAACATAATATTATCATAAAATAAACAATAATATGGTTATCATTTATATATATATATATCTGTGTAACTTATATAATAATTCAAATATTAAATATGTAAAATACCAATAAATATTAAAGGACGTAGTTAAGTATATTATTTAAAAAATGTTATCAGATGAACTCGAAAATTCAGGTTTTTACAACATGTAATATTACTTTTTCATAAATAATCGAAATAAAGTGTTTGTTTTATTATAAACATATTTTGACAAGGCTTTAGATTTTTCTTATGTGGTAGCAGAAATGCACGAACTTTTCAAAGATGCCGGACCTGCAGTATCTATAATAATATACATATTTGTCCGGATACACAGGTGATACACGACAAACTACTTTTGTTAATATATAGGTACTTTCACAAAATATTTTTGATATAGTTTCTCGAACAAAATCTTAGGGACTTATTTTCAGAAAATTTAATACTCACCATTTGGCCTTGAAGTATTGATGATGTTACTTGTTTTTGGTCATGTTCAAACTTCAAACATATTATGATCAATGTTGTATTTAATTTAATCTACAACGGATATTTGAGTAGGTAGGTATACTTCTATCCCACAAAAAATTACCAACATCTCAAGTTACAATTTTCTTCATATAATGTTATAATTGTTAGGTATGTTTACTAAACTTAATAAGGTTTGGAGCCATTTTTTTTTTAAAATTCAGAATAGTATTCCTAAAATGTGTTTTATTGTCTATGTCATTGAATACCAAGAGTCCAAGTATGAAGTACGTACATACCATAAAATTAAAATATATACCTAACATGAACACTTATGATATTATATCTGATATAACTATAATTGTACAGTATACATTCTTTCAATAGAGATGCTATTGTATGATGTGAGATGTATGATTTATCAAACAGTTTTTTACCTAACATACTGATATGTGATAACAATGTAAACATAACAAAACACGTCATAGCATAATAAGATATTTTATTTTACTCATAAGATAAATATTAAAAATATATTATTACTAAAAAAATAGTCTTAAAGTATATCAAACGTTCTTTAAATATATATGTACATTTTTGAAAATAAAGATATATCTATAATAAACTTACTTTTGACACAAATCCATTGGTTCATTAATAAAAAAAAGGCAAATAATTTATAATAGGTACAAAGAAAACAAGATCATAAAAAAATAAAATGACGAATTAGGGAGTCAAAACAGTGCTAATTTAGGGAGAAAATAACGTAATATTTAAGAAAAAAATAATCATCATAAACATAGGAATTTCGCTGGGTCAATTACTATAGGAATATAACATAGGTAATAATAAAGTGATTGTAATACACACGTTTATTAATCTTTAAGCTCGATTTAAAAAGAATACTATAAAAATGCAAATATACCAACAAATGTATACAAAAAAAAAAAAATAGATATAATTTACAAATAAATACATTTAGTTACTGTACTTTAATATATTATATAATGAAGTATTCGGTTTAAATATTATAATTTATGACATAATTTATTTATGCATGTTTACTGTCCATATAGCAATATCGGAATAGTTTTAAAATATTTATGAGAAAAATATTATGTAAGTGGAACCTACCTACATTTTTTACCATATAAAACAAAACAACACAATATGCTCATTTCTTTACATTCCATCGATAGTACTATAATTATTGAATTAATCGGTGTCAAAATGAAGTCTTTTTTTTTTAATTAACTTTTAACAAAATGTTATTACAGCTCAAAAATTACCTACAACTGATAAAATACAGATAATCTTACGAAGTTAATGATCAGAGCTTTTGTTCTACCAGAAAAGTTGAGAAGTTGAAGTTATACAAACATTTTAAAATACCTCAAAACACCTCTGAAATTATTAGACTGGACAAAATAAAAAAAAAAATTGTAATTCATTTACAAGCCCCCTCCCCTTGAAAAATCTTGCGTACGCCACTGGTATTACGCAGTTTGAAATCGTGTATCCAGCTTACTATATGTTTAAACTATGTATTAAATTATAATATATTTTGTTTTAAATAATGTAATATGCATGGTAACATTGACGTTTAATAGTTTAAGATAAGAAGTGCCTAATACAGGTACGATCCTAAATGTTATTTAAAATTTTTTTTTTTTTTTTTAGTAAGTACTCTTGGTCAAAACCATTAGTCTTGACAGCTACATAAATAAATAAATAATTTTAATAGTGTTACGTTGATGATTAAATGTACTGCTTTAGAGGTACAATAATTATAAACTATACTATGAGATATTACATTATATAACATTAGAATATGTAATACAGCGGTACGAAAATTAATGAAGCGGTTAAGAAATGGAGCAAGTTCAAAATTAAATTGTTAATTAACTCGGTTAGTTTGGCTTTTTAAAAAATATAAGCTATTGTACATATATGAAATAACTGCTTTCTTATACAATTTGTTTTCACAATAACATAATATAAATATTTGTAATGCATGAACAATTATTGTTTTAGTCAAAGGGTCTGCAGCACTTGGGCTTGTAATATCACATAAATAGAGTAATTTTTAATATATGTATATAATAAATTAACTCAGCCTCTCATACTAATTATACTGCAAGCGTCAAGATTAGCTCGGCGAAAACAAAGACGATGCATTACATCCAGGTCGGTGGTTTAAGATTTTAAGCAGGTAAACCTCGACGCATATTGAATTTCTGAAGAAAAAAAAGACCGGCCATATTGTTTTTTACTCAGATATAATTTTTTTCGCGATTCACTGTACTATAACTCGGTTGCTTTAATCTTTAAATTAGTTTCAAAATTATTGTATTTGTTTCAATAACTATTCCAAACAGATACTTCTTCGGAAGCTTATTTTATGACTCGCCGCACAATATAAGCCGACAACCTGATCTATAACCCACTAGTTCAATAATTATTATTGTTCGGAAAAAGGTCGTCAACATTATTATTGTATACCTATCTGTGTCTGCATTTTATTTCCGTCCACGTGCAATATATTATATAGGTATGTGATTAGATTTCGTCGAAAATCAGTAGGTACCTACGACGAGAACACTTTCACAATATTGGAAATCGTCTACAACATAACTTATCAATAGTAACATCAATAATATATTTAGGTTCGGTGATCATGTCATGCATATAGGGAGCACGTGATTCGGACATGCCCATCAACGGTTTTTATTACTTGTCGTGCGTCTGTTTGTATTTTCCTATGATTCTATTCAATTCAGTTTTCAGTAGGTGTGTACGACCTATTGTCGATTACGAGATTCTATTATTATTTAAATATCAGCTATTGTACGAAATCAGTTGGCATAATGTTGGTGCAGTGCAAGAATCCTTGAAAACTGAAACAATATTTCCACAACTCACCCGAACCACACCCTTCTGCTTATCGTCACATAATTTTCGTAACGAGTACCGCACTATAGTTTTATGTTTGCCCCTCGACGTTTACAGCTGAGATCCGCCATCCGGAAAATGGTGGTTTCTAATAATTTATTATATGAACATTCATAATGTGCAATACATATTATATAAATCGATTCGCAGTGAGTAAAAGTCCGAACAATAGATTTCGATTTCGGCCGTTCCCTCGGGCATTGAGTAGGTACCTACCGCAATACGCACGTGTATGGTAATAAAGGACAGCTATTATTTATCGGTGACATCAAACGGTAGTCGTTTTACCATTTCTCAAACCAATTGTTTTGGACACCGTAGCTATTAACTGCGTATAAAATGAATTGGTAAGATACACCATTGAAAGTAAAATTAAAACAAGTGATAATAATTGATGCAATTTTTTTCACAAGCACAATATGACAAACGGATATATATTATTATATACATTATATAGGTTAATATATAATGCCCATGCAGTTTAAAATAATTATACATTATAAATACCTAGACTTAAAATTAAATTATAGGACACGAATAAAAATATATTCCACATTTCTACAGTAGGTAGGTATACTTATTAGACTAAACAATGTAGGTACCTATTTAATGTGTTCAAACCTAATAATTATAGTAGAAATGTAAAAATATAGAATTAATTAAAATAGTTAAAACTATCAGTTTTATTTTTCATATTTTTACCTTTCATTCAGTAGCGTACTCAGGATTTTAGTTCGGTTAGGGATCCCCATTTACATGACTCCGATTTTTATATACTTGGTTAAAACAAATAATAGAGTTTAAGTTTCAAATTTAGACAACATTTAGAGTATATTTAACCTGGTCATCTCCAATCATAAATTAGAGTACTTTATTATAACCTCATGAGGCCGATATAAACATGGAATAATAATTGATACAGCGATTATGGCAGGCTCTTAGGAATGTTCTTAGAACAGCCGAAAACTATGATTCTCGATTTTATAACTATTAAAATGACTAACAGACAACAGTTAATCTACTCTGTGTATTGATTATAGTGGTAATAATTTTTTTTTTTTGTAGAAAGAAGTAATTTTAGGGGAGTTAGAACCCTAGAACCCTACACTTGCGTACGCCTCTGCTTTCATAACACTGTCCTAAGTCAAAAAACATTAAACATAAACTAATAAGGATTTGCTTATTAAAAAATGTCTAAATAACAACAGATAGTAAAATAAATTACAATAATATCATAAAATCTTTGATCAAAATCGTTTTTCGTATACAATTATTTTATATACTATTGAAGTCAAATTTAACACATCCATCACCATACTACATACCATAATATATTTTTCCTCTCAATTCAAAACTAAAAAAATATCAGAATGCTAATTTTCATACCTATTTTTACTCTGCGCGGATGTAGCATATTAATTGTATCCATATTCACCAACAATTTAAATCATTGTGCCATAATTATTACCAAATTTTTTGTTTTCATATTTATGAATACCAACGTATAGGCTAAAATAGTTGGATAGAATTTAAATTATAATAATTATTATGTCTTTCAAAATGTGTTTCCAACCTGGTAAGTACATCAAAGTTATTAGCTATGTAATACCTACAGTGTATATACGTAGCACGTATGTCATATGTATTTACGAATATTATGTATTCACATTGGCAAATTACAATAAATATATATATAATTTCTTTCTTTTTTACATATATTGGAACTTCACAAAAAGTATCATTGTATAAAAATACCCAAATACCCATATTAATTAACATTTGTTATAATATTTTATAGTTATTGTAAAATAATTTAATTATTTTATATGGATACATAATTATATGTTCTATTTTGCATTTAAACAAAATTAGCATTTACAAATAAATTAACAATTAATTAACCTAATTACCTATTGGCCGTTGTTTAGAAAAATATTTTTTTATTTAACGTAAATACAATTACTGCACGCAATTTGTAAGTAGGTACATTTAAATATTTTAACTAGTACCTAATATCTATATGTATACGATCTACACTAATTAATTAGAAAAAAACTACTCAAAATGTGTATTTAATCTAAATACAAACGTATTTTCTATGAGAATATTTGGTAGCTGAAAACAATTTATTATAACCGAATTGTATCTAATGTTGTATTTAAAAGGAACAACTTTTTATTATAATATTTTAAAATATGTATATTATATTTGTAATCAATAACATTCAAATATCACACATTGATATACCTAAATTAAATTGTATCTATACCTATTAAAAAAAAAACTAAAAAAGTTTATACTGATAAATATCTCACAGTCATTATTTTGATGGATTGCTTTATCGTTTATACAAACCATTCTGAATAATGTGTGGTAAACGTATATTGTTTCTAGTACAGCGTGTCATTCACTCGATTAATTTTTTTTTTACCAAATATCGTCTGGATACATTATTTAATTATACAAACACACACGCTATAATATAATAGTTCGTGTTTCTGTCGTATCAAGTTAGTTTGTTATTTGGTATAATGTCATGGGATATATCATTTTTCTAATTGGTAACGTTAAAAAAATAATTAAAAAAATTTTCATCATGTATTCATTTAATTGATGTTTTATAATGTATTAAAAATTATAATGTTCATTAAAGTAAAAAAAAAACTGTTTTGAAACAGAAGTAAGGTGATGGTTGGTACTCTATTCTCTTTTCGAACAACGTTGAAGCGCGGGATATACCTACTTATTGGTGTTGTGATGTTAAAAAAAAATCATTAATACCTTTTTCAATTTTAAACAATTTTCAAAACCAACCATAACATCTGTTCACAAATTATCGTTATTATTGAGAAATTCCAAAATTAACCGTTTAAAAAAACTTTAGTTGATTGAATATTTAAAATTCTAATACTCCAATGACATTTTTTAGAGAACATAATAAATATAATATATTTATAGGTATAATAGGCGTACCTGCATTATGGTGTCATACTTTTCTGGAAAGCTCTTGATAAAGCCGATACTAAAGCTCTACCTATACGATCACTATATTATTTAATATTATATAGTAAATCCACAATAATGCACACAGACGTTAAATTATAATAGACTATAGCTTGTTTTAACTCAAGTCTGTAACTTAGGTATAACGATGATGGTGTGTATCGTGCGGCAATAACAACTCACCCATTAGCAGGAGGAACACGTACGGCAGAATCCTCATGGTTATGACGGGTCTGGTCTGTCACTTCCGTAATCGCACTCGGTCCACGAAAACTATGGCGGACGTCTTATTATATTATAATACTGCTGTTATCGACGACGACAATTTATCACTGACCAACGATTGGCGAAAATCTCGACGGATACCGGAGACGGAAAACGTACACGAAAGGACCACGGACGGTGACGATTAGCATTCGAACGGTAACGGTTCGCATTCGGACTGCGCGGCACAACCACTGACCCACACGCGCACACGCGGTCGCGTAAAAAAATACGGAGGAGATCCGTCGGGATTCAAAGTTGGCGTTCGACAGTCGAAGACCGGCTCTCGGGTCAGTGCAGTCGGTGGTTCCGACCGGTAATTATTACCGTACGCAGGCGGCGGCGGTGGCAATAATATGGCACAGAACGTCGTCGTCCTTTCACCGCCACGGCCGCCGCATCTCGTGTACCTACATATTATTATTATTATTATTATACATTATAAGACGCAGGTGGGTTCGGTCTATGTATTACGATTCGTGTTATTTGGTAAATCGGTGAGTATATCGATGAGAAATCGATGCCCGACGATCACGTATACCGTATCCGGGACCCGCAGAGGGTAGGCATAGATACCTATATATTCATCATTTAGTGTTAACATTTTAAATTAAACGACTGGAGTTCTGCAGACAGCTATAATGATATCGTAGCCCTACATTAACGAAATACCGATAATATTACTCGAGGTATGAAAAATGTGGTTTGGAAAGAAAATAAAAATATTTTGCTAGCTTAATTTTTGATTTAGGATTAAAACACCTTTTATGTAAGTACACCTTGTTTTAGACATCATACATTTTAATTCGTCATAAATATAAAATAAAATAAGGTTGCTCCAAAAAAATATAAAAAGTTAAGCTTTAGGGATATGCATGCGGTATAATAAATTATAAAAAACATTTAAAAGCTGTGTAAGCAATTTATTGCTTACTTGGATATTTTAAAAATAGTTATAACATTGTTCTGGTAAAATGAAAAAAAAAATATTTGTATTCTTTAACTTGTTTTACTAAATATTTTGACGCCCCCAGGACACGCCATCCTTATAGCAAGTTCCATCTGTCTTTACTAAATATAGCACAGTATCCAAAATATTATAAATATGATGCACTAATACAGCAATACGATTAGTAGAATACTTACGAGTTATGGGTGATATATATTTCTACTATAAAGTAAAAAGGATCTATAGATAGAATATATTCTCGTTTTTGTCAAAAAAAAAGTTGGAGAAACGCTCTGAGATTGCGTTTTAAATGATTTTAGACAATTTATAACTATTAAGTAATACAGGCGTATAATGTTAGGTATCTACTTTGGAAATTGTAATTCTATTAATTTTGAAGATCGTACAATAACAACGAAATATTATATAAACTATAAGCCATAATATATGACAGTACACGCACGTGAACATAAATTATCTAGTAAAAGCAACAACGATTATACTTCGATAATAGTTTCATAATTTACTAATGAATCAATGTGAATTGAGAAATATTTTACTGGTTTATTACGAGTTATTTCATATAAGAGTAAATATTCCATGCAACTCTATTCTGTATAGTTATAAGTTATAACTACTAAACAAGCTTCTGTAACTTATATGACTTATCTATTACTTTTTTTTGTTAAAATGGAGCTTGGCCAAAGTAAAATGAAGAAGAAATATAAGTTAGATTTTCTATAATTGTATGTAGGTAGTTTATAAGGTAGGTATGTTTTTATGTTTGATTAATAGCTTAGTGCCTATTAAAATTTTATTTTTGTGTGTATCAGTTTTAAATATATTTGTGTTAGTTGGTGACATCAGGCTCGACATCAAAACAAAAGTGAGGGAGACGTATATCTTTGTTTGACTATGAAGAATTTTTGTAGAATTCTGAGAAGAAGGCTTGGGATTTTAAATTATCTTTTATGGAGTCACTTATTAGTGTATACATAATGGTGGTCGGTGGAGGTGTCTACATGATATGATTTTTCATCACTTAGTGATATGGTTAATATGTATGGAAATTTGCATTTTTTTTTTCTTTTAAATACTTGATTATTGATTATTTTTCGATAAGCTTTAATGAATTGAGTATAGTATGTTTAGATAGATTAGGATAGATTTTTAGGGTATTTACAGAAGATTAGTACAGAAATTCTTCGGGGGATACCAAATACCAAATATCGAATTGTGTTGCAGAATGACTGATAACAGATAAGAATATTATGATTATTGGTGGCGCCCGTGGCAGCGGTGAAGTGGATGTAGATATGGATGTAGTTGTGGAGGCTGTTGATAATTTTGTGTTTAAGTGTGTTTGAATAACTGTTTCCATCAGAGGTAGGTATGTACACAAAAACAAAGATGCACTTATAAAATCTAAATTTTTTATTTTCTAATTTTTTTCTCGGTCGAAATCTGGTTAAACAACTAAAATTGGATGTCGGTTCATTCGAAGTTAATAGCTTCAGAAAACGATTGGAACCTTTCAAATAAAAGTGATATAAATAGATAACTTGAAGCTTCTAGGGTGTTTATAGATTAATTGTTCAACTTCTATACGCTATAGATAGCTAAAGGATAACTCATACATGGTTTTTCTCCATTTTACGAAAAAATAAATTTTTTTTGGTTATCTTATTAATGATAAATACAGAGTGTCCCTTGAGGATATACCCATTAACCGTAGAGGGGGGCTCTCCACCCCGGCAAAGGGCTGGTTTTTTTCTGTTTTACCTATAAACTAAAAAAAATATTAAAAATCATGAGATTAATGAACATAAAATGTTGAAAAGTCAAAACAACTAAGAATAACTTTTTTAAAACTATTTTAACAAAAAAATTAATTAAATTAAGAAATAAAATATGTGTAGAGTCCTTGTCTCTGTGTGTCCAATAAAAAAAAACATATTTATTATCTTGAGAGATATCGTAATGGGTAGACCCTCGCTGGACATCCTGTATATTATATTAATATTATAATTAGAAGAAATATGGCATATATATTTTGTACAAATATATTTATTAAAAATATTAAAAGTCGGGCTCAGAGCTAGGTTATAGCTGATATATATTATATAAATTATATGTATGGTTTCAATTGACCATAACTTATGTGGGATCTTATGTTAAATTATCATGCTTTTTAGCAAAAGATTAATTGTTTTATCAAGGTTTGTAGAAAGCCCTAAAATAGAAAATTTTAAGAGCCAATAAAAATAGTTGTGTATAGAAATTATTGATAATTTAGTAATAGGTAATGAAATAATATTGAGAAATAGATGAGAAATCGTTATTTTACGTTTGAATGACCAATTTCCTCAAATCTGAACCTCGAGCGCTTATAAAAAATATTATGGATTTAAGCATAACTTTTTTTTTTTAAATTCCAGTGAGTAAAACTTGTCAGATATGTTGTATTCCACTTTCAAGCCCAAGTATTAAAACTAGCAATTGTTTGAAGTATTAATTACAAGTTGTCAGGCATATTTTCACGGTTTGGACGAATTTCGTCGGAAATGTATTGTTTGTGTTTATTTTTAACAAGAATGATAGAATTTCAGAATACGGGTTAAAATATACCCTAAGGTGATGTATCAATGATTATTATTTTATTACAAATCAAAAACTATAGTCAATTTCATACATGACCCATTGCATAATATATCACGCACCGTTGAGTGTCCCGGAATGTTCGTTCAGGTGGAAATAGAATTATTCATATAGGTATGTGTGATATAATATGTAATTTATTATAAGCTCCAATCAATTTAATCTATTTCATATTATTATCTTTTATTATTTATAATAGTAAATAATTAAAAGTGAAATCAGTTTATTGACTTTCAAAGCTTTCTAATTTTCTCATTAATAAT
This sequence comes from Macrosiphum euphorbiae, assembly GCA_949089665.1. NCBI lineage: Eukaryota > Metazoa > Arthropoda > Insecta > Hemiptera > Aphididae > Macrosiphum > Macrosiphum euphorbiae. Next base: position 17,543,526 of record CARXXK010000003.1, on the reverse strand, counting down.
ATTAACTCATATTACAACTGTTTAATTTTCCACATAGGACAAACCGTAATATTACCTACAGAATTATCCAAGAAATAAAATCAATATTTATTTTATTTAAGAGCTACCTCTGCAATAAATAGTGATATGATATGAATGTGTAAGGTAGGCAACCGTCTATGTCTTTCTTTGTATTTTCATGTGAATCGTGCAAATAATAAATAAATTATATAATAAATGTTTACACTTTATCGTTCACGTCAAAAAGTATTACTGCTGGGTAATTTTTTTTTAACTTGTCTTTCATGTCTAAATAAATTACCTACTCACATATTATGAGTAGGTACTGTAAAATATATAATATTATTGTGTAAAAATTGATTATTTCAAATAAGTTGTAAAAAAGAAAAAAAACATTCATAAGCAAAAATATATTAAAAAAATTATAACAATTCAAGTTTTGATAATTTTTACAGTAAATATATAAAAATTTAACTTGGTTGGAAATATTTCTCGAGTTATTATTTACAACAATGCATCTATACCTATTAATAGTTGAATATATGTGTATAAGACGTAACGCTGCATTAATTTTATTAGTTATTCTATATTATTTATTTTGTACCAATATAAATAAAACGAAAATTGTATTTATTTAATAATAATAATATTGTAATGTTTTAATATCGTAGTTAAGATTTTGTAGATCAAGGCAATACATTCTTAGACAGCCTAGACAAATTAAATTAAATGCAATACATTCGGAATCAATGAGATAATTTGGACTTTAAATAATCATTTTTTATAGTTTATCATGCGAGATTTTATTTTAACATAATTATATTATACATGATTTTATACTTAGAAGTTCTTAACATGGAAAATATGTTTGCTATTAATTTAAAATATCCTGTTTTCAATGACCTAACCTTAATGGAGTACACGAGAAATTTTCTGTAACGGAAATTATCGCACAACTATGTTTAACGACGTTGATTGAGAACATAATATGCCGTCAGTTCTTATACTAAACCTTAAGTGCTTCAGTTCACAAATCCAATTTCGAAAATAATTCCGTAGTGACGTCTTCGATAATAATATATTTGAGTATACAAACACATTTACAGTAAAAAGTAAAAAAAAAAAATTAAGCCTGAATAATCTTATAGTAGTATAAAATAATATATTTGTAGTTTTTTTTACTCAAATATGATGTTTGTCCATTTTGCAGGTCAGCAAGAAAGTCAAGATAAATAAATAATAATAGTAATTAATAATAATAATAGCATTCCTATCAAATAGTATTCTATCAACTATCTGAATTTCGGTATCAGATTGAAGATAATTTATAGGTATAATATAAATTAGTAATATTAATAATAATTAAGTCGTTTGAAAAGTAAAGTAAAGTTTATTTTTTAAGGTTGTAGATTTATGATTAATAACAATTGATATACTTAAAAAATTGAGTGTTCTAATTTTAAGTTATCACCGTAAGTGTATTGAAAAATAAATCAATAGACAAAAAATCAAATTAAATACAAATTAATTATACAAAAAAAAATTGAGAAAAAATATATATAATATATAATATATTTAGAATATACAATACATGTATAATTATAAAGTTTATTTTAATTGGGTGCAATTAAATATTTTTAATAATATAATAAACAAAATACTATAAATGGCTTAATGGCATAAAAACGTTTCAGTTTAACGCTTTTAAGTTGTGCATAATATTTAATTTAAAGAGCACCGGGTTGCTGTTGTGACGTAATGATTGGGTGTTAGAAGTTCAAGCCATTGATAAAAAAAAAATTATATTGTTAATACAAAGTAAATTACTAGATCTTACTTAAGCATGAACGATTTAAAAGTATGCAAGCAAGCAGACCATAATTCGGGCAAAATACCGGTAACCATCGGCTGGTACCCGCCGTTTTTCCCGAATCGAAATTCTATCGGCTATCACGTGGGTTTATTTGGTACTTTGGTAAACCTCTTTTCATCCATTTAACATTTTGACAGACCCAGGCTTATAATTTAAACCGGTTTTTAAATATAATTATGAAGGTATACACGTTTCATATATTTTTTTTGTATTATTTTCGTCGAAGCATAATTATTTAATTTCTGTATCATTTGTTCTTGCTTAAAATGCATGCTGAACTCTGATAAATTTTATTTTATACGAAGTAGAGACTCAGCATCAAGTTTTAATTTAATGCGCAAATAGCAACATCACTATTCAAGTACACGGACGCTGTAAATACATCATATTATAATATAATATTAAATATTAATATTCATCTATAAGTTAAAAAAAGTTACAGTGAAAGCTGGTGTTTATTTTAGATTAGAACATGTTCTATTCTTATTTCTATTGCAATATTTATTTAATGCAGTTGCATTTTATAACAGACCAACATATTAATGCATTTCCATGGTATGTGGTATAAAAATAACTTATATTATACACATTAGTCATACAATTTTATATAATACCTATGGAAAATAAATAAAATAATTTCATAATGTAAACTTGTATTACGATGACATATAAGATAGGCTATATTTAATATACTATTGGATATGGAGGTAATACAATAATTTAAAATTTACTACTTTTAGATTATATGATATTAAATAAATTACCTCTGTAGCTACTGTCTGTAGCAATAATAATGTCTGATGAGGATTGCTGCAAGTTAAACCTATATTATTTGGTTTTATTAAAAATTTTCGCAAATCAATTTGCTCTCAAATAATATAATTATTATACCAAGGACGAGATTGTCATTACACAGTGAACTGCTCTATTTTGATCGATAAGTGTTTAAATTACCAGGTATCCTTGAACACATACTTTCGCTAAAGTCCTAAAGTATCATTCATATGACCATTGATAAGAATTTTTTTTTAATACGAATGTAGGTACTTATTGATTTTACAAAAATTAATTTTTTTTTTTTGCGTCTTAAGACATTTATTATGATGCAATTGTGACATAAATATAGGTAATAAAAATGTATTTTGATTTTTAACTTCATTTTTATTTAATTTTAAATAAAAAAACGAAAAATCGTAGATACTTAGCATGGTTTTCTAAATATATTGAATATTTTGAGTTATTTAAAGACATTTTACATTTTCTGAAATTGTGTTTAAAGGTTGCACATAAATAAATCATTCTGAGACAAAGAAATTTAAAATATATATATAAACGAAATTTTATTTTATACATTTTAAGTTTAAATGTTTATGAAATTTTAGATATTTTAAAGAAAAGGTAAGAACGTTTTTAGTGATTTTTGTTGTAATTCAAAATTTTTTTGCTGGTTATTTCAAGTAATCAAAGTTTGGTTGGTTCAGCACTAACGATAGTGTGAATATTTGACAACCTACAAATTATGATATACAACTACATTATGTCATAATGAATTCACGGAAGTAGTAGGTACGTTTTAATCCATCATAATACAAATGAAGGACCCCGACAGGATATTTCAATGCACTTATTATGCATTTATTAATATGCTATTAGAGGAAAAAAATATTGGAAATGGTTTGTTGACCTTAAGAAAAAAAACCAACTCTGACAAAGAAAACAAATGAGTTTAAACTTTTTAGTAAACTTTCTGTACCTATAATAAAAGTTACGCTACTTAAATGTTTTATAAGTACAAATTCTAAGACTGCTTTATGAATCATATTACTTTTATTGAATAAACAATTCATTGCTTTATAGTTTTTAATGAATAAAATACAATATCACATAAATATAAAATATTTCTGACTTTAAATCTTTAAAATTGGGTTGTGGACCAATATTATGTGAGTAGATATGTGACCAACCAATTAAATATTCAGGTAAAAGATTGTTATAGTCGTGCTATGACATGTGATCTACTAATATATCTAATGATATTTTCTGTAATAATATTATTTTTATATAATAATGAATTTCCAACGATTGCGAATTAGGTTATTAATAAATAGGTAATCGGCTATTACTTGCACATTAACTATATAGTCTGTAACAAATTGAAATCTATTAAGTTAAAAAGGGGAAATATTTGTTGTAGACAGTTTTAATTGTCCTCGAGTTTGTGTTTCAGTATGTCACCTGATGACTGTGTGCTAAAATCAGGTAAATTAATATTGTAATTTCTCGTGTAAATTTTCTTCTAAAATTACATAAAAATATATCAATATATACCTACATTATTTGTGACGAGTTGTGTGTAAAGTTGCTTTTACAAAACAGACAATTATTATCTCAATCGAAAAGACAAAAACAAATAACGACATTAGATGTGATGGAAATTTAAAACTATTTGAACCGAAAAAGCAAAAACAATATTTGTATATTATATTATAAAGTATTATTGTTGTAACTTGTAACTAATATTTTTTCTTAAAAATCGCTATCAGAATCATTTTAATATTCAACACAGATGTATACAAATCATATACCTAGTTTATGTTGGGAAAATATTACATATTCCTACATATAATATGATTACCTATTGATTACAGTGTTCTATAGTGAAAGTAAATTCGTGTTTTCTTTATAATTTTCTAGACATTTGAAATCCATGATAACAAATATAGCCTATAACCTACACTAATACACTATTATCATAATTTATAATACATTCATGTTTAATAATTTAAAATAGACATTTGCATTACCCCTACGGCCCTATTATTGAAAAAAAACAAGCGTTCATCATACAAACATTACAAAATATTATCTAATTGATGGAAACCATTTAAATGAGAAATGCCGAATTATTGAGTGACACCGGTGTTTAAAAATATTGTACATAATATATGATATAATATTATATACTATTCGAATATGCGGTACATTCCATTACATTGAAACGGATCGATTAGATTTACTGCACAAAGAAATTTAACACATTTCTTGCGTTCTTTATATCTTTTCAATAATTTTTTTTTTATCTATCGGAAGATTTATGGAATTTTTATATTTAATCCCGAAACACTTTTAATAGTTCGGGGGATGATGTAATGATTTATATATTTCTGTAAGATACCTATCCAAGGCAATATAAATCATTCATGTCAATTCATGATTGAAAACTACATCCATACCATCGACCAACAATTTATTATCACTATCTAAAAAATGTATACACAATTATTGTATTCAGCAACAAGTATTAATTAGTTATATGTTTTATGGAATTTGTCTAAATAGCTTGTTTTAATAATTATTTTTACTTATCATATTCTTATATGTTTAGTTTTTTAGTTATTATTCAATTAAAAAATTAAGCTAGTTTTTAGGGAAAATTTGTCTTACAATGTGTTTGATTGAATGTATAATAATTATTTTCCCTATAATATTTTACGAATTATAACGAAAAGTTCAAAAATATATTTTCTACATTAATTATTTGAATTTTAATATTTTTTTTTTTCTTACATATAAAAACTTAATTATCTTTAAAAATAATTATTCATGTTTCAATACAATTTGTATTTCTAAAATATATTTATATTAACTAATCTCATAAAATAATTTATTTTATAAAATTATATTTATTTTTATTATTTACTTATTAATTATGTACAATTTATTTTTGTAACGAATCAAACAAATTGAACGATTCGATATTTAAAATTAAAAATTGATTTTTAATTTAAAGTTTTACAGGTCATAATAATAGTAATAATAATGTGATAAGGAGATACTGCTCTAAAAAACGAAATTTATCATATTTTTTTTGTCAATAATAATGCATATTCACATCATAGTATAAATGCTCAATGGGATCGTTATACAATATTACAGCTACAATGATCATAAAAGGTGTATACTTATATATATATATATATAATACACAACTATATAATCATATGGATATCACATAGACAATATTGCGTAACCACTAAAATGCTGATAATCGGGGTAGCAGCTTTATACAATTATACCTACAATTACAGTCATGTATTGGTGGATACATTTGTGGGTATACTTAAAAATATTTTGCAATCTAACATTTTATTTACCACCTAATGACCTTACACAAACTCGTGTTCACTCCCACTTAATACCTTTATTAAAGTGCGAATAAATGTAAGTTTCTGTAAGGTAAAGATGATAAAAAAAAAGTCACGCCGACCACATTGATTAAATACAATATAAAAAGATAAATAACTACAAATGTGAAATAACGATCAATAGTATTGTAACATTAGGTATGCCTTTATATTGAATTTGATAATATCTCCTTAAGAAAATCAATAAGAACATTTTAACTTTAGATGATATCTCGGAAATTATGACTACCAGCATATATCAACAGAATAGGTACCTAAACATTTTTAATTAGTGTTTACCCACCCTAAATTTATACATCAGATCCAAAATATTATCAACCACTGATTAAATTGGTCTGATGACTTACATTACAATTATGACAGTTATTCATAAGATATGTATAACCTTTTAAAATGAATCCATATTACCGATATAGAGCAAATAACGTGTAAAAAAGAAATAATTATGAAAAAGGTAGAATGAAAGATAATAATATGATCAATATGGATGATGTTTATGGCCTAAACTATAACCGAAATAATATATTATAAAATATTTGTATAGTTAATTAAAAACCACCGCTTTGACGAGTTGAAAAAATATTAATTATAGAAATGACTAAAATCCAAACATAAACGATAAAATTATTAATAAACTAGAGAAACTAGAGCATTTATTTGGAAAAGATTTTCGGGATATTTGTGTAATTGTACTAAGTTTTAGGTATTGCTTATATTATTATTATTTTTTATTTTACTCTAAACATCGATAACTATGGCCATTAGTATTTTGTAGGGTTTAAGGTTGGTTTTGTAACATGTGTTTATGCGACGCAAGTGGCAAAGATCCAAGGTGGCCACCCATCCTGGAGCTTGTGACGCCATAAGATGCCTGACCACAACAGACATTAGCGACTGCGACCTACCACCACTCCACACCACGTCACACCGAAGCTCATATAATTACACAACACCTGCAAAATTTGTAAAAACTGATACTTACTATACTTACTAGATCCTTCTGGGTTTTTACTTTTTATCAAAAACAATAATTATTTAAGGAATGAAAATAATATTAATTTTAAACATTTTATAACAAAACATATGTACAAGTATATCTTATAATCTAGTATTTTTACCACTTCGAATAAAATAGTACTAAAATAGGACGCCATCGCCACATCCACATGTGCTGTCTACGTTTTACAAACGTAGGACATATATTATGTATCAAATTAGTGTTCAGCAGTTCCAATTTTGTGTAATAACCTTTAATAGGTAAGAGAGAGTCGACCTATTATGAAACTTAAAAATAAGACAATTATCTGTGCTTTCTCATGGATTTTTGACGCTATTTACATTTTTAAACTTTATATGAATAATAGGTTTAAAATGTACAGGTGCTAATGTGCAATGCTGGTTTGAAATTATAGCAGTTGATTTTTAATAATATGCCATAATTGTCCAAGTACGATAATTAATACCTAATTAATAGACTAAATATTATACCTTATACCATAGAGTTTTTTACTTAATGTAAAACCATTATTACAAACCATTAGATTTAGTTGGGAAATTTTCAATTTTCAATTTTAATTAATCGATATTATGATGGATAATTATTTTGGTGAGCATGCAGCATGACTACCCTGTATAGTGTAGACATTTAATTACCTACCTATTTGTATAATATTCATACTAGCTCAAATTCGTTATTATGCAGGAGCTTTGATATAGGGTTTTTTAATTTTTATTCTGAATTCCAATGTGCATAAAATGTCACCAATCGACATATTTACGATTGAATTTTAAACCGTCTTTCATACGTCATAAATACAGGATAAGCACATAATATGAGCTCCTACATACTTATTTGAAACATGTTTTCTCGAAACGACAAAACCTATTGAACGATTGTAAACACGTAATTTACATTCATTTCTATTGAATTCAATGCAAATATAAAAACTGTATATATAATACGAATAGAATCTCGTGGCTGTTGAAGAGCATCTATATAATAAGAACGTGTTTAAGGTTAAAGCAGGGCTTGAAACCGAAAAAAAATTTTCCGGTTTCGGTTTCGGTTTCGGATACCGGTTTTGATTTTTTCCGATTTCGGTTACGGTTTCGGATACCGGTTTTGAATTTTTCCGATTCCGGTTTCGGTTTCTGATACCGGTTTTGATTTTTTCCGATTTCGGTTTCGGTTTCGGATACCGGTATCAATTTTTTCCGATTTCGGTTTCGGTTTCGGATACCGGTATTGACTTTTTTCGATTTCGGTTTCGGTTTCGGATACCGGTATTCATTTTTTCCGTTTCGATTTCGGTTTTTAACGGTTTTAACCGGTATTCAAAATCAGTATCGAATATCGGTTTTAATCCCTGTATTTATAATAATTTATAATGACATAAAATACTGGCGTAGGAACCTACTTGCCAATGCCAAACATTGCGTGGCGTACGATTTAGCGTCTGGTTGCCTGACAAGTACTATACTACTATAGTATTTGCAATCAATGATAATATTTACACTGGAATGAATACGTAATTAATAATTATGACGTATTTAGTTATAGACTCTCTACTTCATAACACATTTTCCAAATGATTTGCTACCTAATTTTTTAAGAGTTTGTGTAACTTCATCTTTTATAAGTTGAAACTATTTTCTCAATGAGGGGCTAACTTCATGCGTGTCCCACCCACCACATTAATCAAATTGATCACAGCTTGATTATATTATACCAATCTAGATTAGGTATATTAATCCAATAGAGTATGGTTGGTGGTGGGTTGGTAGGGAGCACATTTTTCAGTCGACGGCTTTTAGGGAAACCCAGACAATTATGTTAAGGCCTTATAATGTATTATAATAAATTATAAATAATATAAATTATTTATAACTATACTATAATTATTGACTCAGTATTTCATAATTTATTGTTGGCTATTGTGTTAATTTAATGTAGGAAAATTATGCCACATAGTTATTTCTGTCTTCTGATCGTCTGCCACAGAAAAACACGACAGCTTATAATATAGTAAATAATAATAGTATTATTGTTATACAATTTTTATTATGGCATATTTCTGCGTATACTGTTTTAGAATACGACAATACGATTAATCCATTTACCAAAATAATATATAATATATAAATATAATAATTATTATATTGCGTATAATAATAATATATTATGCGTCTAATAATATTTATATACCCTGTGAAATTACCTATACAAACATACGGGTGCCCGCAGACGAAGATTACTGCACCAGTGCAACTAGACTTACTTACATAATAATATATTATTATATTATAAAATATTAATTATAATAATATAATATATTGTAACGGGATAAACCGTCACTATATTAAAATGGTCCTTTTCAGGACCACCAAACACAACAGTATGGCAACATAATGCGACACAAGAAATAAACGCGACACATTAGAATAAGTAGTTTGCCAACAGGAAAATTTCACGGAAATAACAAGCAAGAACCACATTAACAAAGCGAACACCAATGGGTCGAGGTGTGGTTATTGCTTATCAAAGCAACCATTCCCGACCAATCACAGGACAACAAAGGGAAACAAATAGTATATATACCGGGACAGTTCACCGGTCAAATCATCTTCCACACCAGTCTTCAACATCTCTTCTACAAGTCAACAAACACTTTAGAAGACCCGAAGACCTGAAGACCCGAAGACCCGAAGACTAACGACGCAGCAGCAACACCGACCTGAACGACGCCGGCGAAGCTGATTCGACCTAGCCAGTCCACGACGACGCACCCTGAACACACCGGTCTAACGTGATCGCTCGATACCGCCGAGACTCAACAGTACCCGGTATACCTGGCTAACAAGCGCCACTTCACGGACCGACGACACCAAGCCTACCGTGTGCATCCAGCAATCGACGACAACGGATAGCCGCCACACCGGGACCTGATTAACCCACCGACGGCAGCGTATAATATAATTATACTCCGACGATCCACTACTGTCAGTCCACCCGTTCAATCGAGTCCAGTCACGCCGTTGGACGAATATCAAGACACGCCGGGAACCGACTTCGTGACTTGGCCAATCGACTATTCAGCAAGCCAATACAAGTAATACCACGTTCCCCCCCTACGGTGAGCTTATTCGAGTTTCACCGCGAGGAAGAACCGAACCCACACGACTTACTCGAGTCCGTGCACGGACGGTTCCTACTCTCCCTTATCATTATTGTATTCTTTCTACGAAACGTATAGGCAAATCCCGACTATTGTTTTGCTCGCGCCTCTTCAGGCCCGAACCCGCCCGCCGCGGCCGCTTCTTCAAGCCTGCCGCGCGGCCCGGGATAACTTGCCCCGATCATTATAAACATTATTTAGTGATTATACAATAAACGATACTATAACGATACATAACGCATTGTTATTCACGATCACGGACGTCCCGGAAAGACGCTCCGTATCAACTGGCGCCCAACTAGTGGTTCACCCACACCCAACTACTCAAAGAACAAATTAACGACGAAAACTTTACTAGTCGGTACGGCAAACGCGAGTACCCGACGATAAGAAAAATACGCAAGATTCTACATCGAAAGACAATTTAAACCAAGAAACCGGCATAATGAGTACCAGAAAAAACAAACGAAATCAAAATCAACTTGGACTAGAAGGGGAAGTACAGTTATTGGAGAAAACTCGGCAACTGGAGGAAAAATTAGAAACATTAGAAATCACTGCGCAACAAATGCAGGAAAAATTCGCAAAATTAGAAAAACAATACGAAACACTTCGACAACTCGTTAATGATACGGATTCGAAAACATTAATAAAATCAATGCAGCTGGAAAAAGATATTCAAGCATTGCAAACAAAGTTAACTACAAAAAATGACGGAAACACGACAAACAACATCACTAAAACCATAGGAGACATCACGGCACCTACATTTAGTGGAGAACTAAAAGAAGAGCACCCAAAACAATTTTTAAAAGAAATAAACAACTATTTGGAACACAAACAAGTCACCACAATTAAAGAGAAAATGATAGTCATAGAAAACAGCCTCAAAGGAAAGGCAGCAAAATGGTATGCAATGATCAAAGACGCAGCATTAGACGAGCCAACATTTAACGAGCTATTTCTAAAACATTTTTTCTCTGAAAGTCATCAATGGGACATTTTTATCAAATGCACCGAAGCAGGAAAAAAACCAATTAAGAAGGATTTCCAGGAGCATTTTCACCACTGGATGGCAGAATTGAAACATCTTGACTCACCAAAAATGAGTGAGGAACAAGCGATCAGTCTAATTACAAAACACTTCCCGATATCCATTCAAGCATACATACAAACAACTAATGATAGAAAATTTTTACCTATTTGGGAAAAATTGGGCGAATTAGATAATAGTACAAAACTAGAAGAGGAGATACCAGCCCAGAAACCATCCATACGCACATACAACAGACAGAACAACGCGTACAACAGAGTACCATTCCAAACAGGTAGCCAGAATCAAAGAACCACAACAGACTTACAAAAACCTTACACAAAGATAGCACAAAACCAGGAAAACAACCACAAGCCCAGCATCAGGCAATTAACCACAGAGCAGATGGAGTTCAATGACAACACCATAATCTGCGGTGGGGAAGAATTGAACGAAAGCGATACTGAAGCAAAAAACTGGGAGCAGGGGACGGTAGAAGTAGATCATCACCAGTCATAAAAACCCTCGATCTAAATAACAAAAAAAACCAACCACCGGACAAATCAATTAAGTTATTAAAAGCAGAAGATTTAACGAAAGACGAAGATTTCGATATCACACTCAACAACATACAACAACCAGGATGCCCATACATAAAAATCATTATAAACAACAGAGAGTACGAAATGCTGGTCGACTCAGGTGCTGAAATATGTGCAATTTCAGAGGAATATTACAAGGACATAAATCAAAACGACAAAAATATACCAGTCATCCCACTAACAGGACTCAGCATACACAACGCAACAGGAAATAAACCAACGAAAGTAAATAAACAGATCCTATTACCCATCGAGATAAAAAAAAAAAAACAGATACATACACCATTCATTGTAATAAATAACTTAAACGAGAAAGGGATATTAGGCAATGATTTTTTGGAAATAAACAAATCAACGATCGACTACGAAAAAAGAAAGTTAACAATGAAGATAGACGACAAAATCTATGACATACCGTTTTTAAGGAAAAACGGGAAACAACCAATGCACCTACGAGCAATATCCACGCAACCAATCATGGAACCTATCGAACAAACGCAGCTTAACACACTTCCAGAGTGCATTCAAGAGAAACTAGACAGATTAATACAGCAATATCCTAGAGTATTTCGAGATACACCAGGGGAAATAGACGGTTATGAGTGCAAAATAAGATTAAAAAACGACAAACCAATCAACCAAAGACCATATCCTATTCCAGTTACTAAACGCGAAGCAGTCGAAAAAGAAGTTCAGCGTATGGTAAACATGGGGATAATTAAACAATCGAGATCACCATACTCGGTACCGATAGTACCAGTTTTAAAAAAAAACGGTGAGGTAAGATTATGCCTGGACGCTAGAAAGATCAACGAACAAATCATTCCAGACCGTGAGTGTCCGATGACAATAGAAACAATTTCTTCTAAGTTCGAAAAAATAAAATGCATTAGCACTTTGGATCTTCGAAGTGGATATTGGCAAGTAAAGCTAGAAGAGAAAAGTACGGACCCATGTTCATTTCTCATAAACGGAAGAAACTACTCGTTCAAACGTATGCCGTTCGGTCTCAACATCAGCGGGTCGGAATTTCAAAAAAGTATGGACATGGTATTGGGCCCATTACTACAATCCTTTGTAACAATATACGTCGACGACATTCTAATTACGTCAGAAAATGAAGATAGCCACTACGAACACATCAGAATGGTTCTAGAAAGATTTGAGAAATACAATGTCACGATCAACATTGATAAATGTCAATTCTTTCGAAAACAAGTGTCTTTTCTAGGACATATCATCTCAACCGAGGGAATAAAAATGGATATGGCCAAAATAAACACAATTCAAAACTTTAAAACACCAAGCAAGAAAAAAGAAATCCAAAGTTACTTAGGATTCTTGAATTTCTATAGAAAATACGTAAAAAATTTCGCACATATAATAGAGCCGTTAATTGAATTAACCAGGAATAATGCAAAGTGGACATGGGAGGAGAAACATCAACAAGCTTTTGAAGAATCAAAAAAGGCATTTTTAAAGGAGGTAATAATAACATTCCCGGACTTCACGAAACCACTATATATCAATACAGATGCGTCAAGCGTAGCAATAGGAGGTGAACTATATCAGCAATTGGACAACAACGAAAGAGCAACACTCGGCTATGCAAGTAGGACACTCAAACCGCCCGAAACCAGATATACAACAACTGAAATAGAGGCATTAGCTCTTGTATACTGCTGCAGCAAATTTCGACAATATATACTAGGCCACAAAACAATCATACAGACAGACCACCACGCGTTAATCTTTATGAAGAGTTGTAGGCTAACTAATGGACGTTTAACCAGATGGACGTTAGCACTACAAGAATATGATTTGGACATTCGATATATTGCAGGAAAGGATAATGTAATAGCAGATACACTTACACGGTACCCCAGGTTCAACGAGGAACGGGATGAAGCCAGAATATCAATCAACAAAATAAGGAAAGCAGAATATAGTCCAGAATTAAAAAAATCCATCGATAATTTGGCAATTCTACAGAAAACAGATAAAAGAATAAATAAAATGATGAGTAAGGAAAATGAGTACATAAAGATAAAAGAAAACATAGTTTTTGTAAAAGACAAGACAGAAAACAATTGGCGTGTGGTCATACCAGAGAAAATCGTACATATGTTAACATCAGAAACCCATGAAATAATGGGACATGCAGGACGATATAAAACATACTATGCACTAAAAGGAATGTGCATATTCAAAAACATGCACAAAATCACGGCGGCAGTAATAAAAAATTGCGACAGTTGTCAAAGAAGCAAACCCATCAACTATCAAGCAAGTGGACCAACAATATCTCAGAAACCGAAAACACCGTTTGAAACAGTTTCAATAGATTTAATGGGACCCCTTCCCATGGGCCGAGGAGGAACTCAATACATCCTAGCAATATTGGACACATTCTCCAAATATATTAGATTATATGCATTAAAAAAAGCATCGGCAAAAGCAATACTAAATAGGATTGAAGTAGACTATATACCAAGAACAGGCAAACCACAGTCAATATTGACGGATAACGGACCATTCATCATAACCAAAGTCATAAGTAAAAACACGCTAGCCGTGAAGAACATACACTCGGGACGGGAAGAACTCATTAACGTGTCCGAGGTTCGTCCATACTATGTTATGGACAAACACAACAATTTATAAAAACAACAAGGGGAGCCAATGAAAGAGATGACAACGTTGACGAATCAGAACCAAGAATTTGGTATATCACAAACTATATAAGATCAGTCAACAAGAATCATAGTCATCAGTTCAAGAAATGGCACCCATCAACCCAGAACGAGAACAGGCAAGACGAGAGGCAGCGAAGAAAAGAAGACAGCTCAATAAAACAGAAAACAAGGAAAACATATATGGTCTAGCGTCAGTAACGGCGCAGAAAATTCATACAACAGATGAAAACGAAGAAGACGGACGAAAAATAAACCACATCGTCACATGGATACAAAACGTAAATATGGCCAGAGACGCCATCGAAACACATTGGAAACAACCCTGGGACTGGAGATTCGTTACAGAAAAAACATTGCACAACTACATACCATTTGAAAAGAATATCAATCTGGCACAAGCAATGGACCACATCACAAACAATCTCCAACGATACGACAAAAAATCAACAGTAATAACAACTCCAGACGAGGACACCCCACTGTGGAATATGTCTCGTAATGCAATTCGACGGGCATTATACAGGGCATCAATCCGCAGACGTGTCGCTAACGATTCAACACATTTACCATCGGTTCAGTTACTTCCCCGATGACAAATCTGGGGGGGGGAGCTGTAACGGGATAAACCGTCACTATATTAAAATGGTCCTTTTCAGGACCACCAAACACAACAGTATGGCAACATAATGCGACACAAGAAATAAACGCGACACATTAGAATAAGTAGTTTGCCAACAGGAAAATTTCACGGAAATAACAAGCAAGAACCACATTAACAAAGCGAACACCAATGGGTCGAGGTGTGGTTATTGCTTATCAAAGCAACCATTCCCGACCAATCACAGGACAACAAAGGGAAACAAATAGTATATATACCGGGACAGTTCACCGGTCAAATCATCTTCCACACCAGTCTTCAACATCTCTTCTACAAGTCAACAAACACTTTAGAAGACCCGAAGACCTGAAGACCCGAAGACCCGAAGACTAACGACGCAGCAGCAACACCGACCTGAACGACGCCGGCGAAGCTGATTCGACCTAGCCAGTCCACGACGACGCACCCTGAACACACCGGTCTAACGTGATCGCTCGATACCGCCGAGACTCAACAGTACCCGGTATACCTGGCTAACAAGCGCCACTTCACGGACCGACGACACCAAGCCTACCGTGTGCATCCAGCAATCGACGACAACGGATAGCCGCCACACCGGGACCTGATTAACCCACCGACGGCAGCGTATAATATAATTATACTCCGACGATCCACTACTGTCAGTCCACCCGTTCAATCGAGTCCAGTCACGCCGTTGGACGAATATCAAGACACGCCGGGAACCGACTTCGTGACTTGGCCAATCGACTATTCAGCAAGCCAATACAAGTAATACCACGTTCCCCCCCTACGGTGAGCTTATTCGAGTTTCACCGCGAGGAAGAACCGAACCCACACGACTTACTCGAGTCCGTGCACGGACGGTTCCTACTCTCCCTTATCATTATTGTATTCTTTCTACGAAACGTATAGGCAAATCCCGACTATTGTTTTGCTCGCGCCTCTTCAGGCCCGAACCCGCCCGCCGCGGCCGCTTCTTCAAGCCTGCCGCGCGGCCCGGGATAACTTGCCCCGATCATTATAAACATTATTTAGTGATTATACAATAAACGATACTATAACGATACATAACGCATTGTTATTCACGATCACGGACGTCCCGGAAAGACGCTCCGTATCAATATTAGGCACCATTAATCATTATTAATATCAATTGCATTACTACAGAACTCAGAAAGTATACATAATAATATAAATATCTATATAGGTAGGTACTTTCGAGTTAATATTTTAGAATCCAGTAAAAAACTAAGTAAAACTAAGTAAAAAAAAAGAAGGCATAGCACATGACCTAGGCTACAGGTCTAATAAATGGACCAAATTAATAATTTTTAATAATATTATTATAAACGCGCCATGGAAACGGCAATATAAATATTATAAGCTATTAAAATAAATAATAATATAATTATTATAATATTTATATGATAATTTATAAAAACTAATAATATACCAACAAAAATACTATGTCAACTCCATGTAAAAAAAATTTAATTTAATTTAATTCTTCGTTTTGCTCACGGAGTAAACAATTACCCCAGACGTATTAATACAGTATATTAATAATTTAATATGATAATTTATAAAAGACTAATGAACTTTAACTTAGCATAGTTATTTTTTATTTAAAGATAACTTAACTTTAACTAGTTAAAAAAATTGGTTAACTTGCCCAGCTTTGCCATCATCCACATGATGTTATAATAATTAATTATATCTTATAAGTTATAATATTATATTTAATATTGATCGCATTGTATGATAGAAGGATAGAACAAATTTACATAATGTACACGATATTTATTATTTTCTAACATATGCATTATAAATTATATTATTCATAGCTTTTAAACAGAAATTCAATTATAGCCTATAGGTTTATTTTAAATGTGTAGAGCTTTTTAAATGTTAGATATTAATGTTATAATTTTTTGACTTCCGTTTCGGATATCATGTTATTTCTTAAGATTTCGTCTTAAGTTTCAAAAAACGGTATTATTTTTTCCGATTTCGATTTCAGTTTCAGATATCGGTATTTATGTTTTCCGATTTCGGTTTCGGTTTTGGATATCGGTATTTATGTTTTCCGATTTCGGTTTCGGTTTCGGATACCGGTATTTATTTTTTTCGATTTCGGTTTCGGTTTCGGAAACCGGTATTGATTTTTTCCGTTTTCGGTTTTGGTTTCAGATACCGGTATCGATTTTTTTCGATTTCGGTTTCGGTTTTGGATACCGGTATTAATTTTTTCCGATTTCGGTTTCGGTTTCGATTTCGGTTTCGGTTTTTAACGGTTTAAACCGGTATTCAAAACCGATATCGAAAATCGGTTTCAAGCCCTGGGTTAAAGTGGAATAGACTTTTTGTAATATCATTATATTATATTGTGTTTTTATTTATTCAACTTTAAAAGCATTGTGTTGTTATATTATGTTAACCAATATAATATCAACCTTGTGCTTAAAATATTGAAGAGGTACCTATTTTCTCATAATCTTTTTACACAAATTATGTTTATTTCTAAAGAAACGATATTGTTTAATATTAATACAAATAAACGCACCTCGTTAGTTACTTTTTAAAAATTGTATTGAGTAAGCAGAAGTTTTATTTGTAGATAATTTCAATATATTATGTGTGAAATTAGAATTTTATTTAAATTAAAAAAAAAAAACTTAAAGAATTTATTAATTTATGGTGAAATTATTAATATATTATACCTAAATACCAAAAAATAAGATGCGCACACTTTATAAATCATTTTTTTTTTTATTGAACAAAATTTTATATTTGTATTTTGTATTTAAGCATTTACATGTTATACAATGAGTAAATTGGATGGGAGTTTATGGGCGTGAAGGGGAAGTCGCCCATATTCATAACCTTATTCATTTCTTATGGGTCGCCGTCGCTTTTTTCTCAGCTATCTCCTGATGGCACCCTGCCGGTTAATCTATTCAAATCACATTCCTTATTGAAGGCGTAGTTACGTCCATTAATTAAATATACTTATATATAATACTATATTTAATCGATGATACATCTGAGTGGTATCTCAATGGCGGTCGTTAATCCTACGGGTTCTGTGGAATACTAAAATATGTGGTGGTCAGCGTGAATAACGATGTTATTCAACGAAATGTCGGTTTTTATATTCTATGACTGATCATATATTATCTAGGTACATGGGCATCGTCTCCGGGGAACCGGCAAAGATTATTCAAAAATCACACTAGTTAGACGTCAGATGGTCTTGTGCATTGAGCGTTAAGTTCGAAGCAATCTCATATATCATGCAACTTTGTAACTCATAATAAGTTTGGAACCTCCCCGTATATAGTACAATATTAATAATAATATATAACACATAAAAATGAATGCTTGTTTGTTCGTCCTCTAAAGACTCAACAACTACTGGACCGTTATAAAAAAAGTGATATTAATAGATTCTATGAGACTCGGGGAGGGTTTTTAGCTTCTTTTTTCAACCACTATAGGGTTACACATATTTACATTTTGTTTCGGCTTACAAAAATTGAACATTTTTATTATAGGATATCGTTTTCTGTATTGTATAATATTTTAATATTTTGTCATTTGGGCTAATATAAGCATTCTATATAAATGTAAAATTAAGTAACAGCTAATTAATATATTAGAGGGAAATTGTATGGTTGAGGTTTGTATACTAAAAAAAAAAATACTCAGACCGATTTTGACAAAGAACAATATTGAGAATATTTCAACTGAAGCAAAACGGAAACGATAGATAAATCGATTTTGATGGCTAAGAGCTAACACAAATATTATTACTTATTAGTCGAGTCATATCTAAATGACGGATACGAAAATCTATAGTTTTTATACCAATTGGTACATTTTTTTTTTTACTCACTTATTATTTAGGATATTTTTAATAGAGGGAAAAAGATCCAGAGGAAGTCCTACTTTGAAGAAATCTTCCATCGAATGGGTTGTACCTCTTACCAAAGTCTCAAGAGGATGGCATATGACAAAAATGATTGGCTACAACAACAAGGCTTGGTCTTTAGAAGCTGATGATGAAAATTTATTATCTCGGACGGACCATAAGAGTAATAGCTATTATAATTTATAATAAAAACCACGGGTCAAAATCATTATATAATATATAAGGCAAAGTGTATCGCTGAGGTTTGTAGAATCAAAAAAATATTCTATACCAAATCTGACGGTTCGTGGAAGGTTTTAATAATAATATATTGAACGAGTCATTTTATGGTAACTCGCCCCTTATTAATAGAATTAAAATCATAACCGATTGTAAGTTCACTTAGGCTTGCAACGTGAGAAAAATTATATCCATGGCAATAGGCAATGTCGGGTCATGCAGCTAATATTTATAATATAATAATATAATATAATAAACACGTGGCCGAATCCTTTAAGTGTCAAGACGTTTCCGTATTACCATGGTCGAATGCAGTGGGTCATTAGGTTGATTTCGTGTCACCGTGACGTACGTTCCAGCGGAGGTACCTACACGATCGAGGACGAGAAAATTGCAATTAATAATGTAATTCCATCCGCCATCTACTTACCTAAGTTAATATTTTAATTGCTCTTCCCGGACGCGTTGAACGCCCAGAAACACAAGCCCGACTACGAGTAACAACGACGAATGATTGAACCTAACCATAATTCACCATTAAAATTCATCCGTCTATAATTTAATCAAAGTATAATGACATTGCAGGAACTATCGCGTCTCACGAAATCGACTTTTATCAATCTTCGTTTAGTTATTTTTAAATACTATATTGAATATAACTGTAAAACAAACTGGGAAGTCTATCTGCTGTGTACTAGTGAGTAGTATGTATCTCGTATAATTAAGTAGGCATAATGGATATTATGTAAAATTTTAGTTCAAAGATAAATTTTATTGTACACGAAAAATGATTCTGATCGGCGACGTACTGTCGTTCGGTATATTTTTCTGAAGATATTTTCTATTTTTCTATTATCAATAATGTAATTTGCACGCATACATTAAAAATATCATTAGTATATTATAATTAATACACTATAATATAATATACCACAAAAAAACTGAACTCGTTGTTTTTAGTTTCCAATGTCGTCCAAATTTTAATTTAAAATGTCTATCATATAGAGCTATTAATTATACACACAATGTATATCCAATATTTTTTAATGACAATAAGACAACTTATGAATAACCTTTTATTACATATTTTCAAACTTTTGACCCGACATACATTTTTCATCAATATAATATTTTATATAGTAAAAAAGTCGAACATTTAAAACGACTAAAAAATAATGACCAACGAATAGAGTCAAAATATTTTGATAAATTTATCTATCGATTTAATAATATAAATATGCAGTGAACATTTTCAAAAATATACTTTGTTTTTTGACTAAAATAAAATACCGAAATCGATTTTGTCAAATTTTTTTTTCATATTTGTTTTTTGTTTCCCGATTATTAAGAAAAGTAATTCATTTTTTTTTAGTGCATTACCTTGTCTTTAAGCCCCCCCCCTCCTCGAAGTTAAATATGAAACATTTCCTACTGCTCTAAAAAATAATGACCAACAAAAAAATAAAAATATAATTACATATATCGTTGTAAATTCAATGGCTATACTCAAAATCTGAAATATTTATGTATAATATAACCGCAAATAAATCATACTAATTATAGTGGCTTATAGAGATTATTAGTACAAATGAAAAAACTATATAACCATGATTCTACAAATCAATAGGCAGATGAAAAATATAGAGCAGTAGCTGTACCTAGGTATGCTATGCTGTATGCATTGAGGACATTTTTAGATAATATTTAGAATTTTTGCATTAGGTACATTTCTATTTTAATTTTAGTGAAAAATTTTTTAATTCAATATTATTATACTAATTATTTATGAATAGGTGTATAATCTTACAAACAATAGACACTTTTGTTGATGATGAATTACAAATAACTTAGAAACCAGTTATAGCCTTATAGGTACATGTAATAGTAATATTAATATTATAGGTATTCATGCCAAACAATATGATTAATTGAGATTAATATGAGAAGGGGCGATCCTAGGGAGGTGTAAAATCTTCAGATGTTATTTCAAGTGCCATTTTTAACAATTCTCAAGACATGTAATACCTAAAATTTTAATATTTTTTTTAAAAAGTATTTTTCTTGGACTAACAATTGTCTGCAAATGACAGATATTACGCTGGGCTCTTAATAATATAATATATTAATACATAGAAAACTAGAATACTCATTAAATATCATATGCGGGTATAATTAATATATAATAATAAAAAAATTATAAATTAAGGTATATTATACAGTATTCACCAGTTAATAAATAATAATCATTATCACGGAGACTCGAGAACCGAAAATAATAATATTATTAATATTGTTTTCGACGAATAAAAATTTCTGTTAAAAAGATATTGTTGATTCAACTGACAAACATTCTATTGTTACAAAATGGTAATTGGCCAAATAAAAAAGAATAAAAACTTAAACTTTTTGATTAAGATCACAAAATGTAAAAGAGAGTATCTAATCTAAATTGTATGTATAAATTCAAAATACACTGTAATTTTTCGTTATTAAAAAATAAACTTTCAATTTGTAAAGTGTTAAAAAATATGCCTTAGAATATTCATTTATCATAAAATACATAGTTTAACATATTATAATTTATAATACAGTGAGTTCCGCTTAATGTGATCACTGGTTTATAGAATCAACCGTTTATTTGAATCAAAAATGAAAATCCCAAACCAAATTGTATGCTACTAATGTTAAATTGACCTTTTATTAGAATCACTAAGTACCGGATAATTGAATCACTTTTATGAACAATCTTATCGTTTTTATGGTATCTCAAACTGATTAATTTATAAAAACCATTTTATTTTTGAGTTTATCAGTATTACTGTATATCGTTGTACATTATGTCAATCAATTATTTTTGTATGTCGCGGCGTCGTGTACTTGTTTCATTTAGTTTATTCGGTTTATTGTTCATGATCAGACGTATTTTTTGAAATGTCGACCAAACGAAATGATTTAACTATAAAAGAAAAAAAAATATACTCGTTCGTTTCGATAAATTGGATAAATGTTCTCAAAGAGAAGCCGCAATAGCTCTGAAAATTCCTCAACCAACGTTAAACAAAATTTTAAAAAATCGTAAGGAAATTGTTGAACATTGTTGTAAATGCTTTTTAGAATCAACCGGTTAATAGAATCAAAATGACCTGCACCAAAGTGATCACATTAAGCGGAACTCACTGTAATATCATCCAGAAAAAATATGCTGAAATCCGGGCTTTAATAGTTTTTAAATACAGTGGTCACTGTTTATTACAATCACAGTCAATTTTTTCAATTGTATTGTTACTGAAAACTGTAAGTAGGTATATATACAAGCTATATTATTATACATAAAAGTGCAATGAATATTTGTTCTAAAATATAGTATATTATAAACTCGATGTTGTAAGTATCTGATTTAACTTATCATTTGGCTTATCGATTTTGTTATCCGTTTTGTCCAGTACCAAAATTATTAAATTAAGGGTACATCTCCGATTAAAGTTGACCGAAATTTAATTGGCCGAATTTGCCTGGTTATAAAATCTGTTATCAGCTGATTAAGCGTAACCAAAGTGTAACCGTAGACGGTACATCTGGCCCTAAGCGGCGACCACCATACAGTTAAAATACCAATCACCTGTGTATACAGTCGTCAAATTATTTTATTGAAAGTCAGCAAGATTCACTCCTAAACCCTAGAATCACCCCCGAATATGAGGAGATAATAATTATTATAATATCAAGAGAGTCTTAATGTATCTACTTAATTTGAAAATGTAAGGTATACTTACATGGAACTATGGAAGTCATATGCTAAAATATTTGATCATTACACGTCATATAATTATTAGGTAGAATATGTGGAGAATTTTGAATTTATTGACATAATATTATCGAATAATCGAAATTGATTTTTAATGCAAACAATTATATTCCACTGTCCTTTGATGGGCGGGATACTTACTATAATATTATTGTTATACACGACATAAATGTCGATTCCATAAACTACATGATTAGAGTTCCGCATGTACATAACGTTTTAAAAATGGTTTATATTTTATTTTATATAGGTAGATATTATTTACTTTCCGAGCACGTGGATATGGGCGATTAAACGTGATCGGATTGTCAATAAACACAGCCCACAGGAATTTAACGTTTAGTCGTACCACAGATTACTCGTCGTAGTATTTTCTGAACCGTAAACTCGAAATTAAAATGCATACTCGGCCTCTGGACCCCGCACTAGAATGCCAAAATAGCATCGTGATATTTATTATACGCTAGTACGCTACCTAGCTAAACTTTGCGCCTGCCTACAGTCCGCGGATAATATAATGTTCACAAATTGTGTCGCATAAATAAGTCAAAACAAGCATACATGTATTATATAATGTGTGTGTAACCGAATGTTTCTAGTAAGAATGATTAAAAAATAATTAATGTCACCTATAGGAACAAATGTACAATATAATATATACATTTTAATAACAACTAAAGTCGTTAGGTACCTCCTAAACCTAACCTAATGTAACCTCCTATCTACCGAAACTGAAACACCAATGAAGTTTTTCAATAAACAAATTATTGGTGAATTTTTCTAGCCTTTGAAAAAAATACAATTTATTCAACCGAATATATTATTAGTATATATGGTACTAGCTGTCCACCCGGCATTGCCCGCTTCAATTGAAAAATTATCATTAAGCTAGATGTAGCATTAAGGTGGTTTTTTTCGTGTGAAAATAGTTGTAACGTCTAATACATATAATGCTTTTGGATAAATAATTATATAGAACGGTAGGTACCTACCTAAAGCTCATTTATATCAAACTTAAAAATGGCCGGGCGGGATGGCTATTATATGACTGACTTACTGACTGAACTACGTAAAGCCTAAATAATGATAGCTTGAGGCTCGAAATGTTCACGGTACCTTCGTACCACCATGTAAGCGTGCACAAAGAAAGCATCTACCAAAATTTGAACAAAGTTTGAATCATATAGAGTTGACACTTTTAACGGGCAACGAAGTGCACGAGATCAGCTAGGTAATTATAAAACATAAAAGTGGATGTCACTAACCTCCCAAAAGTACCAACTAGGTTCACTTTTCTATCAGAAAAGATGCTGATCTCAAAAATCGAAGCATGCTTACTATCCGAAATGTTGCTGACAGACAGAAAAAAACACATCATTGTAAAATCCATACTTTAATCGCTCCGCTCAAAATCTAAAATGTAGGCCCCAAACTCTTTTTCCAACTGGTTGGATCGAATATTTCAATAGTTTAAAACCTGACCCTGACAACGTGAATTATCTTACATCAAACCGAGTAAAAATCGGTAGAATAGTTTTTAAGTCTATATCGAAGATAATATTCATTTTTATATTATACATCATATTATATTATGTATTATAGAAGAGAAGAATATACAACTTAATTTAAATATGTAATATTAGTATTTAATATTTTCATCTTTTCATCTTTTAAAAAAAAAAAGGCAAGTAATGTATATAATGTTATTGCTATAATTTATTATACTGTAAGAAAAACGAAACTTTATAATTACCTATAACTTAGGTAATAATTATATCTTTATAACACGAATAAATTAAAAAATTATTTGCACAGGAATATAGGCTAAAGTTTAGCTGCTAAACTGAAGTTATGAAATAATAAGCAATAACAATTTAAATTTAAAAATACATGACAGGGACACAGTGTGATGTCGTTCGTTGGACTTCCGTTTGAAGGACACTCGTTAGTGTAAGAAAAAGTGAAAATGTAAAAATCAAATAACAAGTTGTAATTTATGTAATATAAGCCTAAACTATATTGTAATACGATTATTGTTTATTTACATTTTATATGAACAAGTTTACGAGTTTTTATTTATCTATACATATATTGTACATATAAATCGATATAAAATTATACTACATTTGTCTAGATTAATATAAATACGGTGTACGATATACCTAATAATATATGACTTTGCCTTTTATAGCCTGATTTGTATTTAAATAATAATTTAGTTAGTTAATCCCTTCGAACACAATTACTTTTTATTCACATTCTTTGCCAGTGATGCTCAACCTTTTTCTTTTCGGTGACCACACCATACTAAAAAAATTAAATAGGAAATTAAAAACATTGTATTATAGCTCTATAATAGTGGTTTATTTTCATAATTTGTTTAGTTCAAACAATATCATATCATATTATGAATTATTCATTATAAATTAAGTTATTTAGAGGTTATTAAATAACCATTAATCGAGGCCTGAACTTCTTTGACTGTTTTTATTATGTTTAACCAAGAGTTTTCTTTAAATTTTAATTAGATTTGTTAATTTATTATTTGTCTATTATTTGTTATAATTAAAAAACGAATTGACTTTTGTTATATTCTGAAGTGAAGGAAATATGTTTATTTTACGTTCTAAAATGTATCAAGTCGATATAAAGTTTAATCAAGAGTTTTTTTAATTTTTATTCAGTTTGTTCTTTTATTTATCAATATGTGATACTTAAAAAGATAATGTTTTTTTAAATTTTCAATGACCTAATGAAGAAAATATGTTTATTTTACGTTAAAGTCGTAATTTTGTTATATTAATATAATAAAGAATAATTCTCTGTTATTTCCAAAAAAATATTGTTACTTGGAACAATAATCACACCATTTGGCACTTAGAGTTTTAATATTATATGATTTGGCACTTGGAACTGTCATTAGCAAATGTTTAATTTTAACTAATATTAAATGATAATTATAATAATTGAACTTAACTAGGCTATAAATGTTGTGTAAATATATAACATATATTTTTACACAATATTATAATTTATAATATATTATATTGAATGTTGTATTGTTTTTTGTGTTTCCTGAACATTTTAGTTTTTGGCACATAGAACGTTTGACACATTCGCTCTTCATTTATTCTCATTAAATTAAGACTATACAGGTCGACACATCAAGCATACTCGTCCCCATTTTTCTTCGATAATGCAGTTATCGAAATATGATTTGGACATTGGATATTATGTTAAAGTTCCTCACTTTAAAAAATCATTTGATCAAAAATTTGTTAACTACCTTGCTCCAAATGTTTACAACTAAATACCCTCGATAGCTAAGAAAAATATTAT
This sequence comes from Macrosiphum euphorbiae, assembly GCA_949089665.1. Lineage (NCBI taxonomy): Eukaryota > Metazoa > Arthropoda > Insecta > Hemiptera > Aphididae > Macrosiphum > Macrosiphum euphorbiae. Next base: position 17,517,029 of record CARXXK010000003.1, on the reverse strand, counting down.
AAATGATCAGTACAACATAAAAAAAGCTAGTATCTAAGTATTTAATATTGTCTGTAAAAAGAAGTGCAAACTCAATTTGCCTGTAATTTTAATTTAATTTTGTTTTTGTTTAGTTTATATTTTTTTATCAATTTTGTACACAATAAATTACTTTGTTTAAATTAAGACTAATAAGTACTATCTGTATACATATTGTAATATTATGTTTTATTTCTGATCTATTTATATATATAGTACGGTTATCTTTATTTGAATGTATTTTTCTTTTGTCAACTAAAATATTTTTTAAATTTTAAATTATATTTTATGTAAGTACAAACACAAGCATTGCTTAAAGAAGGTCGATACTCATTTTCACAAAAATATTTTTGTATTTAAAATGTTTTGTGATTTGAAAAAAAAAATATTACGTTTATTTTATATTTTTGTAAAACCATTACATTTTTAATAACTATTATACACACATTATAATAACTTATAGTACAAACATTTTAATTTCTAAAAAACTATTCATTCTAATTTTGAATTAGGTACATCATCGTTTTAAAATTAATTATCCACTAAATAATATTTTAAGGAAAAAAGAGGAGGTTCTCATTTGAAAAGCAAAAGTTTGTATCGCCACTACTTAACTAGTACAAAAAAAAAAAAAAATTGAAAAATTGTCTTTGAGTATATTTAAAACTTCAAAATCAGAATTTGAATAAATACATTATTAAAGAAAAAATGCAGATGAGCATGTTGAGCTTACTAAAAGAAAACTATTTTGATGATTATATAATACGCGTGTTAATGTGTAAATATAAAATAGGAATTTTAAATCAATCACTTATGATTAAAATCAGATTAAAAAAAGTATTTTTGATATAATTAAATATATACGGAATGAAATCACTATTATTATTTATAATACAGGTTGTATCTTATGTCATTGTACGAATGGTTTTTTTTTAACGATCATGGAACGATGATATGGAATTTCGTTAAAACGAAGAAAGATGTGTTTCTTTATTTTTAACAGGCAATGTTTTTATAACAATTTCAAAATTTTAAACACTGAGGTGTACCAATATCGAATTTTTTTCAAACAGTAACCACTATATTTTTTAATGGATTCTTGTAAAGCTTTTTTTTCTGAAAATGTTGATAGTCGAATCATCAACTTTGGCCCTCTGGTTTATTAACTATGGTCCTCTAAAGATTAGTAAAATATACATTAATAGTTAATACTTTTAATTGAAATAATTGGTACACCTGCGTGTTTTGAAAAATTTTGAAATTGTTATAAAGAAATTGCCTGTTAAAAATAAAGAAACGTCTTTTTTCGTTTTAACGAAATTCCATATCATCGTTCCATAATCATTAAAAAAAACCCCGCATATAATGACATAAGATACACCTTGTATTTCTACAATAAATCTATATATTATGAAGTAAGTTTTTTAATGTATGACTAAATTATACAACCTAACTTGTTGCAAATTACAATATTATATAGGTAATATAACATATGGCAATAAAACACAACAATATAAAACACTATAACAAATTTAGTATATTTATTTAATTTAAAACAATTAATATTATCTATATATAGCTGTGTATAAAGAATGTAACAAAACTTGAAATTAATAAAAATCTCTAGTTATTCCTATAAAAAAAATAAGTACTTATATCATTATCTATTATCATAAATGCTAAATAATATAATTTTAAAAATAAATAATTCTCAATTTTTCTACAGACATGATTTTTTTTTTCTATTTAATATACAGTGAGTTTAATGAGAACCAGAAAATATCGACTATAGTGCTTATTTAAATGTCCCTCCTTTAATAACACTCTATTCAGTAAAGTTGTGTTTTGTTTTTCTATAACGTATATAATGATCCCGAGACCATACGATTTTAAGTTAAAGTAAACACCCTCTTTAAAAAAAAAAAAAAAAATATTTAAGCAATAACAATACTCTCAGCTTATATTTTTACCAAAAGTCATATTTACTTATCATTAAGTAAAAATACTCATACATGGATTAACAACACACTATTATTATTAATTTGTATTCTTAAATCGATCATCATGTTAAAAAAGTCGATTTTTCTAAATACGAATAATGATAATATTATATTTAATAAATTATAAATAATTAATACACCTATAATTGATAATTAAAATAAATTCAAGTTTATTAAAATAAAAAAAAAATTGTATTTTCACCCTGAACAAATTTTACGTGTAAAGTGAAGTTATTGCAGTGGACCCTTCCATTGTTAACTGCATGGAAACAACTTAAATATGATTATATTATGTTTTAATTCGAATATGTCACAAAACTATACACATTTTTCATATAAACCTATAGTGTATTTATTATAGTATCACCTAATTATTATAATTGAATAAATCATTTTTATGAGTGAGATTTAGATTTTCTTTACTTTTCGAATGCCAATTCATTGTAGTCATTCTAAAACATCAAACCATAGACAGGCGACAGGCGAATGGTATAAAAACAATTAATATCCAATGAAAAGTTATTTGAATATGACCCTTAATTTATACTAACAGGTTCTATGTTTAATAATTGACACTTAACCTTTTGGTGTTAATTGGAATAAAGATTAACACACATTTAATTTAAGGAAATTAACAGCACGTGTGCATATCCGTGTGCGAGAAGTAGGACAGATAGCACAAGACTGGTGTTAAGTTAGAATTTAATGAATCAATTTATAAGGAAATGATTCTGAGTGGAGACAGTGTATCACCTCTGTATCCAACGTTATTTCATAACGTGATATATTTTATACCTATTAGTATTATACTATTATAGTATATTATTATTCTATTAAACATTCTTCTACTTATTGCTTATTATAATTTATAATATAAGTACCTACTATATTATATAATAATTTATATATCGGCACATTACAATTTTTAAATATTTAGTCTGTTTTTATAATATATTTTACGTTGGTATTTACTAATAAGTAATAAGTTCATAAATGGTAATAATAATAATATGTGATATAAAATTATAAATTCTATATTTTTGGAAAAAATCGGTTGAACCTATCTTAATACTAATAGAAAAATAAATGATTACCTACATTAAATTTAAAAGTTATGAGAAATTTCCTCAAAATTTGAACTTTAAACTCTTATAAAAAAATATGTGTGGCTACATAGTATGTATTTTCTTAGTTTTTAATTGCTGTAATCATGAAATTTTTAATTGCATGCCTTTCGACCACGGGGAAAAACATTTTTAACAACATAAATCAAAAAAAAAGATAAACATTTCATCTTGCGTGTATAAATAGCTCACAAGTAGCCCTGTTATTTTTAAAATAATATCACAAAATCTAGAAAATATAATTATAATTGTTTGATGAAAATGTCAAGTCCTACCTTAATTCCATTCTTAATTTATTACAAAGCAAGAAATAAAAATCTATATAGTATACAACACTGGTGTTAAGTAAATAATTCCATTTACCCACTGTTTTTTTGTTTGTATTTCCCGGTAGGTAACTACAGGGATACTGGGATTGTTTATAAGAAACTACCCTCAAAGTTGAATGTTGGAGCTTTTTTTTTCTTGCTCTTAATCGTGGCAATTGGTATACTCACAAAAAAAAAAAATAATAATTCATTTATCTCTCCACCCCGAGCCTAAATTAGACCAATGGGTTATAATCACCTACGCCTATACATTCAATAGAATTGAAACTTAATCACTCAATATTGTATGTACGGTGAATAGTTTTGAAAAAAAAAATAAATATGAGTTCGTTCAATTTTTTCAAATACACTGCACAAATAATAAAAGAGAATAAATTAATTCGTTGTCCTGTGTAACAAATAATTGTATCATTGATTAAACATTAAATTTTTATCTTGATTATTTTAAATACTAGTCTAAAAGTGGTATAACAATCTTTTTTTGTCAAATTAGGACCTAAATGTATAGTTTACACTCGAATGTTATATAATACATATTTTGTATCTATATTCTATATTCTATTAGAAATTTGTTTGTAAACGATACACCCACCCATATTGTACTTTTTATGTTACATTATATATATGGGTGTTGACAGTTATTATAACTATATTATCTAAATCATATAAGTTTTTCTAAATTATTTATTATTAAGCTCAACAGCGTTTCAAATTTTCCAATTATTTTGAATTACTATTAATTTACACGAGCATGGTATAGATGTACTATTGAGGTTATTATGAATTATGGTGCAATGACAATTGCTGTTTTAAATACCCATTAAATAGATAATAAGAAAAACATATATTATGGTTTACAAACGTTAAGTACTTATTTCTATTTTCTATGCATAATTTATGATTCAATAATGTTAGGCAACATTTATAAATATTATATCTAGGTACTATACTAAATTATGTTTATATAATTAAAATGTATAAACCAATTAATTCTTCTTTACAACACTTATATAAAATATAGAATGAATACGTGCGTGAAGTATACATAGTATGACATATTGATATTATCTAATGTATTGAATAAAATTATACGATTATTTTAAACGCTAATTTTATTGTTTCACTCATAATGTAAGCGATGGTAAAATTATCTTTAAATATTTTTTGTTAAATCAATTATTGTAGTTTTAGTACCCAACGTATACATATAATTTATATTATGTTAATTGTTAATTAAAGTACAGGTTATTGACTTATTGTTTTCTCAATCAATAGATATTTAAACAACGAGTATTTAAACAATAAGGGACATAGAAGATATTTAAAATTCATTTAATAAATGAATTAATTTATAAAAAACTGGAAATACCCTCAAACTGAATTAAAATCCACTTCAAAATCTTCCACTCTAAACTTCACACTCCAAAGGAGCCTGCAATTATTACAAATTAGGTACCAAAACTTATAACAGACGCTTGAGACGTCCTCAAGAGTTACTGCTCGCAGGCTACGAAAGCACATCAAGTGAAAACTATGGATAATCCAATTTATTGTTAAGCACTCAACGATAATATAATGCCCAATAGTTGCATTTTCCTACTTTTGCCAAGAAAAATTGAATAATTATGAAATATTCTACTCGGTGTATTCTGACTTGAGTGTATACTTACCTACCTCTGGCCCCAGTTCGTGGGCATTTTTTTGGGCGTCGATGTCCTTTGCTTTGTAATAAATTCTATCCAAAATAGCAAATACACCTGTAGATGATTGGATATCCAGTACTGGGTAACTTCAGTTTATCTGTAATAACGTAATGAGCAAGTCGGTTTAGTCCAAAAAAATTAACGACAATTAATGTAAGCAACAACAATTTTCAATACTTTGAAATGAGTTTAGATAGGGGTTCGTAAACATTTTTTTTTTTTAATTTACGTCTATGAAAACAGGGCACACGGCGCTATGAATGCATTTATATTTCCTCGCTAAGTTTACTCAGGACACAAGATGGATTTATAAAACTACGTTGAAAGCCTGCTCCGTAGTGTGCTTTATAAATTAAAAAAAAATCGTTTGACGATTGTGTAAGTGGTTCCAGAGCCAACCCTAAACAAAAATGCTCATTTTGACTCGAGAATAATAAATTAACAGAATGGATTTTAAAATGAAACTTTCTGGCCCGTGGAGATTGGCATGAAAATAAAAATAATTAACTTGCTCATATTTTGACAGCTCTATTAAAAATTCTAATATCGCCATTGATTATTGATCGATCGTATTGGTTTTAGCTATTTAGTCTTTTACTTTAGTATAGATATTATTGTTACTACATATTATACTTATATATTACAATACATTGGATTGTACTTTATTTGTACTATAAATTAAGTATGAATGTAAATGCTTAGAATATTTTCATAATAACCACTAACTGCATTATTCTTGAGATAATACTAAAAAATCAAATTATGTGCTCCATATAAATTATTTATGCATGGTAGTTAGATTAACTAAGTTGGTATGACCGTGGTATCACATATTTTATAAATTCAGACAGTTTATTTACTTCATTATAATGAGTTTTCTTACGTATAATATTATAATGTTTTGAATGTGATAAAACATAATATCTCTGCAGGGATATATTAAACTCTAAATGTATGTATTATCATGAATTAAAATTGGAAGGACAGTTAATGAGTATAATATATAAAATAAATTATGTATGAATAAAAAAAAAATAATAACAAGGATGAATTTCATAAAATATGTGTTAATTATTTTTCCCATTAGTACATTCATTTTGCTTGTGGCTGTTGTTCCTTATAATGTTTTCTTATGTATGGGTAAAAACGAACTTGAAAGGAACAGATAAAGATACTTAGGTACAAATAAATAGGAGGTAGGTATACAATGCACAACATTCAGTTCACCCCATTAAATTTAATAACATAATATATCGTATAAAATCTAAGATATACTTTATTATAATAAATGATAATATTAAATATTAAATACAATTATACCCAGTCTATTTGAACATTTTTCGGTTTTTAATATTGATTTAGTAATTAAATCATCGCGAAAATGAGCAAAGCAATGAATTTACTAAGGGTGACTTTAGAGATTGTTTTTCAGGTAAGAAATGCTTTAAACTTTTAAAGCTCAAATTACTAATAAAAAATTGAATGTTGTTAGGCCTAGCTACATAATATTTTTAATGATTTCTTGTGTTTTCAAAATATTAAATATACACGTTTCTCCAAGTTGTGATTATTTTAAAATTTCACATTTTACATTCTATGAATTTTATAAATTTTTATACAATTTTGAAATTATTTTAAAATACCTAATGCATCTATGTTACAACCGATAAAATACTATAATTATTAAAAAATGGACAGTGGAGTAACATCAAATAAGAGCTCATATTATATTTCATAATATTATAATGTAAAATAGCTATAGTTTGAACGCTTTACACCCATGTATTAGTACTTAGTCCACACTAATTTCTTAAAATATTAATTTTACCGACCGACCGATGGACGACGGTTATCATGTATTCATGAGTAAAAATCCAGCTCCACTCTCCGTCTATTATATTTTTATAATAAACTATATGATCCCGTGTATTTCGTTACCCGTTAAATTTACCAAATCTATATGACTCAAACTTTGTTCAATTCGTTATTTAATATTTAGTGTATGGTGTTTAAAATTTATCTTAACTTAATAATAATAATAATAATAATTCTGATTCGCAGCAGTACATTATCAGATAGGCAATCTACTTGCGGTAGTTCGCGGACCCCTTGATGTTTGTTCTTAAGTGTATGATTTAACTCTAAAGTATCAAAGCTATACCAAGTTTGTTCTATTCCACCTATGGGTGGATTAATATAATCAGTTAATACAAAATCCTAACAGTACTAATATCAGATGAATAAAAAAAAAACCAAATTTAACCATTTTTAAGTTAGCCTGTCTTCTTCCCACAGGTCTAATCTACACACAAACATTCATTTATTTATATATATATATATTGACAAAAAACAAAATACAAATCAACAAACATGCCCGATTAACCAATAGCAACCAATATAAAATGCACATTTATAATTTTAATCTGAAACTAATTTTTTAATTTTTTAATTAATTTTTTATGGACAGATAGCACCACTATTGTATTTTTTGACATTCAAATTTTCTTCTTTTCCAGTGGATTTTCCTAAAATTTTCTTTCATTCCAATTTTCTCCAGGCAATTACGAACATCTTAAAAAAAATTTGAGCCAAATCGGTCGGGCCGCTCTCGAGTTTTAGTGAGACAAACGAACAGCAATTCATTTTTATATAATATAGATAATCTCTTTTAATTACAAAATGTATTACAAACCAAGTAAAAAAAATCAAGCCTTTCCAAAAGTAGAACTCATATTCAAATTGAATATTGGGCATTTCCCGGTGTATAAATGATTTTAAAAATGTGTTTTCTTTTGATATGGTAGCTCATAGAATTCACCTAACAATGTACTTGCGACCGAAGTGAGCTTATTTTTTTTTTCATGTGGGCCACCTGGCCCTTTTAATAATTTCCCGGTAGGCCTATCCGCCAATTGAATTAAATTCAAGTCACGTATTTGTCTATGAAGTTATTTCATTAGGAAGGGACTTATTCCTTCTACCGGCAAGAATGTTACTTTTTATCGTACAAACTAATATCCACCGACAAAAAAGAAGCTATACAAGATCCCCGACCTGGTCGTTGGATTCTTAATTACCTTATAGATTCATGGTAGTATGCAATTATTTCTATAGTGAGTAATGACACCCTCTCTCATTATAAAAATTCAGAAAACCATAGCATAACTAAAGTATCATCCTTTGTATACAAAATGTGAGAAGTGATTCTAGATGATCATCTTTCCTCTTCGTGTGACAAATCTAGAGATACTCCTGCCAAATGCGTCCTCTGTAGCAATGCCTATAAATATAACTGCAGTGATTGCCAATTGTATAAAGATCTCCAACGACCTAGATATGTTTACCTTCGCAACTTCAAAATCATGTAAATATAAATTATATTAACAGTAGAACCACCCAGGTGGCTAACCATTTCAACGATCAAGAAGACAGCCCTATCTCACACATTAACCCAGACAATCTCAAATCATATCACAAGTCACAATAAATCCAAAAATTCTGACTGTTCAGTATTAACCAACTCTATCGACGAATTTGCCATCATTAATCTACCCACCTCTCTCCTCAACAATTGTAATAGAACGTCTGATTTCTAAAAATGAGAAATAACTCTTTCACAACTCAATGTATACTCATTATAATATTATGGAATGTCAATGGTATTTCTAATCATAAAAATTAACTTAGGATTACACTAAACAATCAAAGAATCGACATTGATTACTCTCATATCTAAAACTCATTTTGTAAAGTTTCATTTTTTTCAATCCTAAGCCACCATAGGCTTAAAATATATTATAATAGTCTATGCAGGCTATCAACTAATACATTTTCTTGTCATCCTGACACTCATTTGACACTCATAAGATCAAATTCTCCTCTTACACATAGATTTTCAAAATAAATGTTAAAATGTTAATGTTTATGGAACATGATTTAATTTTTTTTTACTGTTAATTTTTTTTGATACTTCTTACTTCATACATTTATAGTTTTATAATTATAATCTGTCTTCAGTTTTCTTAGAATTTACTTATTCATTATTTTATTAGACTTTGTCAAAGGCAATTTAATCATTAATAAGACGTATGTGTAATATTATGTATTTACAATATAACTCTTCCTTGGAAAACAGCAGACATATACAGGATTTGGATTTAATACTTGTAAAATATGATATAAACAACTAGACAAGTGATAAAAAAAGGAATTTTCAATTTTGTAATAAATAAAATTGCTAGCCATTTTACCGTCATGTAATTTCAAATCATTGGGTAAATCTAGTTTGATCAAATATTTCTGTGTCACATTCTTTTTTTTAATCGTAGATTCGTAGCCTATTTCTTTTTTCTACTCGTCAAACATTAACTGTGTTTACTAATAAAATACTTCATGTACTCGAAGAACACAAGATAAAAATTTGTACTGAAACAGTAAGAATAGCTTTACGGTTTCACGCATTTTAAAGGATGAAATATTTAAGTCATCCACAAAATAGTCTTTCTTTGAAGTGTTATGTCATGTCAAAAGTAATTTTATCGAGAAACAATTTAAAAATTTAACATATACCTACCTATCTATAAACACGACAATCATTTATATTATTCGAAGGATTTAGTATTATATGAATACAGAATTATTATTTTAGTTCAAAATCCGTAAATCCGTTTCGTTGACTTTTGATATTTACATATTAGTTTTAATATTCAATACATTTCTTAAAACTATAATTATAGGTTTATTTTGTTTATATGGAGTATAGCCCCAGTGTAGGTAGCATTTAATAATTAATATATTCCATTTAATCGATGATGTAGGTAAATGAATAACAATTTTATTAGTAAACTAAATAATTCATAATATGTTTGAAATGTACAAAAAAATAATTCCAAGTATTTAATAAAATAAATTTGATAATCTTGTGAAATATCCGTCTATATTTTCTACTTTTATTCAACTATAGTAGACGCTATGCAAAAACATAATAATATATTACATATTATTATAACATAATTAACATTATAATGTTTTTAAATTTCTCATATAATCATATTGAATTATTTTATAATATTTTGATTTATATAATATACCTAATAATAAGTATTATAAATGTATATTTACTTAAACATTGGCTTAAAAATGACCAAAATCACATGTGGCATGTATACTTTTATAGTTTTATAAATATACTCAGGTAGACGAATGAAAGTCATAGGTAGGTACATTAAAACAGGGTGATTCATTTAAGTGTCTGTACACTTTATTTCAAAAAGTTGATACCTTTCGAACATTTTTTTTTTAGATTCTAAGCTTAGAGATGAATGTATTGATTTTACAATGTAGTGTGTTTTATTATATTTTTTTTTTTTGTCTGTATACACGATAAGTAAGTAGTTGAAGTTAATTTCGATTTTCAACACTTCAGTATCATTAGCAGTGGAAAAATAATTCTATTCGGTGCATTGGGGAAGTCAATATTTAAAATTCCGTATAGTTGTCAAAAGGCCGCGGGAAAAAAAAAATTAAGGAAAAACTGGAATTTTTACTCAATATTGGGTTTCGACAAAATCGATTTCGGTTTTTGGTGTAACTCTTAGAAAAATAATAGATTCATAGAATTTTCACTGAATGTATATATATATTAGTAATTTAAACGCACCAGAAAATTATCAAAATATTGCGACTCTTTTTGTGCTATTTATGGGCATAAGAAAATTTCGAGTTTGATTAGTTTTTTTTAAATTATTGTCAATTAAATATTTTGTACTGGATAAAATAACTTTAAAATGTAATACATCGTTCATCATAAGTTATTGTTAGTAGAATTTTAAAAAATAAGTTGAGCGTATATCCACAAAAATTGTTATGAGCGTTTGAAGTTGAAATGTTAAGAAAATTCATTAAAATCACGAAATATGGCTAATTATTTGGAGTTTAAAATTCATAAAAAACTTTCTATTCATATCTAAGCTTTGAAAATGTAATACAAGATTCCTCTTAAGTTTTCCTACATTTAACATGAAAAATACTTTACAGAAAAGTCAAATACAATTTTTACGAGCGTTTGAAGTTATACATTGGATATTCACCCGTAAATTAACAAATTCTCAATTTTCATATTTTGTTGTTAGGTATTCAAAAACGAATAACAATAGGTACTTTAAACTTACAGCAAATGATTATTTTATCATTCACTATACCTTCTTGATAAAATTTTCTAAATATTTTGACTCGTTTTAAGCTGCTTACGGACATTTTCAATTATTTTAGTTCATTTTTCTATAAATGTCAATAAAATTGTTTTCCTTGGTCAAAAACCTTGAATTTTTCTGATATACCATAACAATAGCAGTTGAAAAATATATAGACACGTTTTTGTATAAGCGTTTAAAGTTCACGCATGTTGACGAAATTTATCAAATTGAAAATATACAACTTACTTAGTAGTTAAAAATGTATAAAATATTCAACTTTTATAGCTAAGGATTAAAAATGTAAAACAAGGTTCCGCGAAAGTAGTTAATTCTGTAACCAAAAAATCTAAAAAATATATATACACAGGTTTTTTTGGTTTTTTTTATAGTTATTTTAAGTTAAAATTTGGAAGTAATTACATATTAAATAACCAAGAATAACGATTATAGTTATTTTGTTGCAATTTAAAAATATTATTTTTGGCTACAAAATATAATATTATAATTATATACAAATATTTTATTATAATAAAATGAAAATAATATGAATCCTAGGCTGACAAACCGTCTCCGCTGAGGATCGTTTTTTGTATACAATGATATTATATCATTTAGTTCAAATTTAACACCATCCATACTGTACAGCAGAGTGACATCCATTTAACTGTTTTTTTTTTAAAATTTAATTTAGATTGAAAATTTGCAAGGCAACAATATTTTTGTACGAGAACAGTCAACGTAATCCTGTCTACATTACATCTTTAATGTTTCTTCAATAAGTTAAATCATCTTTGTATTGTTATATCAAATTATATCCATAAATAAATACGAGTACATAATATACTCACAAATACAGAAACAAATAAATACATTTCTAGTAAAAGTATTCTTTTATGGGCATAAGGAATACAGTTAATTTTTGGAATTTTGTTTTTATAGTTTCGTCTAATGTAATTTGTTCACTTTATTTTTTGGTCTGAATGGCATTAGTGTACCTAATTTTGTTATTTTACTGAAAATTAAAATCAACTATTATGATGAACTTTTTGTTTAGAAAAAAACATACCTACAACTATAAAATGATGACCTATACCATTTTGAAATAACAAACATATTTCATTTTTAATTGATGAATGTGGCTTATGTTAACTTACACTTTTTCAACGAACCGTATGTATTTTTTGTTGTTCGACAAAAGACATTTATTGAAAAACAATTTGTGCCATCATATAAATGGATTATCAAATGTGAAATTGTTTTACAACGAAAATCGAGATAAAATAAAAAACGTAGTACAATGATAAAGTACAAATGTACTAATTATTATAGTATCTATCACGATGTTTGGTACATTTTTTAGTATCTGTTTAGTGTGTACGTCGTATGTAATTATTTTGAAGGAGTTTCGACTCCGTAGCGGTTGGGAACATTTGCTAGACGCTTATTAGAGCGGCCTCTCTCTCTATCTCCCTATAATGGTACTTATTAAAGTTGTCCGTTGTCATCTCTTTAAGGAGCCCTTAGCCGGTTTTTCAAATTTTCCGCAATTCTAAAAAGATTGAATATTATATTTTATATTTTATATTTTGCCACCCTAATTATAATACTTTTTCATTAATCTACTCCTCAATACCTATTTAGGGGGTGGGAGATTGATACGGTGTATTAAATCGAAAAAATTACTTAACAAGAATAATTGTCAGGTCTTGCAGAATGACCGGATTTTGATAACTATTTTATCTGAAAAAAGAAGACTTCCTAGTTCCTACCATTATTTCAAATAATGGTGTAATATAATTCGTAAAAAAAAGCTTAACATTGTATTATTTTTATAAGACATATTATAAAGTTTGAAATTAAAATATTGAAAAATGGAGTTCAATGTGGCCTATAGGATATTATCCTCTATCAGTCAAAACAAAAATTATCAAATTTGGTTGATTCTACAGAACATGATCATTATTCCTGTAAAACGTAGTTTTATGGTCAAAACTACGTCATTGTCACAGGGTGCCTTAAGGAACTTAACGGTGTCACCGTATTCGGCCACCTTATCTGTAGACCTTTTTTTTTCTTGTGGTATCTACGACGTTGCCGGAACTTCTTGCGAATTACGCGGGCAACGACGCCATCGTTTATTAATTATCTAATGACATACAAAAAATTGACGAAACTCTCAGGAAGCCGGACGGAGACTACTTTCCATAGCGATTACTAGTGTATAAATTGTGTAGACTCTGGACCTAAGAGTAACATTAAGCCTTCATTTCGACCCTCCTCTTCACGAACCTGCGTGGGCCCGCCACTCTTGGAAGTCACGTACCCCTCAGTTGGTCTTCAAGTACAGTATCTCCTTCACCATCTTATAGCAGTCTGTATGTTTCTACTGGGCCGTGGCCTTTGCGGCGGTATCCTGTGGTAGGTCCTCGAATACGGTATCACAGATTTATCTGTAGACCTGGATCCCGGTATCATCAGTAAGTTGCAACTCTGCGTAGTACTGTTTCCAGTGTGATCTAAGCCACCGATTGACTTTTCCACGTGTCCTAAATTATCTCCACATCCATTCATCGTTTCCTGGAATCGATTACTCCTTTCTAAAGGTCATCTTTCTTATCCCGTGTGCGACATTATTTCTTTCCAAGTTCATAATTCACAATCATAATAATATTGATATATATTTTAAATCTAAATTTTGAAATTCATAAATATAAAAAAAAGGTTATAAGCATTTGTATACCTCGTTAATACATTTATTGAAATTAAGAGTAAAAAATAAGTAAAAAAACTAAAAACCTGAGCATAAAGAATGACAGTTTTAGTTGCTAGAGTACTACAACTAACTATTCTACGGACCACAATATTGACTCAAATTGTATACAATGTATTTGGTGAAAATAATATACCTATCATACTGCACGACTAATAGAAAAATAAGTTAGTGATGGTAATATAATTTATAATAAAATATTCTTAGCCTATTCTAAAACCACTCAAAAATAGAGACCGACACGTCGTCTTCACTCAGAATCATTTTTTGTATTAGAATGATTTATCATTGGATTTAATTTTAACACATCCATTACAGTGACCTACTCAATGACGAGGTACACTTGAAACCTACTATACAGCAGAGAGTGACTTTCCCGTTTTTTTTTTTTAATCTTTGAAAGAATGTCAAATGCTCTACACACAATACTGTAATTTTAATGCGACCCAGCCTCACCGTCAACGTTCGCCTCGTATACATAAATCATAAAAATGAGTAATGACTACAACAGACCACAAGTCTTGTGCAGACTACAATTTTCAAACGATTGTTTTTAGCCCAAAAGCCTTTTTTGTAAAGTGTTGAGATCCAATATTCAATAAATCATCGAATTTAATGGTAGATTAGATGTTATGTGGTCAAATGTATAGTGTATACTGTATACATTAAAACATTAAAAACATATATTGCTATTAATCATTCATTAATTGATTGTGTTGATGGGTTTCTGGGTTTCTCTATACCTACGTATAATTAAAACTACCTAAATTATTATTAAATATATTACAGTGTCCGAATTAAGATTAGTTTTTGCAATATAAAAAATATTTTTCATCATAAAAACTTATTTACAATAAGTAATTAATTGATTTATGTTTAGCATAATATTTTTAAATAAATTATTGTGATAATGTCGAAACACGACTAAATAGTTCTTAGTTTTCCAAAACATTTTAACAAGACAAACCAGCTCTATGTAAATTAACAGAATAATATGTCAAATACATGAGTTTATCATAAAAATGAATTATTTCTATACTTTTATAATTGTGTAAGTATTTTTATTGAAATAGTTGTATACACATCCCACTCTGGATATTTGTGTATACCTAGCTGTATGTTGGTATGTGTGACTGACGTAACCCCGAAGGGCTTTTACAGAAAGCAAGTTGAGAACTTTTTGGACGATATAATACCTGCACGGCTGCATATGACAATAAATTGATAGGTATTTTGGAAGATGTATGTGCATTTGACAAATTTAAATACTATTTATATTTTAAGCTACAAACATTTTTACACAATAAGATCGACCAGGGAGGTACCAACCTAAAACTCGTTTAAAAATCAATAAATCACTTTATTTCCGAAATTTAGTTAAAATAAATTGTTTTCACTTTTAAAAAATTATGAAAATGAAACAATTTTGTTATCACTTATCAGTTATCACATAATAATATGGAATTTACAGCGAATAATAATGTTATCTGGGGGACGGAGTGGCCGAGCGGACTGAGGCGTCGGTTGCGCCTCACACTGACGCTGGTTCGATACCTCGGCCATGGGCGGCGTTTTTCTTCGGGCAAGTCACGGTGTCCGGAGAACAAGTACCACCATCCCCCACCCGAGCATGGCAGATACCTACGGGTGCCCAAATCAAAAATTCTTCCAAAACAAACACACACATGTTCCCCTTACCAACAAAAACCTACAAATAAAACAAAAAAAATATCTAATGGCCCAAGTTGCTATTTAGTTAAAAAAATAAAAATATAATGTCATCTAAGTGAAGACCGTTATTTTGCAAACCGTCCAGTAAACGTGTTGAAGTTTGTCTATACACCTGTCCATAATATTTCAGTTGAAATCACACGAATTTCCCTTGTAATCACTTGCTGAAATATCCTTAAGAATGAGATGATTTCCAATAATAACTTTCGTTTTGAGGTAACCCAAAAATATGAAGTTATCGCAGACCACGAAACCAACGGCCTGACGTGGTGAAATTACGCGCTCTGGAAATTAAATAGGATACAACTCCACACTGTCCGCACTCATAAAATGGCAACAAAAAATTTTTTATTTTATAATTTTACATTTTATATGTTCTTAATCTTATCAACATTGATATTAGATAAACGCTTTGATTTAACGAAAAGTTCAACTATGTTAAAATACTGATTTATATATTGAATTAATTTGAAATATTATTAATAACAATATTATACTTTACATTTTAACTGTGAAAATACACAACGTTTAATCATTTAACATTAACCTGGACTGACATCGAATCTGAATTATCTTGCCACCCTATAATTCATAATTGAAATGATTTTTCACCTTCAAAGTACATTTAAAATAATTAAAAACCTAGTATTTAATGTATAGACTAAATTAATAGAATTATTTTTTAACTCGAGATAATATTAAAGTTTAATTATTTGTTTACAGCGCCAAATGCCCATCATGCGATCATTTTTAGCTCTTGTTGTTCGTATTTTATTATCATAATCCTTTCGTGTGGAATAAGACAAAAACAATAAAAACGTTATAAAATGTTCTTAACACGCTTGGTGAAGCGTTCAAAACTTTCTAATCTAATACTTATATATATATATTTATTTATTCAAACTTATCTCGAGATAAAAGTATCAGTAAAATAGAGGAAAAAGCTAAAAAAAAATAAAATAAATTTTGTCCAGCCATGGTCATAAGCATTTTACAAATATATTTACTACACTCGCGGTCACTCAGAACGGTCATGTGACAGTAGAACAAAATTACTATTATAGACAGTAATTGTCAGTACCTATAGGGATAAGACAGATACAACTTATCGTCCTATGGTATATTATACGTCTTCATCGAGACCGTTTTATACCGACGCCGGTGAATCGGACGATATTCGTTTGCCAAATCAAAGGCTATTCCTCCGCAATCTGCCACATTGTACCTATATACATAACAATTAAAAGCCGTAATTCGTCCGTGCGAAAAATAACAAAATAATATAAATCCCGACTCGAATACGAAATATACGCAACCGTGGAATACGACGACGATTATATATTATAATGTTCGCGAGTTATATAATATTAAAGTGTGCGTGTAGAGTTGTTATGATGATGGAGGGGCTGAAAAAAAAAATGCGAAAAAATAAAACTGCGTGAAAGGGATTGATGAGAAAAAAATAAAAAAAAAATTGTTAAGAAAAATAAACTGGTAAAAAGAAACTAACCAGCGGGTTGGATTCCGGGACGAGAACTTAAGCGTAGTTATACCATAGTGAGGCGTTGGTGTCGGTGGAGGGTGAGGGGTGGTGTCGTATCGCGATGCGCGCGCACCGCATTATCCTCCCCTCGGAGCAAAGGGACCGCCGAATAACCACTGCCGCCGACTGTGACGCCGCCACCGCTCCCGGACCACCGGCGCCGCCGTAGTGTTCCCAGATCGTGTCCATTGTGATGTCGTGAACCGAACGAGATTTTTAGCAGTACGCACCGGGAAGAGCATACAGGAAATTGGCTTTAAAAAAAATATTTCGTGTCGGGAAAAAACCAGGACGATCTCGACCGAAATTAATACGATCGCATGCGTTGAATAAAATACCACGTTCGTCGCTGCAGTGTCGGCGAAATAATAGTCGTCGCGAACCGGGACGGTCCGAGAGGTGAAACGAAAAAATATTATTCGCAGCCCGTCGTCTCCGTCCGTCACGTGTAGTGTCGTGTGCGCGCGTGCAAATAAATCGTCGTCTCCGCGGGTCGTCGCGTAGATCTCCGGAGACGGACGTTCGACCAATCCTGCGGTAAGTTTCAATGGGTAACATAATATTAATATCGAATGTGTTCACCGTGTGTTATGTAATAACTACAAAATGGACTCGCCGCACTGTGCGACGACGCACTGCAATCTCGTGTATTTGAATGCCGATTTAAAATATAAATTAATGCGTTATGACGTATAATGTGTTATTGGCACTACATTATTGTGGTGCTCGGATTGGAAAAGGAATAAGTTGAAATCAACAACGTTTAAGGACTGCGTTCCCAGTGTGAAAATTAACGAACCTTTAGCCTTTTGGGCGGCTTTGAAACTCACATCCATAGGCCCAAAATATATGAACTATTTTAAAAGAATATACATTATAATATAAGTACATTGAGTGTTGGTATTTCTAAAAATTCAAACAAATATATTCCGGGCTTTGATCGTTTTGATTAGAATCAACTTTGACCTAATTTCACGATGAACATTATTATATTATTTCAATTAAATGTACCTATATAATTTTTGATTCTATAAAACAAAAATCAAAACAGTAAAATATCAATAAAACGAAATCCTTTTATGAATTCAAAGTGAATATCTTGGTAGTTGGTGCGGTTTGGTACCATAACCATAATAATCAGTTGTATAATTCGTGATCGTTACTATTATTACAACATTTTTTTAATAAAAACTTCACCAGATACGAATTACAAAAATGGTACATAATAATATATTTATGTACTTAAAAAAAAAATGTTGCAAACTATTATACGACGTAGGTACCGTCATGCTGTTCGACGAGAACGGATAATATATCAGAGGAAATAATATATGATAATACCTATATGAGAGGAAATATATGGTGCGATCAAATTCGTAAATAGTTTCTCTCACGCCAACATTTTGGACTCGGCACAACCGTCGTGCCCTTTTGTGGAGGCGCATCGAAAACGCCGATGACGTGACGCTGAGATGCATCAGGAACAGGCGCTATAGAAACGCACACGTGCGTCAAAAAAAAAAAACCCGTTTTGACGATGATAATAGTTATTATTTTATAATTCATTAATGACCTTTGTACATGGTCGCTCTAACAAAGCCGGTGCAGTATCGATCGACAGTCTGTAATCGATTACAGACTGTGGTGAATAAATATAATATAATTATTATAATTTATAACACACACACGGGACGTGTTACTCCGGACAACGTTCAAAAACTCAATAGTATTAGTATAATACGTTCAATTTTAAATCATTTTCATCGGGTAAGAACCCTGTAGATTATAATATTATATCTGCAGCAGTGGTTCGTGCGTGACTGTCTTGTTGCGGACGCTGGTGTGAGCTGATGGCTCCGAGATTTGTTCTTTTACCACTGTTGCTTAAGTCATATTTTCTTATGGTTTTTGTCGGTGTCGAGTCGTCCGGTGTAATGCGATACAACAATATCACCCCCCCCCCCGCACCATTTGCCCGCGATCATCAACAGGTAGTGCACCGGACATTATTTCAGTAGTATAATATTATTGATACTGTTTACTATGTTTACTACCTATCTACTAAATATTATGATATATTTGGGATTATTATAAATATAAAGTATCGATTTCTTAATACGGTGTCCAAACGAAAGTGCTCGAGTATCTGGGTAGGTAGCAATATCGATATCAGCGACTGGAGGTTGTTATACATCTTAACATATTATTAAAATCATCATCAAAGTATATTATAATTCCTCCATGCGATAAAACCATAGGCTTATAAAACACGATTAAGACGTATAGTAAACACAACTACCCACGAAGCAGCCGTGAGTGGATGCTGGTTAGTTTTTTATTCAAACAAATATAAAATATGATAATACAAGTCCTATAAGTACCTAGTCCAAGTATAGCCGAGTTCCTACGACTCGTGTAGTTGACGAATATACAATGTGTCCCGTGAAGAAAGAATGGCCGGCGTCATATAATAGTATACCTTAAGTTATGAAAAAACCCCCTTTAAAGGGGAGTATAAAGTTTTATTTTTTTTAGTTATGGTAACCCAACCTATGCACATTTTCTGACGTATCTTAAAAACTTTAACTTTCCGTTATTCTGCCTGGTGCTCAGCCATTGAACTAATTTTATTCCGTCTAATATAACTATTCTGTACTGTAAAAAATATTAACTGCATAACGGACATAATGTACCGACATAATGTCATAATGCATATTAGGTAATTTAAATGTACGATAAATAGTACACCTTTTTGCAATTAATCAATGGATATTATATTTTAATAATATACAGTGACATTAAATTATAATAAAATAAAGTCCTCAAAATGCAAGATATAAAAATTATAAAATTAACAAAATGTATATTATAAAGTCCACTTTTATATTTTATTTTTAATCTAACAATAAATAAAATGATTAATATAAAAATCATATATTTTTTATTATATACTTTATTTGTTTAGTGTACACAGTAGTCAATAATTATACTAAATAAAATAATAAAGGTTTAGTTCTATACAATTATCCAAAACCTTGAGTATTTTTTCATCCATTAAATAAATTCACAATTTCAAATACTATAGTATAAATTACCATTACTTACATAAATATAAACAATTTAAAATAGTCAACTTTTTTTATTTGATATTCAAAAACAATTTTAAAGTTCATGTGAAACTATTTTATATTTTCTCTGGTAATTATTACCAACACTTTTTCTTATTTATTAAACGTTCCATAGTTTGAAACTATGTGCTTTGAGCATATTATAGTAACCTATATTGAGTATACTAAGGTACAACGGTTTTTAATTAATTTATAACTATTTACCTATAAATAAATAATATTTATATTTATTATAAAATATATTTTATACTGTGTAAACTTATATTTTATATAGTATCCATACTTTTCCATATTTTATAATTAAAGTCAATAAAAAATATACGAAGGTATAGAAAAAAATCATTGTTATACGATTCAGAAATAATTAAATACCGCTCAGACAAATCTTTGAAATAATATTCTCTGGAATTAATAAAAAAAAAATGTATTATAAATCTTTGAAGCATATTATAATAGATTATATAGGTACCTACAAACAATTTATCTTGAATAATTATTGTTTTGTTCAAGTCTTGAATACATGGATGAAATTATAAACGGACATTATTTTATACTAAATTAATTTAATTCATTTCATTTTCAAATATTACTTGTATAAGTAATCTAAGTATAATATTATCTGGTCCATTTCTATGTAAATGAGTTAATAGGTTATTAAGTGTACCTAATGAGTTTGTAGATCGGTGATAAGAGGACTTGAATGATGTAAAGTAGCGGTATTGAATTGTTGTAAGTACATCGGTTTAAGGTTAAATCTTGGAGATTTTGTATTTTTAAGACTCGTGGTAGGTACATTATAATAACTAATAGTGATTTTGTCAGTTGATTGAAAGTATATTAGACCGATTAGAGAAATATAAATGTTTTTATACGAATTTTTTTCTTGCTATTCCTCAAAATGTTATCCTTTATGTCATATACCTACTCGGATATATAATTCAAGTTTAGATTGGTGCAGAATATTTTGTAGAATAAGTGGAGTACACGTGAGGGTAGTGTGTGTAATCCCCATTGACTTTTTTTCAATATAAAAAAATACGCGAAAGTGTTTTTCTAATATATATATTTGTATATAATATGTAATATGTAATATTATACATGGAATGATTCCCCAAACATGGTCAATCCCATTGTTTTTTTTATGATGCATTTATTCAAATTCTGATTTTTAAATTTTTAAGAATGATCACATGTTTTGAACATATTTTTAAGTATACTAGATTGTTATACCATTTAATATATAATTATGTGGCAATACAAACGTCTGAACCAATCCTTTTAACTTTATTAAGGGGGTGATTTTTTCTGAAAATGTTGATGTATCTAAGTCATAATTCGAACAAACAGGTAGTTTCTGAGTAATTCAAATGTATATTATACTAAAGATAATTTATTATCCAGTCCTTAAAAATTTAAAAATGTTTTTACAAAAAACAAAATAGATGTAATCGGATGTAATTTAGTCTAGTATATTATTTATAATACTCGAACTATTTTTTTTCCAAATTATAAAATGTTGATTAAAGTTTCTAAAATCTGAATTTGAGTAACTTTGTTATTATAATAAGGAATATATCGGGCGAACATTCTTGGTGATAATATCCTGTATATTATAATGATTTCCTTATTTTTCTCCTCTATCCCTCTCCTTTATTGAACACTTAAATGTACGCTACTGTCTAGCAGAAAAGATTAGAGATTAAAGACATAGGTATATAATATGATACCTCCATCATTTACGCTGAGTCTTAATGTCATAATTACATAATTTAGACCAATCGATAATTTTATCGAATGAATAGTGTTTTAATAATTCATGTAATATTATTAATGTGTACAAGAGTTGAAAACGTTTTCATTATTGTACTATAGTGTAATGTACAATTGAATTATGTTTGGATATTTTTATTTTTAACAAAAATTAAAATCCGAAAATTCCCTCGGGGAAATATTTCATAAATGAAAACGATAACACGCATATTCTCGATACATTAAAATGGCCGTATAATGAAAACGAATTGGTAAAATAATAATATTATTTACAATATTGTTATTCATAATGAAATAATGAGTAATATCAATTTTGTAAATAATACCAATTACCAGCTATCATATTATACAACACGTCAGTAACGGTCTGCGGTAATTTGCATTAATTAATCGGCACTGCATATCATACTACCATAGTACACGATCTACCCACACGTCAAATGTTATTTCATCGAGCTTAGGAAAAGATAATAATAATATAATATACAAATTGTGCAATACATTTTTTAGACATAATATTGATATCGACGAGTGTTTTTATTGTTTCTAAACATCGACCAAACCAATGTGGTGGTGCACATACCACCGTAACTGGTAGGTATATAATATAATATAACATGTACAATGTACATTATACATACCTACCTATTTGTTAGTCCTGCACTAAAACCCTATATTTTATAGCAACTACCTATATATATATATATACTATATAGGTATACGTTATAAATAATATTCGATCATTCAACACGCAGACCCGACGGTTTCGTTTTTAATCAAACAGCAGTCCACGTCGTGAACCTTAATGAGGCACTGTTCTGCCTAATAGCCGCAGTATCCGACTTAGGTATATATTATAGCAGAGCTGAGCTGTATCTTGAATAAATTACCATTGTCGTCCGGACGATCAGCCGCCGTTAAATTATTATGGCCCCGCCAGAAAGGTACGAGTTGGAAGGCGGGGGAGGGGACGGAGGGGTAAAAATCGTCCGTAGGGGAATCGTTATTATTATTGCGATATAAACGGACGTAAAATAGTACCTAAGCACGGGCGTGCACATACATTCCACACCATATCAGGACGGCGATATAATTATTATTACTGCTATATATTATCATAACATCGCGTCGGATTACTAGACATTATTTTCAGCGCATACAGTGCACTAGCTGCAGTGTTGATGTGGTTTTTTCACGTCGATTTCGACCCGATTCGTTGCACGTTATATAGTTATCTGCTTACTATTATACGACTATGCGGTGGCACCTACATAATATTTCTTTGGTACGTTTAAAAAATGAGTCACGTACTGAGATTGAAATTTATAAACCCGCGAAGACGTCGGTAATGTAATATTTAAATACATATTTTCGTGTCTGCTTGCACGCGCAGTAATGTAAAAATAATCATTTTCTATAAACACGTCATATTACACACAAAATATATAATACAATAACGCTTATAAATATAATAAATAATGCTTTGTAAAAATATAACCACCGCAGCGTTTTTCATAATATCATAATATTGTTATACTTATATAGTTACGGACCAACCGCAGTAATTCAAATTATTACAAACATCGCGAGTCTTGGTAGATATAACGGCGTGGCTGGTATATCAATAAATAGTATTATAATATAAGAATATACCACCACAGCGTTTTATTATTATTATTTTAATATGCAGTTGTAGTATGTGTATACTTTTTAATGTGAGGAGTAATATTTTATTATAATATTAGTTTCGATCATGTCGAGAGCTGGACTGAAAGTACAGATGTGAAAGTATATTACGGTGTAGGACTGTATGTACCAGGTAACCAGGTACGTATATATATTATATAGTAAAAGCACTTAATATTGAACGATTCATCATTGACGTCATGACGTATTTTAAGTTATAAATTAAAAATGACCATCGAGTATGGTAATTAACTATAACTATAATACATAATTATGATTACTATTGTGTACGCAAAACCTCTTTCGTATATACGTAATGGCTGAAATGCATATTTCTATTCTTCTCGTTTATGGTCAAGCAATTGAATTTGGGTACAGACAATATTAATGCTTTGCATAGTCATTCAGGTGCTAAAGATTGGCCCTTTAAAAGGTTTGATTGTAAAATGGGTTAGAACCGAAAACGTCCACTAAGTAGTAAATCATTCAACTGCACCATATTATAAATGTAAAAATACTATAGTCTATAGCATAATGAGTAGGTACATAATATTATAATAATATAGTCTACTATCATTGAAACACTATATTGTGAAATACTATGTGCAGTGTATTACTAATCAAGAGTTTTAAAGTCGCCAAGTTAAGTTGAATTATTTAGCAGACTATTTTAACATAAATGGTAATATTATTTTCTTAGTTCAAAGACTTAGTTATAAAATGATATAAAAAAGTTTAGAGCAGTTATTATTTGTATAGGTAGGACAGGTAGGAACATGACGATTTTTTACACGGAGTATTAAGGAGTGTTTTTGATGGGATTATTTTATAATATTATTCATACGTGATAAAATTCAGGTGGTTGGCTATATTGGGAAATTTCGTTTGTTATAATACACTCGTATGCCTTAAAAATGCCTATACGGAGCGCCGTCCTATTAAATATAATAAATTAAAACAACTATACTAGGTATGTCGTCGTACTAAAAACAATATTTGTCCATGACATTACGTCCCATCTATGACAGTGGAAACACTACGGCCTTTAATTAGTTAATTTTTTACAAAATAATGTTATTATTCCCCACATATTACTATACTATTTTAGTGTATACAAATTTAATAATACTTTAATATCGTAATATTATTGTAAATATGAATCCATATTTGTATTTAAGAGTTGTTAAATAGATTGTGTGCTGTAACTATGTAAGGTAAACATGTAATTAAACTTAATTATTTTAAAACCTGTATTTAACATTTTAATCAATGTATAGACAATGGCTTAATTGTCGAAGGAGAAACTTAATTTTCATGACCAACAAAAAAAATTAAAATTAAAAATGTACTTTAATACAATAAATAATTTTAGAATAATTTATGCAAGCTTTTAAAAATATACTATCTCAATATATTGGCTTTGCTCGTGTGCAGTTTTAATGCATGACTTTACCTGATATGCCCAAATAATGGCAATCATTTATATAAACAAATACTAATATCTACTATTAATATTATAATATCTGCAACCAATGGTCACCATGTATAAACATGTAATAACAACAAAAAAGTTTCAATTCCCACTTAAATCTCAAAATTCTTGTTTGAGCTCCTCTTTAAAATTTGAAATATAAGATTATTCTTTCTTATTACACATCTAGATTATTAGAGGAACTGCTATTCAAAATTTCAAGTTTGTACGTTTTGTAGTTTTTGTGATGTACCATTGAGTGAGTGAGTGAGTGAGTGAGTGGTATTTAACTATAAAAATTCAAAACTAACTCATAAATTTACATTTAATTTAAATCATCCCACCTTATTGTTATTAAAAATAGTAAAATGTATAGTAAGTCATAACTATAATAATAATCAATAAAAAATAATATTTCAAAACAAAAATGTATGAAATAAGTAAAAGTCATCATTATCCAAAATCAGTTTTGTAATTTTAAGAGTTTCTCAGCAGATAGAAAAATCAACAGCCAATGGTTGGCGCTAACGTTTATTTAGGATAATATGTTCCATTTGAGAATTTGATCAGGTATTGAGTGTATAAAATAAAATTTACCGAGGGAAACTCTAACACGAACCCATTACTCATTAGTTTCTTGATTTTATTTCCAGTTTATTTATTTCAAAACGAACAGTAAAAATCAATATTTTTCTTTTAGCTAAAGCTAAATTATAAACTTTTTACAGTTACAAGGTAAGTTCTTTACTTACATATGTGATTTATAGTCGGTTATATACAGAAATAACATTATTACGTTGCAAAATATAATACGTGCTTAAGAATTAATCAGCAGGCGTAGGTTATTATTTTAGTTTAATTATTAAACTAGATTTAATTTAATATTTAATTTGATAAAAGTTTCGAGAAGAAAATCAGGTTGGCCAAGATTGAATTTAAAACAATCTTTAACATCGTCCAGCAAATTTCTTTTGTTTTTATCTATTGATTACATAATATAACTCTATAATATAGGTTGTGTAAGCGCACTTTTAAAATGGGTTGGTTTAAATATCAAATTAAAAAAAAAAATGGTAATAATCACGCGTATCGATAAACAGAAGGGTTAGAAGTAATATGTAATTATTTTAAATCTGCTAGAATGCTAGATATACATATAAATTGTAGTCATTTTGTATACGATTTAACATAAAAACTATACACATTTATTACACAATGAATTGTTTAATATTTGTTTTAGGAAATGAAAATGTATTTAGCTTGTTATGTTCTGGATTCATAATATTATTATATAATAGAATTTAATATTATCAATTATTTATTGAACATTAATAGTTTTTTCAGTAAAAGACTAAAACTAAAAATAATAATGAAATATGATCCAAATAGTATAAGTACTATAGTATTGCCTGGTATACAATTAGGTATTTATTGTTACTTACTGTTCGAATATTTAATGATTGGTTATTTTATAAGACTCAAGGTGATCGGTAAATAATGATAATTAACCGGTCAATGTTTAAAATCTTAATACGTTTTATGACACATAATTATGTTATGATATTGATGTATTTTATCTAGAAATTATTATAAATTCAGTATAAATATATTATGATTTATGTTACTATGTTAGTATTAGGTAATTAACAAAAAACATATAATAATGAATTAAACGAGAGGAAAAAATAAAAATAAGGTTCTTATGTTTGCTTTTCTATTCCTTTATCTAAAAATCAAGGCAGTGTAATGTGCATTAACAAGTTAAAATCTTAAACTTATGTTCCCATTATTTAAGATTCATTTTTAACTATGTATATAAATTTAAAACATAGGTAAAATTTGAAATTTATAAGTATGAACACACAATTTTGAACTAAATCGTTGTACATTTAAGAAAATAAAATAAAATAATTATTATTATCAAATTATTACGACGGATCATTTTAATGTTTTTGAGATGGTTATATAAGTGAAGCGCTAAGTATAAAAAAAGAGCGCCTTAAAATGGGCACATAGATAATACAATATACGACAACTTGACAGGATGCAACACAATTCAGAACAAAAATTTCTCGAGAAAGCATACCAAATTTGTTGTAAAAAAAATATACAAAAATACAACCATTTAATTAGAATTTTCACGTCGTTGTGCATGCTGTATTTTTCAAATCATTTTGAACAATATCAACCGAGTTATAGACAATATAACTAGAAATTATTTTTAACATTGTATTAGATAATATTCCTTACAGCCCGAATTGCAATACACTATCCGACACCAAAGGCAACCAATATTGAATAATAAAAAAAAAATTACTAATTTCTTCTATTACCCATTTATAAATATATAAATTTATTGTATAAAATAATTTTAAAAAGAATAATGAAAAAAAATATCATTGTAAAACCGATATGTTCCCGAAATAATAAGGTATCAACAAAAAAAGAGTGATATCCTCTTAAAAACGCACCACCCAACTCCGGGTAAAAAATCACCAAGTTTAAAAAAAAAAGCTCTAAGAGTTGTGATATCATTTTATAGCTAAGTCTTTGAAAAATATATTTATGTTAAAATAGTCTGCTAAATAATTGAACTTGGCTTGGCAACTACAGTTAACAATTTAAAAATACTATAGCATAATGAGTACATAATAATATAGTCTAAAATCATTGAAATAGGTAGTGTATTATGACTTATCAAGTGTTTCAAAGTCACCAGGCTAAGTACAATTTGCAGACTATTTAAATATAAATTATATCTATGGTTCAAATACTTAGCTATAAAATGATATCGCAACTTTTAACGCCGTTTTTTTTATACTTAATGTGTTTTTTTACCTGGAGTTTGATGGTGTGTTTTTAAGAGGATATCACTCATTTTTTTCGATACCTTATTATTTTGGGAACATATTGGTTATAAAATTATGTTTTTTTTTCTTTTGAAAATAAGTTTATATATTTATAAATGGGTTACCATTGTTTTCAGATTATAATTAATAGTAATAGAAGAAATTAGTAATACTTAGCCATTTTTTACACGTAGTCTGGCTGAGTGTTTTTGTTGGGATATTATTAATTAACGATAACAAATTATGTATAGCACACATTGATTAAAAGTTAAAAAATAACTATGGAATAATTTGTTTTAAACGAATTGGTATTTGAACAGATTTTTAAAATCTAAATTAACGTCAGTTGATTTGTATATGTATATTTCGATTTTTATCTTACAAATTACAATAATATCTCAGAGAAAATATTGGATATATTTTTTGGAAAATGTACGGTAGAAGTTTCCATGAACCACAAATTGAATCTTCCAACCTTTCTTTCGTATAAAATACAAAAATAAAGACAGTTGTGAATTTGAATTTAGTAAGTTATTGCTTGACTCTTGTGTGTTAGAAGCCAGATATCTGACATAATGGTTCTTTGCGATCTAATAAATGGTTTTATTGATCGTGTGAAATTGTTTTGTACGGTGTAAGGTTTCTGATTAACATTTCCACAATATTACATACAATATATATACACCATTAAAATAATGTATTATTTGTCGTCATAAGAACAAAAAAAAATACATTAATATATGTATATGAGCAGCAAACATTTTTCCAACAAATTTGTATATTAATTTCACACATAGCGTACCTACTTACACCGTATCGAATAACTTGAAGTTTTTATGAAACTCGACCTTCGAGTAAAATAATAAAATATTGTAAAATTATACATTATTATTATTATTATTATTATTACATTAATATTTTTGACGTTCAGACGCCTATAGATAGAGCGTAGGTATGATTATTATAATATTCTTTAAAATGTTTTTATTTTTCCACCCTATTAAGGCGTGCCTAACTTAGTATAATATTTAATATGCGTCCACGCAAATGTATATATGGTCCGAAAATGTTCCTGGCCATGGTCGGGTCATCAATCAAACAAAACTTACGCATTAATTCACGACCGCACATGAAAAATATATATTGTATACCTACCTAACCTATACGTGGTCGTGGTCGTGGAATGGTGCAGGTCGTATACCACGTCACAAGCTGTAAACAAACGTAGCACCCAACAGAGCGCCGCTGAAACCGTATGAACAGAGAGCGCTGGGAATAAAACATTTGAAAATTAAAACAGCCATCACCCCCCTCCCCCTCTCCACGGCGCAGCTTGACATAACGCGTGAGCTCGCAATATTTTACGAATAATATATTATACACTTTTTAATATTATTATATGCCTAACAATATAATAATATGATAAAATGTGTACGTATTTTGTATGGGCCGTGTACACTACACGTCGCGTTCGAGCCGGACTCGAGTATTCACTCGGTGTCACGACCAGCGAGTGTATAACGTCCTCGTAACCCTTTTTATCGTCGCGGTTTTGGAAATTAGGCCTGCGGGATTACGCGAGTGGTGGTGAGGGGAGGTCGATTCTGTGTGGAAAAATAAAAAAATAAGGACGATTTATGCGCATACAAATAATGTTATGATAAACCTACGGGTGGTGGCGATGGCGGAAACCGGAGGGGAAAATCTAACAGCAGAGAGCAATACTCGCGTATAAAAATAAATATATTATATACCACTACGTAATTAAAATTTAACCACATCCCATATTATTCGTCATCATAAAAATAATAATAATAACTGACGTTGGTCAAAACCGATTGTCCGAATATGCGTGCAACTATAATATGGTTCGGTATGTTGAGCAATACCTCTGTATACCACTGCAGCTGCAGGCCACGTTAAAATGTGCTTTATCCCTCATCATAAATATTATTATTGAATGAGACGTTTACTTTTAAAGTTTATCCTCAGTTCTAGAATATTGTTATTATTATAGAAATATATAAGACGATATTTGTAAAATACACTAATTATTGGTCAGTGGTTGATATTTTTATGTTGGGGTTTACGTGGAAATAAGACGTTACCTACCTTGCATAGTACACTTAATTATAATGATTGAGAAATATAAATATCGGATAACTCACAATTATTAGAAACTATAAGTATGTTACAAATGTGTGTACATTTTTATAATTTACAGTTGGTTTGTAGATTCGCTTTTTTTATGAAATCGATAGTGGCTGTGACTTTGTGGATTGCGAGTAAGGATATTATGTTTGTATTGATAGATATTCTGGAAGTTTTGTTTTTGTTCTAAATTTGATGTATGTTCGACATTCCGGCATTGCGTGTTTGATCGACAAAAGGGTGCAGTTTATTTATTCGTAGACTTAATAATGAGGGCACTAACAAACATTTTTCCTATTAAGGTTAAATTAAACCATAAATATTACTATTATAAATTTATAACCAATAAACATTCTAATAATGTACAAAGTGCCATAACAAACAAAACATAACAAATATCACATTAAGTATGACAGATTTAAGTTTAGATGTCTACATCTAAGGCCACTAACCGGGCCACTGCTTCAGGGGTCACTTTGATGAAGTCTTCCAGCCTCCAGGTCACCATCGTAACTTCTCAAATGGCAATCCAGGATTAAGTGCTGCATTGATTGTATATTTGCGCCACAGTCGCATCCCGGACTCTCTCTGAACTTCCATTTGTACATGAGTTCGTTGCATCTGCCTTGCCCTGTGCGTATTCTGTTGAGTCCAACCCAAATTTTCTTAGGGAGGTCCATCCCTAGGACTGGAGTGCGTATGTTATCTACTTGGATTTTTCCGGGTCTCTCTCTCTCTCTCTGCCATTCAGCCTGCCACTTATCTGGAGTGTTAACCCTCGACTCAGTGATGATTTGAGCTCTTAACAAAAACTGTTTCCGTGATTATAGCCTCAAGTTAAGAATTTCGTCTTTATGAATTGGCAACTCCTGGTGTGACATTTATGATGGGCATATTGGAGGTTAATTTTTACTAAAATTTAGTTGTGTTCTATTTCCAACGTACCGATTGATCTATCAATGTAATAAGAATTCTGAAATCAGATTTTAATTTGTCGACAAGTTTACTAGGTATTGATTTTTTTTCCACATTTTTGATTTTATTTTAATAAATTATGACAAAGTTATATTAAAAAAGAAGACATTAACAAAAAGTTAATCTCAATTCTTAAGTAAATCTAATGACAGATAAATTTGTATCCATCGGATAAAGACAATATCACCGCATTCCACTCCTCTCAATACAACCATTATCTTGAATATAGGTAGATACCTATAATAATATATTATAATATATCTATTCGAAACCCTACAAGGCTTCAAATACTATACTATATTAAAATGTGCTAAGTATTAAACTAATAAATTATTGCTAATTAATAAAGTTACCGTTTGGTATTTTTAAAAAATCCATAAACCATCTCAGAAAATACGAATAATATATTTTGTATACAAAATAAAATGAAACTAAAATTTAAATAATATTTATAATATGCTATATGTTAGAAGGCAGACTATAGCTTAACCTCATTCTATGATGGCAGAATACAATAATAACCTGTAATATCCTTTATATTATTTTTTTTTTTTTTTTTTTTTAAATTGCCAAATCAATGTTCCTATGCGATATGGTTATGTAAATGTAATTGAATTCGATCGAAGAAATAATAAAATGCAATACTGTTATATAATACATTTTTTTATTCGTTAAATTATATTCAAAACACAATTTATATACAATCCTTTACCAAAAACAATAAATATCGAAATATGAAATTGAACCTTCATTTTGAACTTATAATGGATTTTTAGCTTTTTTGTGTAATGTGAGTATAAATGTATAGAATAATTCAATCCATTTTAATTAATTAAAGTTATATTTACAAAGAATACATTTAAAAAACGTCCAATTTACTAAAACGCATATAATAATACCATCACGCAACAGTCTGCATCATCATATTTTTATTACTAAATTAAACATTATATTAATTGTACATCGCCTTCTAAAAAATGGCATTGTGTGAGTACATCATCAGGATAGGAGTGTGTACAATGGTTTGAGAAATATTTTAACAAAATTCAATTTGCATTCGTTAGCACGGGAAATTCTCAAAAACATTCACCAACTTTTCTAATACTTGACTCCAAATCAGTGCTCAAAATGGACCGAAACGCACCGGAACGGCATTCCGGTTCGTAATATAAACTTTGCGTCCGTTCCGGTTAGTTAAAATTAAAATTTAAGAGTTCCGGTTCGTAAAAATCGACCGTATCACAATCTAGAGTATTAAAATTTCTTTTCGACGAAATATAATTTTAGTGTAATATATTTAATATAGAGAAAAGTTCAATTTTTATAGAAGTCCAAGAGGCTTCTCCTGACATAACGCCTGTAGTTTCTTAGTATTATCGCAATTCGCAATACAAATGTAAACGATTTAATGATCGAAAAGTACCCACAGGTTTAAGCTACAATTAAAGTCGTGATTTTAAACTTTTAAAGGCGTATTTCCGATAATGGTGAAGTCGAAAATATTAATTCAGGAGATGATAAAATACGTCACTTGTGTACCACTTTCAATTAAATAAAGAAAATTATATTGTTCAGGGTTTTCAAATATACAAATTGGAAGGAGGAAAATAAGGTGTTCCGGAAGACTTACAAATACTTTTTAAAACCGTAGCTACTATTCCTACACCTATACAAGTGAGTGTGAGCGTAATTTCAGCTCAATTAATGAAATTATAACACCCTTCAGATCTTCATTAAATATTAGTACAGTCTCTGCACTTTTATTTGTTAATTGTGTTGGCCCTTCACTCACTGAATTTCGTCCTGAAAAATACGTACGGTCATGGTTAGTCAAAGGTAGACATTCTGCTGATGACACTGCAGTCGTAAAAGTGAAAAAAAAACTGACGATAACGGTAAATATTCAGAATTATGGAAATCATTATGAACTATGTGTTAAATTTGAATTGTATCTATAACTAAATTTTTTAAGCTTAAAATTACTCATATTATTTGTATCTGTTTAACTAATTATATTGTATTGTAAAGTAAACACGAACTAAAATAAATATATTATTATCCGCATATTAATTTTATTAGCACATTTCCATTTCGAGCACTGCTCTAAATACATACATTATAAAATAAGAGATGGATTTCTGTCGAACAACCATTGTGTTTGATTTATTTTCAAGCTCGGTTTGAAGAAACTAGAAATTCAATGTCTCTGCCAAGCTTGAAAATTAATGATTAGATAAGAATTTATAAAATTGAAAAACAGCCGACTCAATAAAACTATTTGCACGGTGAATTAAGTTTTATGGGGTGACTTAACTTATATTTAATATTATATGAAATTTTGTCCTTGTCATATTATATATTGTATTATGTATATAAGAACACACGTATTTTCCATCGATCCGTAAATATTATATTCTACCTATTGAGAATTCTTATAAAAGGCTTTATAATATAAATCGAATTTAATGCCGCATGATAAAATATTCAATGATAAAAGGTAAAAGAATTTTTTATATATTTTACATTTATCAACCATCGTTTTTGATACATAAACTTTGATTTTCAAAATATAACAAGAAACTTTGTGGGACAAAAAGTTATCCAAAATAAAGTATGTTATGAATTTAAATTTAAAAGTTAAGCACAGACTAAAAGGCAGTTAATTTTAGTAATAATAATTAAAAAAAACGGCTTTCTCATTTCAATTTTCATAGAAACATATTCAAATGTTCCTTTTTTACCTTTTACTAGTTGTTGCAATGAATAAAAATATAGCCAATAGCCAAAATCAAGTTCGAAATTACCATTATGTTTAATACAATATTTCTATTGTTACGTAAATGAGGTTAGGTTAGGATTTACATAAAGGTAATACTTATATATATATTTACGTATATGCATAACACGATGTTGGTTATACTTTCTTAGATACTCCTTGGCACGGCGAACAAGCACGATTTCGGTAGTTATATTAAGATTAACCATATACGACAATCGGTTGACTTCAAGTTCATCATAATATTATATTACATGATGTAGTTTATCGTTCCACGCACTAATATGAATCTCGGACGTGAGGGTCCGGCCAACAGACTAAATTACTTTAATGCTATTTGTTGCACAGGGTCATCATAATATTCGAACACTTATCCGTGCACAATGCAATCGCGCCATTCGTCTGTTCGTAGACACTTTTGACATATTATCATACATTACTGACGACAACTATACAATAAAACTGTACATTTAGAAAAAAAAAAAAAAAAAAAAAAACAGAAATTGACATTTCGTAGGTATTTAGTTTGTTGCAAACAGGTGTCGGCCGGTGGATACGTGGTTAGGAAATTTACATCGTAAACATGACGAGCAAAGGTCTTGTGCGAACACTACAACACACACAAACACACACACACACACACACACACACACACACACACACACAAAACGCGTATGAATCGTATTTGTTTTTAGACGTGAATTTTCCGTCATACTATTTGCACAGGTTCAAAAAGGAAAACAAATTAAACCACTTCTTACGCCACGAGCACTGTCGACCCGAGAGCTGCAGGGAATCCATTATGGACGTGATATATATATATATGTATGTATGTGTATTTGGTTAGCACACGTTTTGCAGCGGAAAAACTTTAAGGTAAGGTCAGAATATCAATAGTATAAACATATACAAATGAAAATACTTTTCCTGCAGATGTGCATGGTTAAGTACATTGCATACGTGTGTACTTCTTTCTCTATCCGGTAAACTGCGCTATAAATCATCATATTATATTCTTAAGTAGGTACGATTATAATCAGTGAGACATTTTCATTTTATTTAACTTTGACTCGGTTCGTCCTCCATACCATTGTTGTTGTTCTTATTGTCTTGTGTTTTCGTTTCGATTGATTTTATTCGCTCGCGTTTACAACCGCGCTACCTGCTCTAACAAGGGTGTTATGACACAGTAAAATGATGTATCATAACTTGTTCGACGACTGATGAAATAACATACGAACCACCGTTCACCTCATAGGTAGTAGGTAGACGTCGTTTTTTCAACGAAATAGAATATTGTTCGTCCAAGTTTAAAATATAATATTATGTTTTGACCGTCAAGTGTACCTAGGTATTGTATGTTTTGTTTTCCACACCTCGTTACTCTTTTAAATTATTTTGCCACTCGTATACCATGTATCTATGGACCTATGGTAATATAAATACCATGGTGTATACGATGTGAACCTTTCCATCAAATCATACAGAGTACGTTGTATATCATTGTTTCTTCCCATATGATGCGTAACTCAGTTGGGCCTATAATAATATTTACATCGAGACGACTAGGTATTTAATTAATAATGATAGAAAAAAAAGAGTAATGACGTGTCAATATGATATCGATTGGGTCAATATACAGTATTTTCAATTTCTAAATATAGGTAACAACATTTTTGTCATCTACAACGAACGCGCATGCGCACTGTCCGTGGTTATGGTGTAGGCTTACCCCACCAATCCTACATTTTGTGTATCTACATACGGAAATAAGTTAGTTGAAATAACAAGTTTTATGAAAATAATCACAAGCACGTATCACAAGCATGGAGAAAAGTCTGTCATCGCTGTGTAAATCATCTTTTTAAGTCAATGAATAACGCAGTTCCGCACTGAATTCTCAAGTTTCACACTTGAGTTATAATAATGTATTAATGTGTAAACGTTCTTAAACGTATTACCTACATAATTTTACAGTACACTAGCCGACGTAACATTTTGCTCTAAGTGATATTAATTTTAATGACCGTGTGTATTTAATCTTACAACTATAGTAATATTATCTTGCGAAATCTTTTCTTTACCATTGTATACCACTTCCTTACTGAATAACCATAAAAATAAAATCAATGCTGCCAAAAAGTAAATAAATTATTGTTATTGCACTACTAACACATAACATAATGTTTTGTCGACACATTTTTTTAGGTAGCTAATATCAATGACCAATAATACTTTATGATAATAATTATTAACTACAATGTTTATATTATAGTGAAAATAATTGCGACATAATAATATATTAAAATATTTTAAAACATGAACTTTCTATTGAATAATATAAATGTACATATTATATTTATATAGTATTACATATCATCTAAATAATTAATACCTAATAAGTTTTCATACATATTTTACTTTTAATAAGTTCACTTGTATATTTTTATAATATTTTTCTCAAATAATTAGTAAACATTAATTGTTTCATATTATTTTGTAAACTTGTGCGTTAATGTACTTTAGTATAATACGAAGATGGATTTCCACCTACAAAATGTCAATATATATATAAATAAATAATTTATTGTATTATATGTGGAGTAATTACTAATTAGGGAATAGCCAACTCGGGTTTTAGACAAATGATTTTTTTTTTGTTTTTCTACGAATAATTACACTATTGTACTTCAACTCGAAGTTGAAATGTAATTAAAATTGTATAATTGCAGTGTTTAAAACAATTATAACGACCATTTGTAGGATTTATTAAAAAAACAGTTTGATGGTAGAAAACAAAATACTATATTATTAATCGAATTATTGTAAATCAAGTAAATGTAATGTTACTAAGTGCATTATTTAATTTCATTGATTTGAACATGTTAACTATAACAATGATTTCTATTGTGAACGTTCAACGCATATGTTATGTATTTTATATCCTCCGACCTCTGTGTATTGTTAATAGGTGGGTTTTTATTGAAATCGGAAGTCCGTTATGCGGGGTAGGAATTTTCAGGTAGGTTATTTTCCTATTATTCCGGAAACGTTCTGGCTGCGTGCTGAACCATAGGTTATACATATACACATTTCACATGTGAAAATCAATTTTCTATCCATTGGTTCACTGGGCAAGAGTGTAAAATAAGCGTTAAGATAGTCATTTGATTCGCACTATATAAATATGTATGATAGAATACATAGCATAATTTTTAACTAAGATTCTGGATTTTTCTGAATTTTGGCTTTTTTGGTAATCCTACGTATGTTTTAATTTTGAAGTAAGGATGAGCAACTGCAACATTGACTAGTGAGGCATTTGGAGAAGTATTTTTTGGACTCACATTGTTTGAAATAAAATAATAATTTAAAATGTTTTAGATTTTTATAATACACAATTTATAGTTAGCAGGGTGATGTTTTTAAATTTTGAGTTAAGTAAAATGAAGAAAATTTTGATGTGGTCATTGAATAATACATAAATCCTTGATGTATAAAAGGAGTCGATTGTTTTGCTGTTTCTGTGACTGCGAAATCCTAAAGCTTCGAACGGATGATAAATTTGCAAACAATCTTAGCTTTGGTACATATGTTGGTTTAACTGCTTGAGTAAACGATAGCTTGTAAAGGTAAGTGAATGTATGTGCAACATAATATTGTATCATTTAAATGCATAAAAAAACGTCACAATAATAAATAATTATAAAAATATTATGTGTAGTAAAATTGCCTATACAGGACGCCGTGTAATCGTAATAATATTAGTAAATTAGTAATTTAAATGTTACTAATATTATTATCACTAAAATGCGTAAAAAGGAAATTTATCGTAAGAAAATACAGTCCATAGACACCAGAAACATAACATTTTAAATGATACAGTCGCTAGTATTAAGGATGGAAAAGTGTTCATTGAAAGTATGCACTGTTTATACCTGTCGCGGTTGGTATGGAAGTACGCGTTTTACTGTGGTACTAAGTACAAATAAATAGAATATAAAAATGAAAGTTAAAAGGGGTGTAGGTACATATATTATTATCTTTTGTTTATCTGTCGTAGATTAATCCATTTTCCCCGACGAGCAGTTGATTCTTCTGTAGTTCTGTTACACTAAGAAGTTAGGAATAACCGTTATGAATTCATCGTAAGACATAATCATCGATTTATATAATATAATCATAATAAGTCTTAGGCAGTAATCAATAAAATATTATACAACTAGTCGTATGCTATCATACGTATCTTGTACATAAATTAAAAAGTCAACAATACCATTATAACATAGGTTTAAATGGCCCTTTATGTTTTTAAATTATAATTATGTAACTCATAATTACTTACATTTTTAAAAATATTTATTGAGTTTATAACAAAAAAAAAACCAACAAAACCACCTTGTCATTATCATCAAAATACGATCGTCTGTATTTATGTGAAGATCGTGCCAAGAATAATAATCGGTATCCAATTAAATGGTGAAATATTAATGATAATTATTAATAATATTATGTAGGTAACAATTTGTTATTCTCGTTCTTATTGATCTTAATATCAAAGGCCACAACTCATTTACGCACATTATTTTATCTCTTTACAACTAATTTATTCACAAAAACTTAACTCGTTCGTGCACAATTTACGAAAAATAGGAATCTTTTTTCAAAGAAATTTGACCACGTGTAACTTGCGTACATCCAAAGTTTCGAATTAAATATTGCTGATGGTGGGAAATTAATATACTCGTACAACATTTTCCCTCGCCTTTTACAAGGCTTAGGATTTTCTATCCCTTCATATCTAGTGTCATAGATGTCACTGGTCGTTTTAAAAATGTGGGTTGACCTATATTATTTAGAATAGGTTTTTTAGCCAGCTATTATTCAAATTTTGGTCGATAAAAAAAAGGAAATCTAAAAAATAATTTTTACAATTTATTAATTAATTTAAATTTAAAACAATTTTAAGTTTGTATTTATTCTTATTATTAATATGCGTTTGCATTAAAAATGTTAAAAATTAAATTTTCGTAGGTTTTTAATCAGAATATATTTTTTTCATAATATAATTTTGTTTTTTTTTTAAATATTTCTTTTCCACCAGTATTTTTTAATTTTAATATTAATAAATGATTTTTTTTATCAGTCTTGACTTGAATTTCCATTGTTATTTGAATAATTTGGTAGATGTTAGGGTGAGAGGTATAAAATTGACTATTGAAGTGTATGTAAAAGTTTTCAGTTCCGTTTGTTGTTCTTGGGATATTGTCTGGTTCACCAGCCCATAATTTTGGCCCTAAACCAATACCTATAGTTTGTCAATACACAGACTGAAAAATCTACATTTATGATACATGGAGCTATTGAAATAATTTCATTAAATGCATTCGGATAATCATTAGGGATTAAATAATGTAAACCGAAAAAGATACAGATAATATGATATTATTAGAATTATGTTTGTGCGATAGGTATACATATATTATTGTAAATTATGTTTGAGCTCATATGTAGGTATTAAATTATTTAATCGTAACTTATAGCATGAAATATGACGTAAAACATTGGAAAAATACGTTTCATCATGTTACGCATGCACATCAAATCCATAAATATTAAAACTGAAATATTTATGAATAACTTCGATTTCTTCAATATGCCAACGGGTTTTCATTGGATAATTGTTAATGTAATATTATATGTATGTAGCAAATCAGATGATATAATATAAACTATTACTAGCTACGTTAGATTCATCATAGAGTAGATCACACGTTTACCATAATTAATATAGAAAACTATATGATGGACAACTAACCGGGTCACCGGGAAAATATTATGTACTTTAATATTAATAATTATAACGCAGAACAAAATACACATATCATACATAATATACAATATATTATATGCATGCCGACCTTGTAATCTAGTCCAGTTATGTACAAAAATGTTAATTTATTTTAAATATCGACGATGATGGACGTATTTCACCGTCAAAACGATGATAATGTAACTAATATAATTGGCCCAGCCGCCGGTGTTCACATGACCATTTCAGCTGAACCACGGTATTACACGTTATACCACTTAAAAATAATGTGTATAACCGTATAGGACACTTACCTATGTGTGTTGCAAAAATGCTTCAATCTAGTTCAAGTGGTCTTCCGTTCTTAATAATTTATATAGAGCAATGTCTTGCGTTCACGACTTCAACATTTGAATCAACTATAACAATCACTTTTAAAACTGTATTATGCACTTAAAACATATTATAGGTTATAGTTTTAACTATCATCTAGGTAATGGTATATTATTTGTTGGTTTTTTTTGGAACTTACGAGTTGTTATTATTATGTCATAAAAATAATATTTAAGTATCTATGTTTGGAGTCTATTCAAGCGTCTCACATATATTGGAGGTTTGAAAACAATAATATTCGTCGACAGAGCACTCCCGTAATTGGATTTAAATCTAATTAAACACATTTTGTGGGTATAAGACATAAAATTACAAAAGTAACAAATAATAGTTCATCGGAAATGAAATAAAAATAGTACGTGATTTTTGAGCCTCGGAATCGCATAAAACTTCACGGACTGTAAGGGCACACAAATACACACGTATTTTTTGGGGCTTAAGCTTGAGTTTTTAAAAGACTTCTCGTCTCTAATATAATATTACCGGATAATAAAGTACAGTACTAGGTGATATCGTCATATTATGTTTGTGTGAGGTTAATGTGAAAAATCAATTTGGTGATTTATTTTTTGTCTTATCCATTGTTGTTGTTGTTGTTGTTGTAACCATCGCTGCTGCTGCTGACCTTTTCTCAAATGACTTTGATTGATCTAAATATCTCGTGTGGGGAACGAAAAACGACACTATCACGCCATCATGATTATAGGTGTATGCATTTTGCACCGATACCAGATATCTACTCGTCATCGTATAATACTACTATCTGCGCCATTTATCCTTCAAAGGTACATTATTTTTAAAATTGCCTTCCCAATTCCCGGCGTGAACATGAAAATGTTATATTATATATAAAAAAAAAACCCAGGGATAGTTACGGAGAAGGATGTAAGTATCTAAAAGGAAAAATATATTACCACTTGTGTGTGCGAGTGTGCCGTTTCGTTTAAATATTTACTATAATATTATATTTTACTTCTTAAGGGAAGTTCACACTACACCGAGTCGCATTTTTAATGATTGTGTGCCTTCGTGGTTCTTGTCATGCGTTTTTTTTTTATGTTTATACCAACATGCAATACCAATGATATGAATATTTTACCGGATGATAACATTTTATCATTTTTTTTAGCTATCACTTTTCTGCACATAATGAATGTAACCACACAGCCGAAAACTGAATATATTCAACTGTATGCGGTATCGTTTGGTTACTGTGGTATCCAGTGGCGGACTTACCGTTTTTCGGCTCCTAGGAATTACAACAGTAATGCCCCGCAACAGGAAAAAAAATCTCCATTCACCTGTAGATTCGTCTTTACATAGGTAGCCCATACATTTTCCTCAGTAATTTTCTTTCAAACCCTTAAGGCGGTATTCCACTAACATCGTGTTCTGTGTTGGCCGTGTAGACCGAGTAATATAAAATGATATGATTGGATAGTTAATTTCATAACCGTAATTTGGATACCATGATATTTCACGTTACCACTTGTTACCATAAAGTTGAATTATTTCAACTTTTCGCCGTGTGGTTATTGTTGGTATAATATCTAATATAATTTTTCGTTTATTTATTTATAATTTGTATTATCGTATCTTGTCAATAATTATTAATTAATGTTCATAATTAATAGTACAGTTAATTATTGCAGTAAAGTTGTAACTTGTAATAGTTGTTGTATTATAATTTAATATTAATCATGGCTGTCATTGTAAGTAGTTACCTATTGAAAAGTATTTTTATAATTTGTTTAAAAAAATCATAAAACTTACGTTTTTATAATATATATTTGCTTTAAAAAATAAAAATAACATCATTTTTTTATAAACATACATTTTTTCATAACATCAAAGGTATAGTTTGGTTGAATTATCGTATTTTGTGGTAACATACAATAATTAGGTACATTTACATATCCAGAGATTAAAAATATTTTAATTTAATTTAATTGTGAGATAAGAAATGTAATCAGAGTATCGGACTATGGAACAAGCTGTTTATTTAGAACAGCTGTAAGTTCTGATATAAATTTAGTTAGTGGCATATCAATTGCATGGATATTGGGTAGTGGTATATTTTTGGAATTAGTAACGGAGGCTTAAGAAGTTTTGGGAGGGAGAGGGGGAGCTTGGAGATGACGAGAAGTGAGTACTTTTATACTCAAATTACATGTATTCG
Source organism: Macrosiphum euphorbiae (assembly GCA_949089665.1). Classification (NCBI taxonomy): domain Eukaryota; kingdom Metazoa; phylum Arthropoda; class Insecta; order Hemiptera; family Aphididae; genus Macrosiphum; species Macrosiphum euphorbiae. The sequence continues at coordinate 17,474,427 of CARXXK010000003.1, read as the reverse complement.
GATTCTGTGGGTTTGAATGAGTGGTTTTGCGTCGTTTGAGAAGAGATTTGAAACTTTGACATCCTTTGTAATTGGAAGTGTGATTGCCCATGCATAGGGTGCACTGGGCTAGACTGGTTTTTATATTGGTGCAAACTTCGGACTGGTGGTCACCCCCACATTTGACACACCGTGAAGGATGGTGACAATAGGTTGCGGTGTTACCATAGTTCTGGCAGTTTCGACACTGAGGTGGACCACTCTTGGTCCTATATGGTAATTCGACTGGTATATGTGTGCAAAATAGAAGACAAGTTTAGGATTTCTTTATTGTTGGTGTTGGGATTTAATTCCACAAGAAACAATGGGCATGAATGACAATTTTTTATGACGTTTGTGACTCGTCTGGTGGAGTGACCTAACTCCGAGGTGCGTCAGATATATCGGAGATGAGTGTTCTGTGGTGCAAAATTTCTGATAATGACCTTGTAAGGTCGATATGGTGGAGGCATGAAAGTATGAAAAAAGGCACGGGAGTCCATTAGATGATTAACGATTAAATTAAACATATTACGTTCATGCGGTCGAATAATCTGAAAAGTCGAAAAAAAAGAAGACGCGAACTTACAAGAAATACCGTTTAGGCCGGTGATTTGTATTAACTCATTTTTGAATGAGGAGTGGTTGGTGATGTTTTGAACGTATATTGGTGGAGCCCTGATGTTGTCTTAGACTCGTTGGTTATATTAGAAGTATCAATAGAGGTGTCGAGTTGCACCACATTGTCCTCTTTGTTAGCTACAACAGCGAATTAATTTGGCGAAACAAAAGACTTAGATTTTTTTTTCCTTTTGGATAGGTAGATTTAGAGAAGATTCCAGGTACTCATTGCGGCGATCTATTTGGTTGTGTTTTTGAACTACCACATTATAGACAGTCTTCTCGGAGTTAATCTCTAAACCTAAACTTTTTGCAGCGTTTATGAGTTTTTTTTACTGTTCTTTGAATTTATATTTATTTTCTGCCATGGATACTATGTCATCCGCACATCTTATATTCATAGTATAACTTCCATGCGTGACGCTTAAAATAAATATAACCAAATCGTTTCTTTCATGAAATATTGTTGTCGTATAGAATTATAGTCTAGTTTTTTCATAGATCCCTGAATTGCCTTGATCGATGAATGCAGAGAGGTGACAAAAAATAGTATGTGTGGCTCGTGCGGGAAGGCAATTTCAGTCTTGGGCGAAATACGGATTGAAATAGCTCACTTCCGACCCTTGCCACACAATATACCATTCCCCGTTAGCAAGGAGGTTATAATTTGAATATGAGATGTAACCAAAAGCTTACGTTTTGTAAGGTCCGTGATATGGATTTTAGTGTCTGATTGTGCAGAGGATACGCGTGATATGTAAACTTAGTACTTTTTGGGATTTCCACTTTACCGCCCTCTGAACTGAAAAAGGTCGTTTTCCAACGCTTCAACAGTCATCGAAATCTAAACTTTCGGTGGACGCGTGACAAAAAATTATTTTACACGACACGACATAGTTTACTGTAAACCCCTCCTAATTCTTTTGCATATTCATGGCCTATACGGTGTAATATAATATATATTAAATAATTATTATTTGTGTATATACGTTCGTGCGTGCTTATGCGTATTCATCAATCATTCTCGTGACGATGATCGAAAATATAGGTAATATTATTTCGATAACTGACAGTTTAACGAGAATAAATCCATAACTTGTGATCAATACACGAACCTATGGAATCTTTGCCAATTCTTATGCAGTTTGCGTTTTACAGCTGCTGTAAGTGAAAAATAATAATAAATCATAAATTGTAATACGATAATGAATAACACGTGGGTGGAATGCTGTTTACGAAAGAGTATAAATATAATTTTTCTTAGATTTTAATCAAGTTCTAAAAACTGAGCTTTTCCGAAGCATTTCCGAATTCTTTATAATATAACGTTTGGGTACGTAGAGTACGTATATATTTGATATTTTTTAAGTAAATTCATTGGAAAACTCGATCAAAGTTCAGTTTATTAATTTTCAAGGAGGTGTATACGGTGTAGTATAAGTGGCCGATTTAGGTGGGGGAGGTGCTTGGGAGTTGAAACACTCACTGATCCGCATATTTAACTTTTATTTTTCTTATAAATTATTAAGATATAAAAAAAATAGGTTACCTAATTTTGTTTTTACGACGAAGATGCTCATGATAAGTAGGAGCTTTATTATTACCATAGGGGACGTAGTGGCCGACTAGATTACGGCGTCGGTTCTAACGCGCACCGTTGCTGGTTCGAATCCCGGCCACGGTCGGCACGCTCTCTGGGTAGGCAACTGTTTCGTGCCTAATCCCGGACATGGCGCCGCCATTTCAAACATAATTTTTGTTTATAAAATCACTACAGAAAAATTGATTTTTAAACTTGGATAACAATAATATAATACAATTTAAAATATTAATATAATATAATACTTGATACGTAAATTAAATCACGATCGCATGCTGCAGTATTAATTTAACCGTTGACGTTTATTTTAAGTCTTACCAAACGTCAAAATCAAAATTTGCCTTTTGATTTGTGTTTAATTCTACTGTCATCAAACAACTACGCCAAAAGAGCAAAATAACTTTTACGGTATCCAGATTAATACTCACTTAGGTGTAGCCTAACCAGGTGAATGCGTCGTGCAATATGACAACGACTTAGCCGATGTCTTTTCACCGATCATGTATACACCTACATATTATTTTCCACTGTTTCTTTAGAAAGTATTCTACACTTTTTATATTTTGAATAATATATTTATTATTTTAGAGACTAATAGAGTTTACCATATTTTTTAATTACCGGGTAGCGTAATAATTATGAATAGTAATATTTAAATATATAATAGGTATAGCTTTCTGTACAAATATGATAAATTAATTTAATCTTACTCCTTATATTATAATATATTATTCGGCTCAATAACAGTTACTGATGATTTACTACATTCAAATTTGGTAAACAAATAAAATATAATACTCAATAAATTAATATTATCATAATACCTATACCGGCTATACCTACATGACTACATACAGTTGAGAAGGAGTGTTAAAATTAATTTAATTTTCAATTTAAGCATTTCTGCGATAGACATTATATTTAATTTAATCTATTGAAACATTGTACACCCTTTAATAGCTGTTATAATATATGACAATCAATATTTAACAATAATTAAATATTGACAAACCTCCACATTTAACCTTATATTTTAATTTAAAATTTAATTTATTTAATATATTATTAATAATTATTATTGTGTATACACAAACTGGGTAACTTGAAAATATATTTTTTCCCTTCAACCGTATCTGTAAAATTATAATGTAAATATTATGTATCATGCGATTAAAAGTTTGATTTTTGTAATAATTAAGACACAAAATGAGTATTGATTTTTATTAAGAACTCTATTTAATGTTTATAACGACTGTACCTCATAAAATTATTTAAATGGCTAGTTAAAACTTATAAGTCAATCACATTACGATATTTTTACAACTAAAATCATTTTATAATATTCCATTCGACCATTTAAAATGCCTATAAATAGCTCAATATTGCATTCGAGCCTAAATATTTTAAAATTGTCATTGTGTCAAGCTTATTAAAATAAATCACTGTACAACCTATACCTACATTCATCGCTCCACTTACGATATATTACAATATAATATATATTCCACAAATTAATATGAATACATTATATTAGTTATTCAAAATGAATAAACGAGTGATTATTACTGAGGAAATAAGGGAAATTATGAAAAATAAAATTTAAATAGAATTAAATTTAGTATTTATAATCGTGTTTATGTAAGCATTGCAGATATTCATTGATCTTTGTAAGTATAATATGAGTTTTTCGTACCTGAAAATATATTATCCAGTCGGCAGGAGGCATATGAAGTTTGGATTATTTTATATTATTATTATTAAAAACCACCTAGAACAACAAACTAATTAAATAAACAAAAATCGAATTTCATATCTGATATTCTAATGAATAATACTTGTCTACCATATTATATACCATTCTCTTATCATAACACGTTGATAATTTTCCATTTATATCCGTTACACAATACGGCCTGGATTTTTTACACTAAGTGGAATAATTTTTTTTTGTTCTAGACAACTTGACAGGTATTGTTGTCGTATTTACACATTAAAGCCGCCATGGCCCCCGGATGGTCGAACAAAACTTATCATAAAGATATACGTATACATACATACATATATAATATATATATATATATATATATATAGATAATATGAATATATACACTCAATCCCACCACTATGGGAGTTTTGCGTATACCTTACTGTCCGCCTTCATCTCATTCTTATTTTTTTTTTCAATCTCACCATTGTGTATTCCCATCTCCATTCCTCGGTCACTCTATATCTGCATCCACAATTATATTTAACCAGAAAACATTTTGTTTCCCTGATCATCACAGGGAAACCTTCAACGTCATATTGATTTAATTTTTTCAAAACGAAATGACCGAACAAAAATCCGCCAGCTCTACAATTTATGTGTTGAATATAATATGTATTCCTTAATATTCTGTTATGTTGTAGTATAGTAAAATATTTTTAGCTTTAATTTTTACACGGAAATTATCAAAACCGAGAAACTAGGAATTCAAAGTGAAACTCCGAGCTTGGTTATCCGAATTGTTGAGGAATCGTTAATTAATAATTTTTTACACTTCTATACAGTATTTTTGTTTAATTATATTATATATTAAGTTGCATTATGATTATTTATCACTCCAGAATGTTTAAAAACTATCAGATTTTAATAAGTTAAAGATATGCTGATTTTTCAATACATAGGTATACAGTCGACCATAATATGTATCTAGAAGTTAAAGGGGTTTGAGGGGGGAGGGGATTCGAGTCAATATAAATGTCTATGTATAAAAACCGATTTAGTGCTATGGTATTTTAAGGAGATTTTTCGTGTTCGTGTTATATATAGAATTTTGAGGGATTAAGGTTCGAGTAACTATATCAGTGTTTATACATGTGACTCTTTATTTCTTGTTTGAAACTGATCTTCGATGTGCCATGCAAATAGTAAGTTGTTGTCTTCAAAAGTTAGGATGGTGGCTAAAATGTTTTTTTCACGTGGTTATCGCACTTTACCGATAAATGTTTAATATATCTTTATTTTATTCAAATTAGATTCAATCTTGATGTTTGATTTTTGTTTTATGGAATTTTAACTCTCAGAAATAAAGTTAAAATTACGTGAAAAGTTATCCAATTTGGAAAGCTGTGATGTAATCGGTAGGTACCTACGCCAGAAGGTTTCGAAACATATGTAATAACGTTCAATAATTAAACCGTTAGCCGTTATAGCCATGTGTTTCATTTATATACAATATCTGATAAGTTTTAAAACTTCACGTAAAACATTGACAATTAAATGTCACTAACTTTTAAAGGCCTATTATAGCAATAAAAACATTGAAAATAATAGTACTTTTAATATATTAGATTGTACTTACAATATTATTAACCACAACATAATTGTAATAGGTGAACGAACGTAATTATTTACTTGTTCATAAAATGTATAAAATATAAAATTACAAACATTAATAATTATTATTGATGATATTATCCTATAATATTAAATAACAATTATTGAGAGGTAGGTATATTATTATAATATTTGAGTGTTTGAATGGATTATGGCAGCTGTGATGAAGTGCAACGTTGACTGCGTGGTTGGTGCTAGGGGAACATGAGTGGCTTGGGGGTGGGGGAGGGCTTAGCCTCCCAAATACACAATTAGCCCAATGAAAACTCACACTATGCTCATTATGTTATAGCTACTTGTAATAGTATATTTAAGAATTGTTATAAAATATTGAGGATTAGTATATAGAAATGGTCGACTGTTCAAACTTTTAACATAGGTGGTTTTTACTCTCTAATCTGGCAACTGCGGAGGTAAATTACTAATATACCACTATGTAGGAGTACACCAGAAACTAAAAATATTATCAATGTTTCTGTTCTTTAAGGCTGTTGAAAGAGAACCATTTTTAAGGGGTTGGATTTAGGCAATATTCTATATCCATCGTGTGTGACTAATCATTAGTTTGCGTGAGTTTCCCGAACGCTTTATGTACCTAATTATAGATAAACTAAGGCTAAGATTCTTGGAAATCAGTAACGTACACACGCGCAGTCAAAGTCACTAAATTTTGCGATCAAAAAAGGTTCAACATAAAAGTCCCAAAAAATGGAAAAAAATTTACCCAGTTCGAAAAGCCCGATTTTAATTTTGAAACCCTATTTGAATTCATTATTCTATTTTCTAGGTTATGTAGAAGATGGATTTCGGTATTTTGTATTGTTTAATCAGTATAGTACCAAATTAATTTTTTTTTTTAAATTAACCTTTTACTTTCCTATAGTATAACTATATTATTATCTCAACGTCTTACATGTATTATTTATTAATAATTATTAACAGAACACTTCCTATCTACGCTCCTCACATTCTCAAAGTATTTGGTTTAATTATCTCAATTATATAACGATTGTCGAAATTATTTACGATGATTGTGAGCCTGTTAATGTTGATTCCGGAACTATGTTTGGTTAATTTACACATCAACTTCAAAGAACTTATTCTACATTTCTAACGCTTGTTAAGTCCATCTCCAAGGTTGGGAATCCAATTTAATACAATTAAATATAATTCAATAGATTAATTTCTAATATGTGTACCTACTTATAATATGACATAAATTACTCTGACTTAACATACCTTGATTAGCCCCTTATCACACTCATTTTCATTCAATATTTCGTCGCCTCAGAATGAAAAGGTTCTAAATCAATTTTTTTGAAAAATGGTTTTTTTTGCATATAATCATTTATAATTTTCTGTTGTATAATTCAATCTTGAAATCGGATCGATCCGTTGATTATTCAATGAGATACAGAGAATGAAAAGGTTCTAACTCATAAAAACGTAAATGATAAGCGCGAAACCGAGAAATATCAGTTACAACCTTTTCATTCTAAACAATAATTAAGAATGAAATAGTTCTAAACGGTCTTAAATGTAATATCTCAGAATGAAAAGGTATCGTTATAATACGGTTATACCACTGGTACAATATAAATTATTATTGTGCCATAATAAAATATTATTCCAGCATTCCAGCATAAATTTACCGTCTATTTTTGTTTTGTTGAGGTGATAAGGTAGGTAATACCTACATGCCACATGTATATAGTACCTACTTTAGTATTATAAGAAATGGTACATTTAAATTTGAATTACGTTTTTGAAATTTTTCATTATTGTGAATTATGATTTATGCCGTTTAATTTATATTGTTGCGTTTTCAATATACCCCCCTTCCCTACACTAATTGCGCCAATGGACCATACAATTGTAACTTATTACTTATAGTAGGTATGTCCAGGCACATACACAACAACCAAAAATTCCGGGGGGTGGGGGACCCCCGCCCGCTACATATACGGGTATGTTATAATATAATAATACTTAACTTAAAAACTAAAAATATTGCATAATAAAAAAATGTATAATTTATAACATAGTTTACACTAGAAGTTGGTATCACTGCATAGAAAAAATGATTCAAATCAGAATGAAAAAGTTCTAACTAAATAAATAATTTTTATTTTCAGAATGAAAAAGTTCTACACGTAAAACCTTTTAATTCTAAAACTAATATTTTGGTTTTTTATGATTAACTCAGTCAATAATTGAAGAAAGACAAATTGCAGATAAAGTTGTGTTCTTTGGAACTTTCTTGATATTGCATACAATTTTCACGATTTAGTAATTATGGTGAAAAAAGTTATTCAATGTCCTACTTAAAAACGTTCCCCTGAACAATTACATAAATTGCGTTAGAACCTTTTCATTCTGAGACGACGATTTATTATTTTGGTAGTTAACCTCTAAAAATGCTGTTTTCAATCAATCAAGTATTTATGTGTTTCTTCTTCCTCAATACATATATTTTTTTAACATTTAAAAATCGTTAGTAAAATTTCCTAAATCCATTTTCATTTCACTGCTTTTGTGTTGCTGCTCGATTTAAAAATGTCCACCATTATAATACCAATACCATCTTTGTCTGTCTAACTGAACTTAAACTGAGTTCCTTTTGTATTTGTAGTTTTCACTCTCCCACGCGTTAAATTTGGTCTCGTGTGTTGGCCTCAAACTATGTTTTCTTCGTTTGGTTACTATTAAATCCCACCGGAATACTTTTTTAAGTCACAAACTTTTTATTTTCATTTATCGTTCACTTTCTTAATTCTATTTTTCTCGTCTGACACTTCACTCGATCCATCTTGTATTGTATTCCAATAATGTTCTCAACCATTTGATATTTATTTAAAATATTATTTTTACTATAACCATACACACGACGTTCATACCACTCGTAAGCCATTTTTCATTCACGACATTAATCAAGATATAGAATATAAAGTTTTATTTTTACCCATTCTTCGCTATTATGCTATAACTTCACTTTAGTATATTACTTTGTGTATTAATTGTCTATGTTTTTCTTTAATTTTTTTAATGTTAATGAGATCTTCTTATTTGAATAATTTGGAAACAAATAACTTCATAATATAATATTATTTTATAATATAACTATCCACATAATATAATGTAATGACGTTATCACTATTTATAAGATCAGTTATTTATAAAAAGCATAATACATATTTTTATTTATTTTTGATTTAAAATACATGATATATTAATATAAGCATTATAATTTATTATTATTTTTATCTTGTATACTGTGTAGATCAATAATATTATCAAACATATGTAATACCATTTAAGTAATGTTTCATAATAAATTATTAAAAAATCAAAAAATCAAGTGGGTACCTATAATTAAAAAAATAAAAATATATTTATGAATTTTTTCAAAATCTACTTTTTTATATTAAATGATATAAGACATTGCAAATGTAGAGGTTACGTATAATCGTGAATGATAATCAATTGTTTAATAGACTAACAAATTTAACTACATCCAAAACACTATTTTCAAAAATACCACTAAGTATGATTTTATAACTTTTTTGTTTTTATTGTAAGATACATTATTTCAGTACTAGTAGGTCGATCCACTTTATATGAATTTATGGTAAATAACCATCAAACCACACTTCAGTCAAGTGACTTAAAGAGTGTCAGTTATTTTTGTACAAGGAGCAAAATGAATACATTTTATAATTTGTATCTATATTAATATACTAGTACACACTTCAATATGTTTAACATTGTATAATATTATGCATATTTTGAATATTATATAATAAATCACTTAAAAACGAGTTGACGTAAGAATAAATGATTGCCAATGTATAATAATAAATATAAACCTATTAAAATAATTATGTATTAAATATATAACAGATGCAAATTTGATATACACAGTTTCAAAAATATATTAATATAAATAACTAACTAAATATAAAAATTATTAATATCACTTACCACTATAACGCATTAAATCAGATTACCGATCAATTAAAACCAATACCAATTAGATATATATGTTATTATCGAAATTAAAATGTATTTTCTTATAAGAATAAAGTATGAATTTACTCAATATTTTTATTTTTCGAAAAACCTGAGAACATGTATGTACAAAATATATAGCATTAATTGTTTCATAATTTAAAAGAAACATATTAAGTTAATTTTTTCCCATCGATATTTTACGTTTATAATTCATAAAATACGTTAATTGTCTACGTCAACCACATTTTATCACTTTATAACTGTTATTATTGTATGCACTGCAGTGGTACATCAATGTCATTATAAAAAAAAATAGTACACACATATAACGATACACATACTCGTATAAAATGCATGTCTATAATATTATATTACCGTACGTGCAGGTAGTATATATATGAGAGAGGGTGCGTATTATTAATTCAAAAGGAAAATACTGAAGTGCACAGACGAAGCTCATAATAATAATATATCGTGTAGTGTATCTATACACCAGTGGTTATTATAATTATAATTTTTGTAGGGTAAACGACGTCAAGTGGTCTCGTCGTATTGCTATCACTGCGAACAGATAATGTATTTTTTGGGTGGGAAATTACGGACACACATACACAGGAAATTAATTAGTCTCGACGGATCCCCTGCTGATTGCGTGTGCTCGTGTGGGCTGGACGGTGGTCCGTTTATAATTTGGGTGGTGAACGAGACGGGGACCGACGACGACGATGATGACGACGACGACGACGACGAAACGAAATCGATAATAACCCTTCAGACATACCTATATACTGCGGTGTGGCGAAGACTACTCTCTCGGAAGACGACCCCGTTTACCCGAACTTCTCGCCAGTACACCTATATAATGCACACACACACACACACACACCTTTTGTCCAATCCTTTCGAGGACACTCCGCTATTGTATGTACACGAAACGTTTTGTATTCAAAACGTGTCTAATATAATATTATATACGTACTCGCGATGCAGACTGCAAGCACCGTAGACGCGAGGTGGTGTGGTCTTGTGGTTTTTCTCGTTTCAGGCGAGTACTATAGCGTCATCGTGTTTTCTTCTCTCTGGTATAGTCGATTCAGACAGTAATAATAACAATAATAATAAGAAATAACTATATAGGACCGGAAATTCGTGTTCGCATGTGGCAGTGGTGCAGTCTAGCAATAATAAATGTAAATAAAACCAACGAACCGAAGAGTTGTGTTGTGCGAGCCTGTAAAATGACTATTGCTCGCAAACTCGGTTAGAGGCTAAAGGGTTTGTGCGGATTGTGCCTATATATATAAGCTCGTGTTTGTCGTATTAATGGAAGGCTACTTTCGGTTTATAATTTTCACAGAGAGGAGAATTATTAGCAACGTTTCCAAAATATGGTATTAGAATTTATGAGCAATGTCGTTTAGACATCGATGTCCCCTTTCCTCTACACTACGTTAATGTAGTACATGATTATACATAATATTTTGTGTTTTGGGGCTATTTATTTAGCCGACATTTCTACATAATCACAAACGAAAATGACAGGTGATTGACGCTCGCAATTTGTTTTACTCCAATCTGTCTATCTATTTTTTTGTGCATATTGTGTATAGGTATATATATTTGGGGTATAACAATCGATCGCTTTTGAGTGAATGCATAATGTATGTATGTACTTATATTTATATAATATATGTATATTATATATGGGTACTGAAACTTTGTTTCATGTGAAAATGTTTTTTTAAATTTATAAATACGATACAGATCGTTATTCAATTTTGATTTGTTAATATTTATGCACGTTTCAAGAAACCAATTTTTCCAACCACTCGGTGAATTTAATTATTAGAAAAAATAATATGTAATTATAAATATTCTTATAACAAAAATGCATATTAATATGATAATATCTTTATAAATTGAGAGCTTATATTGTATAACTCGAGTGTCGCTGAAAATTATGTTCTCCAGTGTTAGACTATATGTGTTGAAATCTTTGTAAAGTTAGGACGAAACTTGAATAGCTTAATTACTATAATAATATATACCTACTATTAAAGCACCTCATTTATATTGTCATCTGAAACTTGAGTGCAAACTATAGTGCATAATCTTGTACAAATCAAAGATGAATTAAGTTCGGATGACCATTTAATTTTACACTTGGTGTTGGGTTAGGTATTTGTGTGTTTACTCGTTGTTTGTATGTGACGGAAATTTATGGCATAACTCTTATACTACCCCAGTGAGCCATAATAAAAATAAAAATATTTTATATTATGGTAAATGAAAGATTGACAGGTCAATGAAATCTTATTACAGAGCAATGCTACTGTTTACACCAAAGTGTTAAAATTCGTTTCAACTCGTCAACTTAGTTTCAACTCGTCAACTTAGTTTACTCCTGTTAAACGTGGGCAAAATAATCGGTATTCGAAAATAAATACAATAGCTACATATTATATACAATAATTATGTCAACGATGAGTTTTTTTTTTTTGATATTTAAAACGATTTATCTATAACTAAAATAAAAGAATAACTCTTATCCTGAAACGAATTAATAATAATTATAGAGTATAGCTATGTATTTAATTGAATTTTTTCCAATAATATGATTATTACATTAAACATTTTTGCTTATCATAATATAAAATTCCAATAAATACCTTAAACGTACTCTAAATATTTTAAAATATGTTAAAGTTAAAAATCATATACATGTAATAATGTAACATGACGTATAGTTACATAATAATTTGTATATTTTTGTGACTGTTGAGTTTTGTACAGTTTTGAACTTATTAGTCGCTTATAAAAAAAAATTATTGTGAATATATATTTTCGATATTTTTCAATTGTGGTAATAATCACTTATTAAAAACTTTAGATTCAGTTTTGGTCTTTGATTTTTCAATAATATTCAAATATATTACAATATTATGTAATTCGAAAATAACCTTTAATAAGTTAAAAATTTCAAATATCTAATATAAAAATATTTTACTTCGACACATTAATGTACCAATTAGATCGAATGTACTAATTTAAACCACTCTCTAAATAAAATATTGAAGCATTTTTACTGCTTTAAAAAGATGTCTTCAGGAAAAAAACATACATTATTGTATAACCAATCGCATAGAATCTAAAAAACTTATTATTGCCATTTATTCTATTTTACAAATATTTTGTAATTTGGACCAATTATCGGTACAAAATTACATTTGATTTAATATAATATGTACATTATACATATTCTCTAGAGAAAATATTATGTCGCTGTATATTTTCGTCGTCCAAGTAAATATTTCAAAGGTTATAAATCCGAATATTCTGTAAAAAAAAAAAAAAAACATTGAAAAATTCAAAGACTTGCGTCACGAAATACTAAATTGTTGGTACAATATTGGGGGAGTGAATATTGCTCTGCAGTTTTTATATTGTCTTAGGTACTTTTTTCCTATATTCGTTCGCGTAAAATAACTTAATATTATTACACAAATGCCCACGCTTCGGAGTAACACAAACTATTGAATGAATAAATGATAACCATGGTCGTGACTGTATATTGGCCGCTGATGGAAAATCCATACACGATGCGCTGTAATATTACGATAATTTATGTGAGTAGGATACGCAAGTGAGAACACGATGAAGTCTTTTTGTAGAATTTAACTTCTTTGTAATGTTGATTATCCTGTGCCCACGAAAAAACAAATTTTTTTAAATTTGGTTTTTTACTGATTTTTCTCTCTCTTGGTGGAAATATTATTAAGAAATTTGCGGAGTGCTATTACGATATCAAGTGTTGAATAGAAAACGTTTCGTGGGCCAGAACTGATCAAACGACGTATATTTCCCAAGTCGTGCTCCAGCAGCAGTGTCTTTAAAAATATATTTTAGTTATTGTTATAATAAGTCCATTTAGTTCTTCTAAAATTGATTAGCTTAGTGAAACGAATTAAAGCTTAACTGTGGTATTACTCCACATTTAATGTTACGTTCAATTTGTGTGGTAGAATCTTATAAAGTTCAATGTAATGTAGGTAACAACTTCACAGTTCACAGTAAATAGTATTCATCAAAATATAAATATCAAAAAATAATACCGATATAAATGTACTATACAATGACTTATCCAAAATTTTTACCCATCTGTATTCTCTGTATTTGTCACCCTTTTTGAGGTGTGGAAATCGATTAATATTATAAATATCATGTTCGACGTCATTTGCGATTGACCTTTGATAGTATTGTTATCCACCTATTTTAATATTATCAAAGGCCAATCACTGGATGAATCACCAGTACATTTTATAATATACAATATATTATAATATATAGGTATTGTAGTGCTTGTTTTATAGGTTATGCGCTGCAAAAATGATAAAACTACTTTTAACTTTTTTTTTAACTTACTAATTTAGTATTACAGAAAATTCACGAATTCAAAAATTAAAAAACAATATGTGTAAATGAAATACTCATTGCGTTTATTTGAACCTGCACATAAACCTTTTACAATCATTACGTGTTTAAATGAATGTAGTATGTACCTCCCAAATTATTTATTGCACTGTGGCAATAATTGGATATAGCTAACGAGGCTCTTATACAATTTGATTTCTAATAATCGAATACTGCAATCAAACACGGAAATAGCGTTTAAGATTTGGAGGGAGGACTAAAGCCTTGCTATAATAATATTGAATAAGCTTAATAAAAATTTAGGGATTTTTGAGAAGGGTATTTACAATTTTTGAGGGGGGGGCTTTGCCACTAAATCCCTCCTATTTGCGCCTATGAATATAATACTTGGTAATTGAAACGTGGAGTTATACGAATCTTTGGCTACAATGGTGGGCCTAGAATTTTTATGGTGGGTCGTGGGTGCTATTTCGACAATGAAGTTCCTTACTTCCTAGGTACATGAACAACTTCGAGTTAACAACAAATTTTACCTAGTTTTTGGTCGTAGTCTACTATTAATAAGTTATTATAATATTATTATTGATTGTATTACAATTGTATGGTTTAATGATATTTTGTTGACTGTTAATCGTTTTAAATAAAACCATGACGTATGTATGGAATATTATTGTATGGAATATGTATGTATGTATGTATGTATGCGTGTAATTGAAATGCTTTGTACTCCGTATTCCCGTCATTCAGTTCAATTTTCAATCGTATTTTGATATACGCAAGGTTTTTTTAAGTCTCCTGAGACCGAAATGCCCAAACACAATATTGTAAATGTACCTAAACGAGTGGTTTAAAAAGTACATTTTAAGCAGAAATCCTATATTATGATGGAAGTGCTCGTTAAATTGGATATAATAAAAGTGTTTGTCCAAGTATAAAATAATATGTATTTCATAACAAAAGAAAAAAAAAACGAATAAAATATAACTTATGAAGGTGTTTCTAAGCTTTCCTAAAAAAAAATAGTAATTATTTTATAAGGATTCTGAAATTGTAAAGTACGTTTATTTTTTGAAATGTAAGTTTCGATTGGTATTTTTATTACTATAGCTTTATGCAAATCGATGAACTCGAATGCTCCGTTCATAGCACATTAAAACTTCAAAGTATATTATTGTAATGAATAAAAGTTTTTTTTTATTTTAGATGTTTGGAATTGCGTTATTGCTAAACTTATATATTAGGTACCTACCGGAAAAGAAACGAGTAATACTATCTTGTTTGCGCAAATTTGCTGTAAAATAAATCTCTAGGGGATGATACTATCGTTAAAAAAAAAAAACAAAAAAAAATAAAAAAAATTCAAGGAACTCCTATATTATTGCTTGTACAATAATTGTATACGCTTATTGATAGCATTAAATAATATGTTTATACAGAACAGTTTCTATACAACAATATAGTTTGTATTGTGCACTGCAAACTATAATGTTATTACTTATCTACTTGCTGGCTGGCTGGCTGGCCGCATAGCGTATGCAATTATCGTAACGGATTTATGGTGACATTTCTGATACACAGTACAATACATTATATATATATAAAGAACAGTAGGTACAACTATACAGTCTACAATATTAGGTATGTATAATTTAATATGTATTTATAAATACAATATAATATATTATTATACGTTTTCACGTAATATACAGTTGTATACTGTACGTATAACTTCTAATTTACCAATGAAAATTAGATTACCAATATAAAAATGTTGTGAATTTTAAGCCACAGCTCACATATTGACTATTGAAAGAATTAATTTGTTTAAAAAAAAAAAAAAAACTTGATTTATTATTGATCGGTGATTTCAGGTTCTGATTGAGACGATGATTGTATTGATTTTACAATGATGTGTTAAAGAAATTCTTAAGCAAAATGATCGAAATCCTAAAAATATAAAATTGAATACCATGTTCATTCAAAGAGTAAATTATTATAGGTGTAGGCAAAAGGTCTTGAAATTGTAAACATAATAACACGAATACAGATCGACACATTGGTATTAGGCAGCTGTCGGCAACCCACGGGGCCACACATGTAGCTCTCATAGTAACTGTGTATGGCCCTTGAGTAAAATTTATAATTTGTATAAAAATCGCGAACTAAGATACTATGGACCGAAGATTGTGGATATAACGTTGTTTGTTGTAGATACCTTGTTAAATTAATTATCCTAACAGCTATGAACTTAAATAAACTAAATTCGATATGATTATACATTTGTGTTTAAAATAAAACACGGTATATCACAAATTGTGAATCATGAAAAATGTATATTTAAAAATGTTGTCGAGGTTATACCCCTCGTATTGAGTCGTATACTCATTTACCATCATAATAAAATGTATGTTAATTTTAATGTTCAAAAAGAAAAAATAATTCATGTTAGTTAAAAATCAATTTTATTTCAGATTCTGAACATACAGAGATAAAGGTATTGATTTTACAATGATATGATTTTATATTTTTTTTGTGTCTTGTAATTACCTTAAGTAACACAAAGTTGCCACATAGGTTGAGCTTATATAAATTACATATACATTGTTTTAAATTATATAGCTATGGTTTGAAAATAAAATAAATGGTTCATAGTTCTTACTAAACACAAAAATCTAAAAAATATCCGTGCAATTTTTTTTTTTATACACAATTCATGTTCAAAATATTATGTTG
Organism: Macrosiphum euphorbiae; assembly: GCA_949089665.1. Classification (NCBI taxonomy): domain Eukaryota; kingdom Metazoa; phylum Arthropoda; class Insecta; order Hemiptera; family Aphididae; genus Macrosiphum; species Macrosiphum euphorbiae. Next base: position 17,457,634 of record CARXXK010000003.1, on the reverse strand, counting down.
AAAAACTTGGATATTCAAATGAATAATAACGATTTTAGTTATTTTGCTTTTGTTCGAAAATATTATTCATGAGAACTTGAAACTTTTACTTACTTATATTTTTTACTATACATAGTGACTTTTTCAAAATATTTAAATTAATATTAAGCTATTGTCTATTTTTACCATGAACTTATATTCCAATCGTTCTTAGGCAAGCCAGTATAGTCTCAAAAGTTTATAACAATGATATAATATGACATTAATATAATATAATATTATAGGTACTATGATGTGATCCGTCCTTAACGCCTTAACGTTGGTATTGGACGTGGGTGAACGAACGTAGGTGACACAATATTTATGATTAAATAAATAATTTACTAAGTTTCTCTTTATTTAATGGTTATATATATATAATATTGTAGCACGGGTTAAACATGGGAATACTAACACTATAATAGTATTATTGTAATCATGAAAGATAAAAAATCAGTTTTATAACATATATATATATATATATAAATATATTTATATACTATACATGTTACAATAAAGCGTGTCTTATCCAGAATAATAAGTCACGTGTGACTTATAATTTGGGTTATCGAATTGCGCAAAAAGAAAAAAAACATCACATGAATCGTCCGGTATCTAACTGGCTCGTGATGGCTGTCATCCGACACCACAGCGTTCTCCTCCCGTCATAGGTAGATACGTGGGTACTGAATCAGTATCGGCTGTCGTGGACAGGAGGTTTTAGAGAAAAATGTATTGATATCACCATATCGGTCGGTGGTAGACGTTCGATAACAAACGACTACAATGCAGGAAACTATCAACTATTATAATTTATAAGAATACAATAAATGCAATTTTTTCGGAAAAACGTATTTTAACTATGTATATACTTTGCAAAAGGGGGAATGGGGAACACCGGTCACCTCATGATCTAACCAATACACCCGGATTCTTAGTGACAAATATTTGCCAAACATACACACATGTGTTCCATTCCAACCCGTCTACTAACAGCTAATGGCCATAGTTGCCGGGCTTAAGATAAAAAAAATATATATATATAATAAGCTTATGATTTAAAAATCTGAGTCCTCGACATAATGCAGTCAATGTATTTATGCATCCATTTATTGTAGTAGCATAACATTTAGAGTCTTAGAACCTGAGATATAAAAATGCTTGCTTAGGTAACTACCTGATATGGTGTCCCATTCACCCCTATAGACTGACGACCGTGAACGCTCATTGTTTTCCGTACGCAATAATGATTTAACATTGAATTCAAATTCAACACGTCCATAATTATAGTGACCTATTCAATGACGAGGTACACTCGATACCTACTTACTGTAAAATAAATAAGAGCTGTTACTTACTGACCCACTTCTTTTCTTTTACAATAACCTTTGAATCTCTATTCCTAATTAAAATACTGAAAACACTTAATCCCCATTTTTGTTTTTAAAAGCAATAATTTGTATTCCGCATCATTATCCAAAAAATATTAATTTTATTATAATATGTGGAAATTAATTCAACGTTTTATTTATTCAAAATTTGCATGTCTACATTTATTTATTCGAAATATTAATCTTGTATTGTTTGGTCACACAATATAACATAATTAATAATACTATATCGTAGTTTGTACCATCACAGCAATTTCAATCTAATTATTTCAATTATAATACATTAATTTAAAAAAAGAACGATGGATACGAGATAACCTAGTTGTAAGAAAAGGGTGGTTTTGATGAAAAAAATTAAATTAAGGGTTAAAATGTTAAATGACCAATACGCACTCTGAACTAGCGTAATTTCAGTTTTGAAAGTATCTTTGGGATTATCGACGTAATTGATGGCACAGTCGTTGCTGTGGACTTTATGAATAGCTGACATTTATTTTTATTTTTTTTCGTAGATTTATGTTATGATCCAAGTATTACCCGTCCATAATAGTGGATTAGTCGAAATTGAATTAACACTCCGTCCGAAATCCTTTTTAAAATTATTAGAATACATCATTTAATACAAAATACCTATGTTATCAGAAGGTTATTTCATACCAAATACAACCAGTAATTAATATTTTTATTTCTTCATTAGATATCTCACCTACCGCAGTATGATACAATATATAGATCGATTTGGATTTTGGAAATGTATAACCGAAAATGGAATTGGTACCTATATAATATAAGCTTTAAGTGGATCGTTCTAAATTGGAAGGTACCCAGGTAATAATATAATACAAACCAGTCAATAAAAAACAATGATTTTAAAATTATTGTCATCCTGTTATTCCTGTATGGATAATACGGTTACTTTGCTGTTTCGTACCAATCGTATGCTCCTAAAAAAAAAAAAAAATGTGAAAAAATATAACTTGCCCGACTTTTTGTCTACTCGTCGACGTATATACAGGGTGATATTTTTATCATTGAACACTCATTATTTCAAAAAGTATTAATGTTTAAGAAAATATTTTTTTACATAGTTTCAAGTTGTTAAAAAACAATATTTTTATTAAAAAAATATATTTTTAAATATTTTTTATCCTATTAATTTTTTAAGTTTTTTACTTTTTTGAATGACAACATGTAATTTTAATTTGATATTCAAAAACAGAATATTTTTCTGAGTATTTCGATACATACAAATTGAATTTAGGGCAATTAGTTTATGAGTTATAAGTATTTAAAGTTTAGATGAGCGGAGTAGTGGACAAACATTTCGCGGGGTAACCCCGTACCACTCTACTCCGCTCATCTAAACTTTAAATACTTATAACTCATAAACTAATTGCCCTAAATTCAATTTTTATGTCGAAATACTCTTTCTTTTTGAATTCTAAATTACATGTTGCATTCAAAAAGTAAAACTTAAAAATTAAAAGGTTTTTTAAATAAAATATTGTTTTTTAACCTGAACTAGGCAAAAAAATTTTTTTAAACAAACTTTTTGAAATTTTCAATATAAAAGAATCACCCGTATAAGGGTCGAACGCGTTTACCTTTTTACGCATTCTTCCATAGTCATGATAAAAAATATATAAAAAAAACACCAGAATCTCAGTTTTATAATAATATCGTATAACTGCTCCAATGTTATATTATTTGAATACACTTCGCGTATGAACGGTTTTAGGCGAAATCGCACCGACGCCGTTCACGAGAATATTATAATATTATATTATTACACTTCGGTGACGTATTTTTGAAACTTTGTATATAATATTAGATGTAGCAATATTATATTATATATCCAGGCATTATAGGTGGTATTAATAACATCAACTCTCACGCATGTCGTTTTCTAGTCCCGAGAATATTGATCTAAACATAATATAACATATTATTAAAACGACATTCTCTGCTGCAGACTGCGCACGAAACATTATTCGGACGTCGGACCTTTAGTTTAATCCATTTCGCACGTGTCATCGTCGTTTTTTTACTCCTGCGGAAATAAATTATTTTTCAGTCCGTATACGTACGCAGTGTGACGTAATTTTAGATTTTACACCGTTGCACAGTACGTAAACATTTTATTATAAATTGTGTACATTGTTACGATATAATAATACATATATTATAATATCCACTAATGCGCAAGCTATGCTTATTTACCGACAGTCTTAGATTGTACTATTCATCATTTCGTTGCGCGTGTAAGTCATTCCTACAGACCGACATTTCAACGTTGATAAATGACCTAGATTCAACTAACTCCTAAAGCTGCGTAATATACATAAATATTAAATTTGTATATTATTATAATATTATACAGTCGGACGTTTGGATTACTATTCTTACAAGTGTGCAGCCTATGTGAACGTTTAGAACTACAATATAATAATAGGATGGTAGTTTGATCTGCGTCACGTCGCTGTTGGTCATTATTTTGATACAGGAAATATGATATTGTATATTATACTATATAGGTATATGTAAGGCCGAATATTTTATAAGCAAAAAGATTCATATTATCAAAAAACACAAATATCATAATATATGATACGAATATCAGATTAAAACCAAAATAATTTCCAGTCGATATAAAAATATTGTGATTATTATACTTTGTTAGTTTATTGTATATTGACACAACCTAGGACATTTGACATATGTAATTTGATTTAAGTATTCCCAGCTCACCCAGGTTTTTAGTGACAAATCCTCGCCACACATATATCAAACCAACCATAACCTCCCCTCCTACCAATGCTAATTCCTATAATTTCCAATGCGTAAGATCAATTAAATATTCATACTTCATTTAAATTGCTTTTATCAATTTATGGTTATTGATATATGTATGCACGACGTACGTATATTGTGCATATCGTGTATATACATATGTATAGATATAAATTATAAAATACTAGCTGAATTAAACTCTGTTGCCTGGAAAAAAAAAATTCTGACCGTTCAACTCCTTTTGGGTGTAACACTCTGTGGAAGCAATGTCTTTTTAAGTGTAAATTATATTATATTTTAATATAATATAGCCATTTTGACCGGCGTTGTCCGTGAAATTCACAACAGTATATTATATCAGATAAGCAATCTACTCTAGGCTAGGTAGATAGCGGACCTCGTGTGGTTTATACTCAAGTATATTATAATTTAACTCTTAAGTATCAAAAATTTACCAATTTTGTCGTTTTTACTTAATTCAAACTACTGTGGATTAATACAATCAATTAATACAAAATCGTAACATATCTCTGTACAAAATGTCATCGCAATCTGATGAACGGTTTAGGAATATAAAGGGCACTGACACGAGACACACACAAACATTATTTTTTATATGTATAGATTATATAATATAAGGTCAGTATATGATTTAATAATATAACATCACTATAGATTATTAAAAATACCACTTATTTAAAATACAAAATATTAAGTAAGAATTCAAAGATTATATGAAATTTAAAAGATTAAATGTGAGTTGGGCCCATGATAGCAAGTAATTTATGATAATTTATCCGAATTAATTAGATATATTTACATTAATTTAATATGAGAAAGTTGAAAGATAATTGAATCCCCATTAAAAACATGGGTAATTTTTCAAAAACAGGAATAATACGATTTTATAATTAGATAATTATTATTTCGTAACAAAAAGGCAAATTTAAATTACCTACTAGTTACTTTCGAACCTAAGAATTATTTTTAATTATTTAATTAAATGTTGAAAACAAAACATATCATTGGAAGGTAATAGGAATCATTCCCTTTTCGTAATTCCATCTGGATAATGTAAAATATAAAAATTGTACCTGTTATAATACACCTATGTATTAACTATTATTGAAACAAATCAGGGTAACACGCGATGCACTATTACTACCGAGTAAAAAATGGTTTTAATATTTTGGAGAAAAACTACTTTGATAGCATCATGGTCGTTGAAAGGGGAAACTTGGTTGGGTATTTAACTAGGGTTTTTTTTTTTTAAATATATATAACTGCTGTGGTAGAATATAGTTGTTTTTGCGGTAGTAGGCTAAAAGAATCTTGAATGAAAAATGACCTACGTACCGAACGTTTAACTTTATCCAGAAAACGGTTTGGTCATTAGCCGTTTTGTCTACATCATTTACTCGAAGCCATTCGAGCTTTTGATTAATTTTCAAGTAGGTTCTGGTGGCTTTAAAAGGATCCCCGTCAACCATTTTGTCGTCGTCGTCGTCGTCGCCGCCACCGTCGCCACCGCCACCGCCACCATCGCAGCCGCTAACGTTCACCTACACCGCAGAATGTTTCGTCCCGTTGACGTGATTTACGAACATAATAAGAGAAATCAATACGGACCGACAAATGTGTGTGCGTTATTGCTTGCGTAATTTCGACAATCGTCGATGGTGGTCGACAATCATCTGTCATCATGCATTGGTGAACACGATTGTGGCGTATAATATATGAATATTATTATTATTATTACCATACACCCGGACAGAGATGGAACAGATCTGTATAATATTATATTTTCTGTTACAACAACCAACGCGTAGTATCATTGAATTTATGACTGAGCATGCGTTTGAAGACCCCCTCCCTTTCGGTGATTTTTTTTGATTTCCTCGATGACTGCATAACCTCGTATTAATTTAACTTCGATCACAACCTTTTTCGCGTACAAAATATAATACCGATACATATAATATAAAAACCACTTCTGGCGTTAATCAACTCACAAATTCCTTTAATAATGCTATATCCTGCTACGAGGAACATATATTATAATGTGACTTCAATTAAATAATACATTTCCAGCAATAACACAGTTTTCGAAAATGCTCAAACGGAAGTGAATAGCGATGGATTATGGATAGTATTATATTAACCTAAAAGTATGATATTAATTTATTTGTATTATTATTATTAGAAATACCCATATAAAATCTATATCAATAAGTTAATTCGGCGAAATTATATTAAAGGGGCTGTAACAGATGAAAAAAAAGTGACTTTTAGACCAATAAGCTATACAAAACTGGAAGAATTTGGTTTGACAGATTTGAATTTTTAAAACGGATTATGTTTGATCAAAAAGTTTACTAAGGAATGATCGAGGCGAATTCGAATATTTTTTTTCAGCTGTGATATCCAAGAATAAAAATATCGAAAAAAATATGATATTTTTGTATTTATATTATTCAGTATGACACCAACAATAATTTTAATATTCAAAATCGCTTAGACCATTCCTTAGTATACTTGTTGATCAATTAAAAATTAAAATCTGTCAAACCAAATTCTTCCAGTTTTGCCTAGCTTATTGGTCTAAAAGTCACTTTTTTTCATTGACTACTGGAGCCCCCTCCAGCCCCCTTAAGGTTTATTTTATAATACAAAATTTAAATATATTGAAAAACATTATAACAAACAAATTAATGTTTAGATTTGTCAAATCTACATTAGTTTTGACTTTTGACAAAACCTGCTGCGGCCCCCTTAATAAAAAGAGATGAATTTAGGTTATTATAGAAATTATCTACTAATAGGTATTACAACTTGCAGGTGTGCAAGTCTAGGCGTGCAATTAGAAAGATTTTTGAATAATTTTGATTTTAAGGGGTTGAAATGGGCGAATACCAAATTTTGCATAGGATGAAACAATTACTAGCTGCCGTCTTGTGGCTCTATGTTGGTGACGTGTACGCATCAATGTCGATATGTTGTTATAACCACGGCTATTATATAGATACGATTACCTATCTATTCATATTATCTACAGCCGTGGTTATAATTAATTTGGTATAACTTTGAAACTTTAGAGTTAAAAATTATACAATTACGGTGGATTTCCTACCTGATAATATAATACTGCTAGCATAATCACAAGCTAGTCTCACGGGCAATGTCCTACGGGATGGCTGTAATATAATATAATCGAACGTGTCCTGACTGACTCATTGGCTGATCAACGTAGAGCCTGAAACTAAAAAACCATTTTCCAAAATACTCATTTTAAAGTGGTGCTTGCACAAGTATTTTGAAATTCAAGATGGCCGATTAAAACATTTAAGTTTTGAACCTAACCATTTCACGGAATATTAAATAATGAATTGAACAAAGTTTGAATCATATAGTGTAGAAATTTTAAATGACCAATGAAGTGTTCGGGGTCTGCTACTTGCTAGAATATACATAAACATACAATTATATGATAATTTCAAATGATTATCTTATAATAATTAAGTAAACAAGTCTGGACTATTTTTTGTAAGGTGAATAGTTTTATTTATTAGGTATATCTAAATAGGAAGAATATTTATTGGATCGGATGTTATTATTAGAGTTCTGTTCTTATTGCAATAGTATTTTTGGAAATACACATGCATATATGCACCCAAGATAACTGAAATATGCAACTAACATTTTTTAATAGCATTAAGAAATAGGTATTGATTTATTAAATTTTAAGTTTCAACAATATCTTTGAATTTATAATTTTATTCTTAATATTAGGTAGCCAATTATTGCCTACCTGTACCTACCTCAATTTCACAAAATGTACAAATCAAAAAAAATTATTTACTATGACTCGTGATATATCTAAACTCGTCGAATTTTAACGGTAAAAAAAACAACGTAAAGTATCAAAAGTATATCCAATACTTCGAATAAAAAGGTGGAAATGAGTGAATATGCTAAAAATCCCTGTATTTAAAAATTTTGTGAATTATGGTTTAATTGTAAATTTAATAACAAATAACTAAAAATATAAGTACTTAATAACTTATTATTATAAATTTGGATAAATTAATACCAACTGGTTATTTATTACAAATAAATTAAACTTTTTAAACTTATAAAATTAATTTATAAATTCAATAATTTGTTCCGAATCATAAATGAATATCAATAATCATCTAAACTAACATAATTCTAATAAAAAAAAAAAAAAATAGCATCCCTTTTGAATTCTTCCAACTACTGAGCACCCATCACACTCTATCTTAAAACACATTATCATGATATTAAAATATAAAAAAAATATCTGTAGAGACTCGAAATATAACGGATTAAAACTTTTGAAATGTCATAAAGTCAAAATCATTTCCAATTTGACTGTTCACATTTGCCTAAATTAATTTTTAAAATATCGAAAAAAATAAATCCCAAACTAAAATTGTATGTTAAAAATAATTGTGTATGATTTTGTTATGAATTACATAAAAATGGGTATTATGATTATCGACTCACTAATAATTATACAAATATGCAGTGTTTGTTTAAGACTTTATTGATTGTAGAACATTTTATTTTATAATAATGAGACGACATTTTAATAAACTTTTATCATTGTCTAATACACTTGAATGGGTTCCTCTCCGGTTCACGGACGAATTCAACCATTCCAGATGAGTCAATTTTTTACGTTTATTTTTGCGTTATATTTTTCACAATATTGTTTTAAAATATAATATAAAAACAAAGATTATGTCCTCTTTTTCAATATAAAACGAATTATAATAATTTAATATAAACTTTGTATTACAATCATTAACTGACAAAAATTAACCTATTATTTTTGATTATCCATGAGTGTCAAATGTACTTACATAATTCAATAGTTAATTAGCCGTTTACCTACGTAATGTGTATGTTAATAAAATTAACTGCTTTTCGTAAACGTTACAATAATATATAAAATTACATAAAAACTTAAAGACAAAATATATTACATCATGAGTTTAAAATGTGCTACTTTGTGGTTTGAGGTTTTGGCTTATAAAGTATTATAGTTATTAATTTAAGAAAATTATGGGCTAGTAGCCAAATGGGTACAGTTACAAATAGTATAGAACGTTATTCTCGATATTTCTATACTATATCTATTGGCCGGCGTGGTATATAGGCAATTTCGGTACACTGACGTCTAAATTACCATAAAACGGTTTTTCACGATATTTTTGGAAGGATAGTGAGTAACTGCTAACTATATATTTTCGTTGTGACAAAGTCATGTCAACTTTTTCCATGAAACTGTTAATACTGAATGACGTCAAATTTGTGGATTTCATATAGTATGACAATAGAGAGGCAGTTTTGACATTTATAATGGTTTTAAATAAAAATAAATTACTTAATAAGGCGATAATTAAATCTCTATTTTGTTGGCCTTATCAGTTACCTACAAAAAAAATAAAATAAAATAAAATATTTTATTTATTGGGAATAATATTTTCTTATTTTATTTTTTATGTGTTAGGGACTTAGGGTGAAAGTGATGAATATGTCACATCAAAAAAAGAAATAGTATCAGAATCGTTACTGAGATTTAATTTATGTTATGTAGGTAGTAATGTAGATGATATGCATTTCAAAAATGTATCTTAAAATTTACCGATGAAGTTGAATTGTAACTCAATGTTTCCATAGCAATTGTCAGTAACATCAGCGTTTTAATTTAGTTTCATTGACTTTTCATAAAATATAAGAACTATAATATAGAAAGACCTATTCTAAATAGATCCATTAGTTCGTATATAATTTTGGAAATCGATTGGGGAAACTCATTACCAACTTATTCAAGTTCTTTATATATTTTGGTTGAAATAATGTGGTATCTCAAAAATACCTTCGGAATTGTAACACTTCAAGTTGGTATCATTTCATTCAGTTCAGTGTTTATCGTAAGAAAGTAGTTTCTAAGACATTTTACAGCGACTTCAATCATGGAATTTATAAAACATTTTTTAGACTTTGGCAGCAAGTACTTTACTAGTTAATGCATTGGCCCTAGATACATCAGAACCAAGTATGAAACATTTATTTATTTCCGTTAAGACACAAAAAAAAACTATTAATTATTGACATTTCTTTAAGCTGTTTTTACCTGTATTTATCCAGGCAGTTGTATATTCTAATAAGTAATACTAATAATATACTATTTACTATACATTTTATGATATCGCCTCCCAGATGAGCGTATTTTGCACGAGACTATCTCCGCAAATGAGGTTTCGCTCTTCAATAATACAATATTTTAATGAACCCTGTTATTATTATAGTGGCATGGCTGATCATGTTTGTGTTTACAAGTACTATGGTTATAATATGGTCCATTGCTTTCAACGGGGCTTCCAAAGTAAACTAAAAATTTAAATAAAAAAAAAATGTTTTTCATTAATTTAATAATGGAAAAAAATCTATTTAGGAACTACAACATTTAATTTCAACGGCTACTGTATTTTGGGCAGTTTATTTTGTACTATGGAATGTGTTAGTTATATGGTCATTTCTTCAACAAAATAAGTAAAAAGTCTTTAAGTTTACTTTAAGTTTTAAACGATAAAATACAAATTATAATATAATATAATATTGAAAGGAACATTTGTATCGAAGCTAGATGTCCAAATGCGTTATGGTTAATAAACAATTATTCAGGGTATGAATTAAAACATAGTGCAAATGAAAAAACAAATTCAAGTAATTCTAAAGGATTAGAGTTAACAAGAGTTAAACCGTTAATCGAACAAATGGAAGCTAATAATGATACAATTAGTACACACACGGCGAAAATAAATCAACGCAATTTAATTTTATCCGCGATATTAACAATTTTGTATACAAGTATGTATTTAATTTTAATTTAATTATCTTATAATATTATGTTTAAATACCAAAACAGTTTATTATTTTATCTACTTCACAGTTGTATTACTATACTCATGGACGATTTTATTCAGTTACCGAAAAGAAATTCAGTGCGAAATAAATTCACAAACACAATGAATAAAAGTTATTTTTAAAGCTGATTTTTAGTATTCAAATACATTTCATCAAGTTAATAAATAAATGTTTTATATTCTACCTAAAGCATTGTACATATAAATATATCCTGACCATAAATATTTTTTAGTTTCTGTCTGATAAATTTATTATCAACATATTCGAAAAAATAAAATTTGAGCAGAGATTTTAACTTTTTTATTTTAAGGGCGTTTTTAAAATTTAAATAATTTTTTTTTTTTTAAAGTCATATTGATATTAATTGTCTTACATTTAATAATTTATAGTGATGAGTGATGACTATGGTATGACTAACTGTATGTTAACCGTGCTTTAAATTATCTAGTCAAACAAAAGCTAAAAATAGAAATATCAAAATAAAATAAAAAAATATCGTAGCTCGGCTGTATAGTAGGTTTTGAATGTAGGTACATGGTCATTGAGTAGGTTAGGGTAGAAGATGTGGTAAATTTGATTTCAATGATAAATTGTTTATTTTTTGTTTTTTTTTTTGACAATATAAAAATGGTACTATCATAGTATCATAAAAAATATATATACATATTATTTAATCAACGTAATTTGACTAGATACAATTAAGGTGCATAATAATTAGGTTTGTAAATCAGTGTGTATTAACTATAAAATAGCACTTATTGGATTTTTACTTTTTTATTCGTAATAAACTAATAAAGTTTATGATTTTCAATTAAGTTTTCAAAAGATCAGTGTTTTTTGAACGTGGAAATGGATTTTTTAACTGCACCATACAAACAATTGTAGTTATAGTAATAGTTTTAGTAGATCCATGTTCGATATCTAACTTCTGATGTAATCAGAACTTTGTGTTCCTTAAGCGTTAAGGATACGTAGTTTGTAATGGTCCAGTTCATAGTTATTTCATTTTACAATAGAAAAATTATCGGAATATTCCGATCTACAGGTTCTTAAATTCAACTAAGAGCGTTTTAAACAAATCGTTATACATTTACGTTACAACAATCGAATTCAAACCAATTGGACATAACGTTTTGAGTGGATAATTTAATTTAAAACCAAAGCAAATACAGATCGAAAAATTGTTCACAAATCCATTTATCATAAAAGGTTTTTGTGGCGTCTCTACAAAATGTATTTTGTTAGAAAAGAATATTACGAGCTTTGGAGTGAAAGTGGAATAATTCTCGACAAATTGTATACATTTAAATATTATAGGTTAAGCGTAGATAATATAAATACAGTTTTATACTTTTTACATAATTATTTATATATATATATATCTTGTAAACATAATTAAATATATTAATTATGTTTACAAGATATTATATTCTGTAGAAAAAACAAGTGAAGTAAGTTCTAGTCATATTGCAGAGAGATACTCGGTGTCGGTGGTGTAATATTTTGCCTATAAGTTAGATTAATTTTTAAATACAAAAAGATTATTTAGATAAATTACCTTATTATTTTATGACAGACTTGCAATTATTTTTCCAACTAACCTAAACGAAAACATAATAAAGGTAAATTGTATTTATAAAAAAATAAAATTATTTCATTGAATTTCAGAAACAAAAATTACTATTAAATTGATATTATATTTACTAAGTCCAATCTCTTAGCAGTAATTAAATACATATTTTTTAATACAAAGCAATACACTAAAATACAACAGTATCTTGTTAAACGGGAAAGTGAATATTGTTGGTGGATTGGGGAGGTAAAAATTTAAAATTCCCAATAATTTTCAAAAGCGCCGAGAAAAACAAAAAAATAATGATAACCATTAATTTTTACTCAAAATCGGTTTTCGACAAAATTGATTTTGGTTTTTGGTGTAATTCTAAAACAAATGACCTTATTTATATGAAATTTTCACTGGTTGTTTATATCAGAATTTTCTATACACGATACACTTTTGATTTGTTTTGATCTGTTTCCAACAGATATTTTCAGTTTCAAATTTTTACAAATGTCATTACAATTTTATTTTTATGGTAAAAATCTCAAAAATGTAATACAAGGCTCCTAATATATTGTTACAACTATATTTGAAAAATATTATAAATCCAAGCACAATTTTTTATCATAAGTATATAAAGTTCAAATATTGACAAAATACGTAAAAATGACGAAAATGTGCAAATTAATTTGAGCTAGAAATTCATAAAAATTTTTCTTTTAAAATGAAGTACAAGATTCTTCATAAGTTTTTCAACCTTTATCAAAAAAAAAAAAAAAAATGTCTACAAGAAAGTCAATTTAAATTTTTATGAGAATTTGAAGTTCATATTTTTACAACATTAGATATTCACTCGATTTCTCATGTAGCGATTTTCTTATTTTGTTATAATTCAAAAACGATTAACTGTAGAATATTTTGACTTGTGTTGACGGACAACTTAAATTTTCAATTTTTTTTCCAAAATATAATATAATAAAATTTGATGTGCCAAAAACAGTGAAAATTGAATACAAGGCTCCTGACATATTGCTTAAATAGCGGTTGAAAAATATTAAAAATAGGTACATAGGAACAATTTTTTTTTAAAGTTTGATTTTTGACAACATTTATCAAATTTAAATTTAAAAAATGATTTTTTGTAATTAAAAATTTTCAAATTTTATAACTAAGGGTTGAAAACTTACAACAAGATTCCACTTAAGTAGGTTATTCTGTAACCAAAAAATTTTAAAAATATAAAACACAATTTTTTTTACAATTAATTTATGTTCAAATTTAGAGGATTTATATATTAATTCAACTTACCGGCTACTGTATTAATAATAAGTAATAATAATATAAATATAATATAAAATATCCACACGGCACACTGACAAAGCGTCATGGCCGATAACCGTTTTTCGTATACAATGATATTATATCATTGACTTCAAATTTAATACCATCCATTATACAGTGACTCTTTTGTAAACTACTGTACCGAAGAGCGAAACCTTTTTTGATTTAAAATTTACATCTTTTTTTTATCATAATATTTGTTAATACTGTTGGTTTTGGTGTGTGTTCTGTCTCAGCTCTTAAAATTACTATTACAATCATTAAAACGATGAAGTAATTTATTTTAGATCTAATAATAATTTGTTGGTATTCTATTTTATTTTGGTATAAAATTGTGTAATCTATTCTGTAACCAGCCATTTAACGACTCAACGTCTATTTATTTCTTACGTATATCTATAATAAGATAACGCTTACGACAGACGGTATATTGTCTTCACTATTGTTTAATTTCCCAAACGACACAGTAAGAATACAAATTGATCAGTGTTATCCAACTGACATCATACCGAATGGTTGTCATTAAAAGGGTCAAGTAGCCATTATCACAGGTATCCAATGAAAGTAAATCGTATTCGAAGTAAAAATCTATTCGCTATTTTTGGTTGTTTGAATCTACTTATCTGCATATTAATAATACTGTAGTCAGATACAATAGATCACTATTATATAGTACTGTATAGTATGCAAAAACGTTACTGTAAAGAAAAGTTTATCATATAATCGCATGGAGATAAGTTTAATTAAAACGCCACCAAACATTTGCCGCATTACAAAAAAATTGTCACCACGTCGAAAGTTGTTAATAGTTATTTGTTTAAATTTTGCATTGTTTTTAGCCCGTTGGCCGTAATCATAAATATAACTCATCCGGTTATTGTATTTTCATAAAAGCATTACAACTTTATCCATTAACGCGTTATTAGCCGAGTTTGTATCCACCGACATACCTGTCCGATGACGTCAATGCTATCCATTTAATGTTCGCAGTTTCGTGAGTTCAGTCAATATATTATAATATTTATTAACAATAATAATATCAAATAGTTCTAAAATCGTGAAGACGTGTGACTTTTGTTTACTAGCAAGGGGCAAGGGCGTCTGTTGTGCCATGTTGCTATTTTATCATGTTCTGACTGCCGATTGGTCGTTATAATAATTTATAATCACGGTATAATCATTCACTAACCATGATCTCCTGGAAATTTCCGTAGAGTTGGGCAGAGCTCAACTTTTGCACACGACATGGCCACAAACGACTTCGGGTTGCCGTGAACCGGCCTTACGCATAATAATATTACGAAACTCGGTTAAGACGTTACCACTCGGTTCACCTACACATACGCTGCTTATTGACGATGTATCTATTGGTTTGCAGGTCAGGACCACAGCATACGATACCACCTGCACCTGAGTCTCGCACTCACTGAAGGCGTCTGCGGCCACCGGAAGTTGAGTGTCCGGTGCAGCGGAAGAGTCTGCGGGCGAACCGGGAAACGGGACGGGAGCGGAGGAGCGGGCGCGGGCGGCGTCGGTGACAATATACGACGGCGGTGACGAAGCGCTCACGCCGGCCCGTCCGCGCCCAACGGTCGTGGTCGCGGCGTTTCCCCGTGATCTGTGCGACGACGAGATGATCGCGCCCAGCTGCGGCGGTGGTACAAACAATGGTGAGCGGTGGTGATACCGCCGTGCCGGGGCGCCGGTCATCATGCGTTCCGAGCGGTCGGAGCGGCCATCGCCACTGTTGCAGCAGCTACCGCGGTCCTGCCACAGAATCCACACCGGGATACCGTTACCGCGGTCGTCGTCGTCGTCGTTGTTTCTAAGGGGTGGTCGTCATCTTTGCCGCCACCACCACCACCACCAGCACCAGCGCCGAGCCCGGCTGACCTTCAGCGTCGCAGCCACCGCCGCCGCCGCCGCCGCCACCACCGCTTGGTGTTGCCACCATGCGGCTGGTGCAGAGCATCGCGGGCCGACGCGAGTCCGCGGACGCGCAACCCGCCACGTCCACTAGCAGCACGCGCCTGCTTCACCATGGCCAGTCGGCCGACCTCGAGCAGATCAGCATCGTCTCATCGAACGCCACTCCTTCGCAAGTGACGTACGGAACTGGTCTGGTCACGGCCAACGGGCCCAGGATAGTACCAGGTAAAGCATTTCTTCGGTTTCTATAATTTTCATTTCTCGCTGTAGTTTTCATTTCTCTAAACTTGAAGCGCTTCATTACAATATACCTAAAGCATTGATAATTAGCATATGATTGCACTGGCCGTCTGAACATTTATATTGAGTGTTGATTTTACCTAAATAATTAATAATATTATTTTTCCAATATTATAGTACAATAATTATTACAATTTTAAATTCCATTAAGTCAGGTAACATAAACATCCATAATATACCCAATATCCATCAATAGTCAATACTCGGGCTGTTCTCGCGTAATGCATATTGAAGTATGCTGATGATTTTAAGAAGTATTATCTATATGTGTTATTTTATCTTGGTCTAGCAAGTCGTTGGAGGGGATAGAAGCCCGGAGGAGGGGGGTACAACACAAGCTTTAGATTGGATATTTACAAAATCAGTAAATCAGTACATCAATAACAGACGAATGCAGTGTTAAAGACCGTAACTAAAAAAATTAATATCCTTCGGTACCTCAATAATTTCCAGTTTAACATTAATATGCTAACGATTAAATTAACTCGAGGTATTTCGAATTCGCACTTTAAAACTTATACCACTATAACTACCACTATAACTTTAAAAGACGAAATAGCTTTCATAAACTAAATAAACTTTGTGATTGGA
The DNA here is from genome assembly GCA_949089665.1 of Macrosiphum euphorbiae. Lineage (NCBI taxonomy): Eukaryota > Metazoa > Arthropoda > Insecta > Hemiptera > Aphididae > Macrosiphum > Macrosiphum euphorbiae. The sequence continues at coordinate 17,440,756 of CARXXK010000003.1, read as the reverse complement.
AATTCCAATTAATACTTTAAGCCTTTTTATAAAATAACCATATTCAAGTAGCTCACGCAGCTTCTTTGTATTCTAATACATGAATTTAAGATCCACGATCTTCAACACAGCCAAAGCAAGAAAAATGTTTCCTCCCAGCGTTTTACTTTACAATGTGTATAATGTATTTATAGGTTCTTGAATAATATTTCTTCTTAATTAAATTATTATTGTATAAAGCCATCTTAATTACAGTAATAACTAATTTCACCTCCGCTTAATTTAGATGTATTTCCATTCAAATGTTAACTACATTCTGTTCAATTAAAATAATATAAAACTTAATAATTGCCAAGCATAAGAATAACTGAAATGTTAATTTCCTTGAGCTTGAAAATAACAAAAGTTCAAACATAATAAAAAAATTCGTCGGAAAATTTAATGTAATTATAAAATTAAAATAAGGTCTAAAAGGATAATTATTTAATCTATAAATTTCATTTTTAAACAAATGTCTTTAACAAGGAGGGAAATTTCTTATAAAAACTTTTATAAGCGTTTATTTATTATTATTTTTACTCATTTATAAAATATGAAAATTATTTCAGTTGGATGAATTCAATTGATGAAAGTGTTATATTATCTATAATGTATATTGTATATATTAATTTATCAATCTAATAATTGCATTATATCATAATATTATATATTGTATTGTATACTAAATTAAGTATTATTATACTATTTGTATGATAAATATAAGTGTATGGGAAAATAAAAGTTATACAACATAATATAGGTGTTTACGTTAGTATAATATTATACAGTACCTATACAGTATACAAATAACAATGTTATTACTGGTCATGTACTCATGTAGTATAAAATAGGTACTTAAAATAATATACAAGCATCCGTTTTATATTATAGATACAAATATTGCGTGCGGATAAAACTAGGTAATACATACATAATTTTATATAATTAAACTATTATATTTACAAGTTTGTACAACATAATAATGAATTATACATTTATACATGGTATTATAAACTGCAATTTATTTTTTTGAAGAAAATATTGGTATTTATAAATAAAATATTCAGTTTTTCCTGTCAAAATCAATAAAAATTGTTATCAATGACTTACAACTTTATTATGGTTCAGCAATTTATATCAGTATGAATAAGTATGAGCAAAAAAATGTATAACTATTTTTATATTTTTAAAACATATTATTGAATATTGGTACTCAGTGCCGCAATTAGCGGGGGTGCTGGGGGTGCATGGCACCCCCAAAAGGGCCCTATAATTGTAATTAGGGGGCCCTTTTCAGACATAAAAGATTTAAGATTTTAAACTAATATTCCAATTTACAACACATGATGAGAATTGAAATTTTTCGATGAGGATAGAAGAATTGATATAACTGAAGACAACTTTCGGGTGTCAGTGTTCTTACCTATTATTGATACTGCGTTGTCACAATTACAAGGAAGGTTTGAAGGAATGAAGACAGAACACAATAATTTTGAATTTTTAACTCCTTCTATGATACTAGATTCTGAAGAATCAGAATTGATAAAAATTGCATATGACTTTGTTCAGTTTTATCAAAACGATATAAGTTCTGATTTCCCTAGACAACTTTTATCACTTAAAGTAAATTTAAAAAATATGAAGTTGAAGACTATAAGAGATCTTAGTGATTTTTTTTTAGAAAATGATCTTTGTTCAGTCTATAGTGACATTATGACTACATGCATTATATTTTTAACACTATCAATGACTGTAGTTTCGGCAGAACGCTCTTTTTCTAAATTAAAACTTATAAAAAATTACTAAAGGAATTCTGTTAGCCAAGAACGTTTATCACACATAGCTGTACTGAACATAGAAAAAAGAAAACAAAAGAATTAAATATTGAAAAAATAATCAACGATTTTGCTCATAATAAAGCTAGGAAAAATAATTTTCTAAAATGATAATATTTGTACTCTTTTCTATTCCAGTTAGTGAATAATATAATAAAATATAATTTTATTCTTTCAAATTTGTATTATAATACGAATGCTATTGTAATAAACTGTATTAAGGTACATAATGTTATGTTTAATTTATACTTAAAAATTAAAAAATATCAACTGAGATGAAAACACATATGGTTTTAGGCTTACATTTCGAATGGAGGCCTATGCATAAATTATTTGACTATTTTTGTAAGTAAAATTATTTAAAATAAAGTGATAAAAATAGTTTTGCTTTTTAAAATTTGTACTTGGTATGCACTATGTATAGGCATTGTAAGGAAAGCCAAAATAAAAAGATTTAGCCCCCTGATGTGAAACCAAATGTCTTTATTATTTTCGGGGTTTTTTTGTTACCAGGGGGTTTTAAGCCCACCCTTAATTGCGCTTTTAGTGCTATTCAATTTTGTAAAAAGGTTGAAATAGGGGGCCCCAAAATTTGACTCGCACCTGGGCCCTTTTATCTCTAGTTGCGGCACTGCACCAAACATATTTTGTATTGTGCATGTGAGCAACAACTAGCACTCATATTACCACTCAACCTTCCGTTTATTTACATACAATTAATGAGGCTGATTTAATATTATTATAATATACCAATATCAATAGATTATGATCACATATGAATTCGATCATTGTATTAAAAATAATTATGTTAGAAAATAAAAAAGTGTAGTAAATAAAACACCAGGCATGTTGGGCTTATGTTTGATTCATTGGTGATTTTAAGTGAGCCGATCGTACCACCATTGAACATAGTTAATTACTTTTAATGTGTTAATTGTAAAAATTATAAAATATAAAAAGATTAAAACTTAAGTATACGATTGAACAGTCTTGGTAAAAAGGATTTAACCTTTTTTTTATATACAATGGTACCTTCTAAATGTCTCCTTTTCTTGATGTTTGGTCAAAACCACTACTGGTATGATCTTATTTAAATATTTGTAGGTATACATTTAAAATTAAATAATGGTAGTAATACTATTTACTAGTTACAAGATTTTTTTTAACAAAAAAGTGAAACTTATTAGTTGTGAACTATCAAAAAATTGAAGAATCAACTTAAATCGTAATATTACCTAGGTACCTACATTATTGAGTAAATAATACTTAAAGTATTTTTTTAAGTTACGATAAAAATCTTTGTTGTTGAAGCTTTTTACCAAAAATATAAATAAAAAATGAATTATCAATCGTCCATTTTATTAATGTAACCTCAATCTCTGCCTTGTATGATTATAATATTATAATATTTAGTGGTATACCTACAATACTGAGGCATAATTTTTAATCACATTATAACCAAATTTTTTTTACTAAGAAAAATGTCTCTGTTTTACTACCATTGTATTTTATTATACTTTATTGATAATATTATACACAATGCGTTATAATATTATAACAACTAAAAACTCAGCCGTCGTAGTCGTTGTAGTCGTTGTCAATTTTTTATAACACTATTGTTTTCGGAATGTGTTCATCCAGTTTGAACCAACGCAATACTTTTTTATGAAAAATACATTATAACAAGATCTTAAACAACGTGTCATTCTTTAAATCTTACTGTACCTATAATATTTTAGAATGGCTGTTCTTTCCCTTATTGAACTCGACACGTTAAAAGTTTAAAACCGCTACTCTGAATACTGACTATATATTGGTGACATACATTTCGTTATTTCTTTAATCATATTAATTACCATTGTTCATTAACTCAGTAAAATATTTTAAACAATGACGTTTCGGATCAATGTAAAAATAAGTATTTATGTTGACTGACGGGTTACTGGTTGTTATTATTTAGATACTAGTACAATACTTACTTAGTAAAAAACTTTTATTTTCACTATAAAATATAAATTAGTCATTTTATTTCATTGCTGTGTTTTTTAATATATTTTATAATGTTAATATTATAACCAAAAATCAAAATGAAGTCTTTAATTGTCAGTGATTATTATACTAAGTAATTTTAAAACGTCTTTTCTTAAAATTAATGGTTTATAAGATAATGAAAAGACGAAAATAACATTTACTATAAGATGTTTTTAGAACGATTATGAAATCTCCTAAACTAAATTTTAACACACCTATATTCATGCATTTTGTAATTAAGTGTCTCTTTACTGCTTTACGTGTGTCAAAGTTTATGAAAAACAGTATAAACGTTATTATTTGTAATAGTTATAGGTTACATAACATAATTACATAACATCTGCAGATATAAATACGTTTATTTTTTCAAGATTTTAATAATTACTTATCAAAAAAAACTCTCTTATTTAACTTTTTGAATAAATGTAGTAGGTACTTTAGTAATATATAACACTTTTCAAACATTCAACTCCTGTATTTAATCAAAAAAAATTAAGTTAATGTTTAGTAGACAATTATAATGATTGGATTAAGTCGACTAAATTCGTGCAGACATTTAGATATGAAATTAGATATACAGAGGGGCTGATATGCTAGGCATGCTCACAGCCATTTTTTCAATAATCTATTTATTTAAATTCTGATTATTGGAAATTTTTAGTATGTATTACCTACTTATAAAGTTATGAATACCCTATTTAGATTTATACACCGTTTAAGGAATATCGTGTAATCCTGCAGGCTGTAACGATATAAACATTTTTTTTTTTTAATAATCAAACAGGGAAAGTGTACTTTTCAGAAATTAAATTCTCCGGCGGCATGAAGCTGATATTAATTATTACGACCCGTTGGTACCTATAATTGTATTAAATAAAACCATTTACCTAATCGTATTTCACATATTTGGATTAAGTATAGTGTATATACATGACTTGTTTTTGTATCGAGTAGATTGAATGATAAAAAAAACCATTGAACTCTTGCAGGCTTTTAAAATGGATTGAAAATTGTTTTTTTTTTTTTTACTTATTTTCCGTTGATATTTTAAGCCGATTGTCGAACGCACATAGAGCAGATTTAGTAAAACTGTATATTGTATTATAGTGTCTTTGTCTCACAGTGACCGACATAGACTATTGAAATAATCGGCTATGTGTATAGTACTATATAATTCCTTAAGAAATTACATAATATCGCTATACAACTATAAATATAAGTGGGCCGGTGGATGCCCTCATTCAAAAACGCGTTCTGGGTACAAGCACTTGCCGGTGCTACTATACTCTGTCCAGGCTAAGAGCGCACCAGATTTACGTAACAAAACTGGTTTTGCCCGTGGCCGCCCGGTGCGCTCTTAGCCTGGATAGAGTATAGTTAACTTAATTCCCGGAAGGATGACCACCCGAGTTTTAGTGACAAATCCTCGCCACATATACACGTGTTCAAACCTCCCACACAGTAAAAAAAAACCAACTTCACCAAAATAACCTTCACCCAATGGCCTATATTGCCAAGGGTTAATTAATAATTAAAAAAAAAACCTAAATATAACCCCAGAGTCCTTTTACTGTTATTTGTTGATTGCATTATAGAGTTTAGTTTGAGAATTCTATCCGAACACTTTTCTTCAAACACTGTTCATCTGCGATCCCTTTTGCTAACTAATACATTTTTCACAGTAACAACGCTATTTCAGCACCCATATTTATAGTTAAAAATATATATATTTAAAAAAAAAAAAAAAAAATTAAATTATTTCTGTGTAGTTACGCAAAAGTAACTATAAAATGTTGGTGTTGTTGCTCATAAATGCTGTGAGGTCATAGAAGACAGTACAGCAGTCGGTTTTGGTAAATCTTTAGCCGTTTAAAACGTTGCCCGGGGTACACTACGTGGAAGCGATTTACCTTTGTACCCCAGTATATATGTATTTATAGTTATATATATAACTATAAAATGTTGTCTATATCACTATAATACAGTGTAACACTGTAACGCCGTATCAATTACAGATTAATACCTTATGTGGAAGAATACAAGAGGATTTTGATCTCAATAATTATTAGACAAGACATTTAGTTACACCGAGTCCTATTTAACGTATACCTATTACCATTGATTATGAACTTACTAGGAGGCCAGGTCATAAGATACGCCTCATATTCAGTTCTGGAAAATAACACCAGGATCGCTAGTAGATTTAGCATAGAGTATTTTGTAAGCGATCTGTAGTATTCATAATCAATGATGTTACCTATACTCTGTTCACAATGAGACCGTGACCAGGAGCCGACCAGTTGTCGTCGGGTGGCGGTCAGACATATAGTGAAACGCGGTCCCCCCCGCCGCGGCGCGTCGGGCTCTGCCACGGAACAAAGCCACGCCCATGCGCACAACTCGGCCGCCCGGTCACGGTCTTATTGTGAGGTACCTATTAAATAATATGTTAACATGAACTGATTATCTGGTTGAAACGCGGAACAAACGATAAAACGAGACCACTTTGGTGTACGTCTATTATTTGGTATAGATTTTGTGAAGACGACGTTACACCGACATTATTGTTGTCTCCGTCTTACAGGTGCGTAACATAGCACGTGTACTTCCGTTAGCTTACAAATTAGAGTGAATTATAAAATTATAAAATTTAAAGGTAATATTATTATATAAGAAATCTCACGGGCTTTTTATTATATTTTAATTTTACAGCGAGTTATGAGTGTTTTAAAATTATAAACTGTTTCTACATCTTAAAATAATCATAACTCGCTTTAAAACTAAAATATAATAAAAAACCGATAAGATTGCCAAGATAATAGTATTACCTTTAAGTTGTATAAGATGTCAATTCACTCTAAATTGTAAACTAACGCAGGTACACGTGTTCTGCTGAGCGTACAATTTGCTATGTTACGCACTTGTAACTTGTAAGATAGTGACAAAAAAATTTGTCGGTGGAAAGTAGGTACTTACTCTTAAGTAATCAAAAATAGTTATACCTACACTGTGGAGGGACTCCATGATTGTCCGGAGGAGTACCGCATTTTAATTTTTAGATGAATCTAACACTGTACAAATTTTAATTTTTTCTTTGATTCATTAATTAAATTTAAAACAATAATTGTATTGTATAATCAAACTTAAATTAGCTATTTACTATGGATAACGAACAATTGTATGTAAGTTTGTTGTGGAAAAGATTCTAACTATTTTATGATATATACAATTATTTTTGTCTTTGTCACTGTACTATTACCCCTTTGGGGTGTTATAACAATAAATAAATTAAAAAATAAAATAATACAGAACGAATCTAAGATAACACACGCGTCTGGGATTATATATTTATGTTTAATTTATATACATGATTACAATAACATACAAACAAACTACATTGGCATTCAAATTCCATATAATTATTTTAACAAAATATTTTTTTTATTCAACAATCATCAAACATTTTCTCTTTATTTCCCAATTAATATTTGTAAATTTCCAACACAAGCCTTATTTTGAGAAAAATTACTTCATTGATCATGAGTGGTTATGTGGCATATAACTTTGCTAGTGATTTTTGAGAAATTTGAAACATTCAATTACTAAATGCGTATAATTTAGGCATGTTCCTACACGTATTATCATTGAAGCATAGCAGATTAAATTCGATACGTTAAAATGAAAACACAATAAATGTATAGTTTAAACTAGTTATGTTTTACTTTAATCTTATTAGTGCGTTTTATGATTGAAACACAAAAAATGCATATAGATAATACAAGTGATGGTAACAACTCGCCTGATAGAGCCAGGGTAGGTGTGACATTAATAATATTGAAAACATTTTAAACTTTGGATGAGAGAATTCGACTATTTACGAGAGTATTATAATAATATTGGAAACTATTAAGGTTGATTTCCTTTTTAAATAAATAATAAATAATCACAATTGTACATACTTGTATTGAAATAGTACTAACCAAAAATATCGTGCAATGTAGATACATCAAATGGCATTATATTTACATATTTCGATTAAGTACATAATAAAATAATTAATAAATAATATGTAACTATATTATTAGTGGACCGAAATCACACAGAAGCCAAACCTCTCCAGTGTCAACATAATTAAATTAACAATAGGACATAGGTAATATTGTTGTATTATAGTGTTGATATTCATTAATTATTATGCGCATTATTTAGCTGTTTTTTATCGGTAATGTATAAAAAGAATTGCTGCTAATCCGCACCCGTCAAACTATATAAGCTTATGAATATACATTTAAATTTATTTTTTTAACAAAACAATGCTACGGATTTCACAACATGACTTTTGCTTTACATGATTTTTTTGGGGGATAAATATCTATAAGTTTCATAATATATCTCTACTATGAATGGAAATAGAACATTTGTTTATACTTGCATGCTTTACGATATAATAATACTATTGTATATTATTGGACCTTTGGTATCTTTTTAATAATCCGTTACCAAGTACACTTGTTTCCAGCAACTTTTATCAAGATCTGAACTAATATTGAGAAATCTGAGATTTCCTAAAGTAGGTAGTTTTTTTTATTGAATGCGATAGGTTCAATTGTATCTTTCAAGTCCATGTACCTATGTAATAATGCAACATAACACAGCAACAAAGTGATCAAAGTGAGACAAGTGCCAGACAATCCAGTATATAATATACCTTATACACATCTATATATCATCACATATGTTTGTTATACTTCCACAAAATATACATTGAGTTACTAGAAATCGCACAAAACGACGTCAAAGTACAACAAACTGTTTTCCACGATATATATTAACTTCATAAATGTTTGCAGTAACAATAAAAATATTCGAGGTGGTTGAATAGTTGTTTTTAAGCCGGTAAATGCGGTTTTTTTTAAAGGTTCCGTCTCAATACGCACAAAAGCATGAAATTATTATGAACTATGCTTTTTGTTATTTCTGTTTAACAAACAACAACATTACATTATTATACTTCTACTTTTGAATAATGAATCCATTACCTGCAGCGTAGAGTGAAATATTGATCTGTACAATTCGTATTCCAAAATGTTTAATGTAGTCATATACCTATGTGTATTACAGAGTTAGTTAGCTATGTAAAAACCAAAATGCTATTATGTTAAATTCATATTTTCACAAATTATATTGTATTAATAGTAAATAAAATTAGAAATTAGTAAACGTAATCCACAATTATTAATACAATAACTGTAAATTCACCATTTATTATATATTTAATATGATATATCACATGTTTTGAACATAATATTCACAAAACTAATGTTGCAGAATACTTATATTTTGGTAAGTGCCTACTTATATATGTTTTATTTAGATGATTATTTAGATAACATTTTATTGGAGTATTCGAAAAGTTTTCAAACATTCTTATTCTAACAAAAAATTATTCGACTACATTTTAAATATAGTTATTTGAATAATTTTCGTTAATTTTATTTGGATAAAGTGATAAACATATGGATAGTAGTTTAAAACAGGCTCTTGTTATTAACAATAGTTGGAATTGTGTTTTAAGTTACACCATTGTAAATCTTATTTTATTCAGAAGTTGCCAAAAATATTATAAATAAAACAAGATGTATAGATTTATAGAAGAAAGTAAAGAATTAGAATTTTTTTCATATTATAATAATGATTTTATTATATTATAATATGAATAATATTTAATGATAATATTTCGTAACGATTACAATAATCATAAATAGTAGTAAATAATAATGGGGTTTCATTGATTCCGTCAGACCTTTTTACACTAGGAAATAAGGTACCCTATCGATTCCGCCAGCATTACTGATTTCACAGAAAGTTGCTCAAAAATTTTAAATAGTGAAATACTTAAAAATCTTCAAATTGAAAATATCATTCAAAATTACAATGTTGACAATATTGAACAATGTATACATCAAGAACGTAGAAAAAATATTAAATTATCAACTCTCCTCTAAACGGTGGAGAAGAATAAAAATAAAAACACTAAGTAATATGACAAAAAATAACCGACCAAACTAAACAAATATGTAGTTTTTTATTTTACTGAAGCTTGTAATTTTCATTGAAGAACTAAATAACCTGTTTTAACGAAATAAGATGATAATATATATAATTTAAAAATTCAAGTTTTCACGGTACAATAATTTAAATGAATACAATTTTCGTATAATTTGTACAACTAGTGTTACAAATAAAAATAATATAATTTATGCATTACAATTATTTACACATTTTAATGGTTATTTTATTTCCATCTTTGCTATTTAAATGCTACAAGCATAAAATACAATGCACTTTGACTGCATTATATTAGTGATCGGAAATTATTCGATCAATATAATAAAAATACTTGATATTCGAATAATAATGCAATTTAGAACTGACGTAGGTAATCGTATTATATTCGGTTGTGTTGTTTTTATAAAATTACATTTTAATGTTTAACTATTGTCTATTGTCTAATAACAGTATACTTTTTCAATCGAGTAAATGGTTCTGATCACACGATATATTATATCTACGTGTTTCTTCTGTTTGCACGTAATTTTTTGAACTTGCTCATTATTTTTCGATTAGTCTAATAGTTTACATTCGTGCTACCCTAGAATATTTTGTCCGTATATTGTTGTAAAAGTTGAGGAATCGTAAAACGACACGAATATATTATATAGGATAGGTAATTAATTAATAAATAAAATTCATCTATTTTAGAAAATACATTTTGTACAATAAATACACGTTTTTAAAAAGATTAAATTATATATTAATTTTTTTTTTTAAATAATATGAACGATTTTTACTAATAGGTATAGGATAAACCAGTCATATCACATAATAATTACAACTAAGATAATATCTAGACAACAAATAGACCTATCTATACATGTATAGAAACCTTTTCATTGTATTATAATGTAAAGAGTTAATTGAGAATATCATTACAACAAATTCTACTTGTATATTTCAATAAGAAAGGAAAGATGGATTTAAAACTATAGGATGAATTTGAAGTTTATTACTATGGTATATTTTGTGTTAATGATTTTTAATCAACTTAATGACGTTTTCGGTTTTGAATAATTTTGAAGTGAAATATTAAAAACATACTTAGGATATTATAAGGGCAAAAATATTGATTGAAAGACTTAAATATTTTACATTTACAAAGGCCTAAGCCTAAATTGGAATTCTAAAGGCCCAATAGGGTCTTAGAAATGACTTAAATATACATTTTATTTTATTTTTTTATATAAATTGACTATTTTACTCAATTTTTCGTTTGGCTTTTATAATATGTGAACTTCAAGTAAATATTTTATCGAAAATAATTCCCGGCTATTTGACTTTATAGGCTACTAGGATAGGGTGAGTTCTATAAATAAAGCGAGGGTATGTGTATTTTTCTATTGTAGTGTGAACGTTACTGCGATTGTATGTCTACATTTATTTTTATTCGCCATTTCGAACGTATCTTTTAAGAAGAACAAACTCAACATTGATATGTATTGTATGCGCAGTCAGCATCTTAAGTATAATATGTTACAATTTACACAAAACTAATGGCAAATATAAATCACATTTTATCCTGGTTGTTTGGAGTTATACGTTTCGAGTTATAGTTTGGATAGATAACGCATAGTTTTAAATTCACTCGACTTCATCCAAATTATATTTATTAAATTAATTCATGAATCTACCAGCTCAAATTCGAACTTCTTGTGTTCAAACAAATATTTTATTTCCATTCACTGTCTTACATTTTATAACTTTGGTGTGCAATTTTTAATGCACCTATACTTTTTAAATTTTAAAGTTCCACGTACGGAACATTGTTTTTTTGTCGTAAATAAATAATAAATTAATAACATATCGTACCCTGCTTTTTCTCGCTTTTAATTATGTAAACTAAAAATAAATAAAACAATAAAGGTAGCTTCATTGTTTTCAGCGTAATAACTATAACAAAAGCGACCAATCAGAACGCTATTTTTATTTCATTACCTACATAATTATATAGGTTTTCGCATAGCGCATACGTCGGTTTATCTATCCGAATATCCAACTCAACAATGGTATGTCTTTACAACCATCATTGGGGCTATACAATTAATTTAATATACTTAGCTGTGTCGTTCAGAAATTGTCTTCTAGCCATTCCCATTTGAACGATATAGTCAATAGTCCAAGATTTCTGAAGCATTCACACAACATTTGTGGAATTCCCCATAGTCGGTATTCTCAATGGAATATATACCAACGTCTTAGTTCTGACTTCTGTGGGGGTAGAGCCAGTATTAATGTACGTATTATCAAATAACAATTCGATTACATACTGTGCATTCAGTTTATATTATTATCGTCTATACACATTAATTCGGTCCACTCAAATTAATACTATCGCCGTAAAATATTCCTATCTGGCTACCTATTATTATTTGAGTATCTAATACCAATGACACGTTATAAATTATAATTTAAATTACAACAAGTTAGGAGTCAATAAAACTTAATTTGGATTCTGGATTATCTCTATTCTCTACACAAACTACCCACATATTATTTTAAGCTAATAATCCCATAATTCGATTTATAATAAATCATAATAAATTGAAAACGAAATTCTATAACCTGACCTGTGTTTTTTTTTCTATTTTCATGCATAATATTTTTAAATATTAAATATTAATATTAAGAAGTACCTACTTATTATTATCTTGTGAATTAATAGTTATAATACAGGTAAATTATAATTATATATTTTACATAATATTATAATATTATGTAATGCCCTAACTTAAGTCCCAACCTAATCTTGTAAACATGTTTTACTCAACATTGTTTCTTTATCAATTTTGTTAAAATAAGTTATAATATTAGAATAAATATTAATTATTACATTATTATCACTGTATTGTACTTACATTAAATCTATTATGTATATATTATGTAATATTTCATTATGATTTGGATAATATATTCAATTGATACTTAGGGTAATCATACAATTGATAGTAATTAATAGGTATATTAACCACTACAAATTAATAAATATAATTTAGCTACAACGTTATTATTTTATTACGATATATTGGTAATATAAAAAACTTAAATCTAAAATGTTAAAATTATTTCAGTTAACTCTCTTGTTTATTATTGAATATTTAATTGTTTAATAATTTCAATTAGTATGATGATCTGAAAATAACGTAATATAATGTTTATGCAATCTTATCTTCATATCCAGAGTCCAGACAAAGTATTCAAATTCATCCACGGGCATCTACATATTTGGCAAAAATTATCCATTTTAGGACTCGAGTATTTTCATTACACAAGTAGGACCAGAGTTGGCGACTGTAATTTTGTGTTCTGCCTATTTTGGCAACCATCCAGTTAATAATAATCAATAGTTCTTTGAACGAAAAACTATATATAGTTTCAAATAGAAAGTATCTTATAATCAAGTAAATAAATTGTCAAAACTACAATTTTTATCATAAATAGTATTATATGTCATTCTTATATTTTAGCACATCAAATGACCAATTTATTTGGGATAAAAACTATTAAATTGAATGATATCGATGTATATAATTACATTTAAAATACTACCATAATAATATTATAACACCAATAAACGTTCAACAATATATACGCTGTATGTCTAAACATGTTTTTTATTCCGCATAAATCAATCGACTTGAATCTACGATGTTTTTATACGAACCATACGTTTATATTATCTTTATTTAGTAATATAAATATTACTTGAGTTAATAATTGTACAAAACTATTTTACTTAATATATATAATATAATACTTAGTGTGTTTATATATTATATAAACATTAAACACACTAAATATATTTTGTTTTCATAAGCTTGACGTCAATCAGAAATAAAAACGGAAAATAGTAGGTACTTAATTATTTGTTGTTTCGTTGTGATTCGATATAGTAAAAAAAAACAACAACAACGATTGTCAATATGATCAACATCACGTATATTTGTTGTACGAATAACATGTTTATTATACTCACGTTAAATATAATGAAACATTTAAATTAAACGCTATATTGTTATAATGATTTTTTTAATCCGTTCTGTTAAATAAAGGAGTATTTCGAGTAAATAGGTTTTTTACGTTTATACTGATATACCCGGAGGTATACCTATTACCTAGGAAGTAGTAATTCTATTACCTGCAGTACTTTACTTCAAACAATAAACGCTTGAAACTATAACACTGTGTACTTATTTAATATACCACCACATAACATACCAATATAATATTGTGTATAATATAGCCATGTCTTTTTTTTCTTTAATAATGTAGCTATTCAAATTTTGATTTTTAAATATACTTAAATACAATGTTTTTAATTATTGAGATTATTGTACTAGGTACCTTGAACTAATTGTCCTGTGACGGATATCCACTATATTCTTTTTCTACTGTGAATTATTTAGTGGATATTTTTTTTTGAAAATGATGTAGTAACAGAATCAAAATTTAAACATGTAGTTTTTTTGGTTGCTTAACTAAGTGTAACTACTAAGGATAATAGTTCCGTGGTTGTGGGTTTAGTGGATATGGGGAATATGGACATAGCGTAGTATCACCATAGCAGTGATTTTAACATTTTAGTAATTGATATTAATCTATTAGCATTTTTAGTTTGTTAAAGTGGTCGAATATTATATCTATTTTATTAATTTATTAAACAATTTTTAAGAACTGTATCCTCAGTATAAACATTTTAATAATTGAGAAACTACTCATTCAAATTTTGAATTAGGTAAGTAAATCAAACTTTAAAAAAAAAATGTACAATGATGCATATATGTTAAATCTCATTCACATCTACTTATTGTGCCATGTGGTATAGATTGTAGATTACATTTAAAAATAAAATAATAAAAAACAATGATGCAATATAATTTAAGTTGAAAATGGGCTCTTATTTTTAAAAAAAAAACTGAAGTTTGTAGTTTCATCACAGTACACTTCATGCAGTTGTATAAAAATAATCTATAATTGTAAAATACGGTATTTTAGAAAGTTTATTTAAAAATTCCAAAATTCGTTATTAAAGGGGGAAAATAGGAGTGAGCATGCTTGAAAAATCAGAGAGTATATACTTTAAATATTGAATAAACTATAAAGTCAGTGTACATGACATACACATATTATATTAATTCATTATATTTACAGTATATAGATTATAATATTATGGTAATGACATTTTTCGAAAACTATCAAACATTTTTTAAAATAACTTTTACACTATTTTAATGCATTTTTGGAATTACCAGTTACCGGCTTACCGCATACCTTATTAATTTAATATTCTGTTTTATAATATGTTTACGAGTAACTCTCAATGTACAAAAATTGGATTTTTAATGATCAGTTAATTAGTAAAATAAGTATTTAAAGTTTAGATGAGCTAAGTGGAGTGGCATTGGGATATACCGCTAAATGTTGGTTTACTCTCCGCTCATCAAAAGGTACTTACGATAGGTACCCACAGGTACTTATAATTAATTAACTACACTTCCAAAATTCTATGTTTATACTCCAAAAATATTCTTCTTTGGAATATGAAACTTAAACGTACGATGTCATAGTCATTCAAACAAATAAAAACTTATACAGTTATAACGATAAAATAAAGCATACAGTTTTTTAATGGCTTCAAAATATGTAAAAAAAAAATCATTTTAAATAATTTA
Organism: Macrosiphum euphorbiae; assembly: GCA_949089665.1. Lineage (NCBI taxonomy): Eukaryota > Metazoa > Arthropoda > Insecta > Hemiptera > Aphididae > Macrosiphum > Macrosiphum euphorbiae. The sequence continues at coordinate 17,425,086 of CARXXK010000003.1, read as the reverse complement.
AATAATTTTGAAAATCTTGAACGTCTCAAGTTAAAAAGGTGAGTAAGTGGATATCGCTCTGCTATACAGTAGGTTACAAACAGGTCACTGTATAATGGATGGTATTAAATTTGAATTACCTAAATAGTAAAAAGCATTGTGTGCGAAAAACAGTTATAAAAAAAATTGTGAGCATGTATTTTTAATATTTTTCAACTTCTATTTAAGCAAATATATCAGGAGCCCTGTATCAAATTTTGAAGCTTTTTGGCCCAACAAATAACATTTTATTGATATTTTTTGGAAAAAAAAAAACTAAAAAAATTTAAATTTGAAATTGTCCGTAAACAGCTCAAAACAAGTCAAAATATTTTTAAAATTTTATCAAGTATATGAATTGATAGAATAAATATATGATATAAACCTCAAGTGTCTACGGTTATTCGTTTTTGAATTACAATAAAATAAGAAAATCGCTACATGAGGAATCGAGTGAATATCCAATAATGTTGTAAAAGTATGAACTTCAAAGGCTCATAAAAATTTAATTTTACTTTCTTAGACATTTTTTTTTGATAACGTTAGATAACCTTATAAGAAATTTCGTATTACATTTTAAAATCTTAGATAATTTTTTATGAATTTCAATTGTTTTTGTTTCAAATTGGAAAATGTTATTACACGGTAACATATATTACTACATATACAATGGTTATCACGTATGAGCTATACCTACCGAGGTATTGAGTTATGTACTTTTGTGTCAGTCATTAATATTGCTAGCGCACATAAGGCACTTCCAAATAATCTAAATCTTCCGAATGAAGAAAGGTCACAAGCACATTCTTATTTTTTGATTTGTCGGTCACCACAATACGCTGAAAATTTCATTTTTAGTCGACCAATATTATATAGTTTTAAATATCGTAGCCCATACAATGTATAGTCTGTCAGCTGCGAGCACTCGAACTCGTATATCCGAGGTGAATGACAGATCGTTATTCACAGAGCGCTCGTGAAACCGTCATGTCAGTGGCAGAAACGCTACTCGATTGATCGACAATGGTTGGGACTTGGGAGTACTTATCAGTCGTCGGTCTGTTGTGTTGGTGTCACCTTCAAAACCCTCTAACCAGGGGTGGTACGTCAAACGATGACAGAACTTGGTCAAAATGGATAGCAACACGGCCGTTGATTGTTCTACTCCTGTAGGTATTTAGGCCAAGGACTGTTGATCTTTGCTTTACACAGTAAGTAACCAGTTTTAGGTAAATACTATACGGGTCATCGTAATAAAAACACCTGTGTATTTTGGACACGGCGAAGAACGTTTTTAAGACTAAAATCAGCGCTGGTCGATGATCCAACTGCTATGAGCTGCAGAGGACACAGTAGTATTATCCGGTGGCTGATAGCTGCCACCGAGTGTCAGAGTTCCCGGTTTTTTATTCCAAATGTTTTCGTTTTTAATTGAAAGATAACTTTTCTGGGAATTTGTACGCATAAATTGTGACGGCCGCGTCTTGTTGTAAACTATGAATGGCGCACATCAGATAGGCTCGTCGACGATGGAAGTAAGTGCGGGTAAAATTGAATAACCGTATCAAAGCTACTAGTCGTCTGTAAAACGGGACAGCAATGGGGTTTTAAGTTATCTCAAAGATTAAAATCGTCGGAAAAACGCTAGAGACATTTACGACACATCCACGGTAGATATGGTAGAGTGGTCGCAGAGAAAAAGAGTTACACGAGAAATCGTATCCCGAAGAGAATTTATCTGTCACCGATGTATCACTACGGGCTACAGCTACAATTATATATACATCTGCAGGACGTCGTCTAAAATGTAATATGATAAAATTAATTCAGAGGCGCCATATCAATTTATAATATGGCTGCCAAGTTATTGAGTCGGCGTCGGCCAAACTTTTCCAACATATCGAACCCACAGAAGTGAAAGTAAAAGTCTGGGATATAATTTCAATTTTTTCTTGGGAGACAAAGTAAATTCACCGAAATCCTACCTTAAATGCTACCTTTGCTCGTGAACTTTTTCTTCTATTAAATTGTAACAGTAGTTGTTAGGACGCTACTTGTTTGCGTATTTATATAGAACAATTGACCATTCCCACGAATAACTATTCAAATATATAGATTGAAAATATCCTATTATTCCAATTCTTATTATATAATGTTTATTATTTATTTTATTGCATAAGTTATACTTTAATTTTGGCTTTATTGGCGCCAGCTATTTATCGGTCGTACCTGTACCACAGATGTCGTGGTTTTCATTTATTTAATTTTTCTTTATCACCGTTATTGTATTTTTACGACCTACACAACATTTTAACCAATGCGGTTTAGAAGAGACACGTTATTATTCTCTCGTCGTCGCTTTGGTCCCATACACGTCTTAAATTAGCCTGCACAGAACACGTCGTTATTATTATTATTATTATTATGTAATTATAACACGTCTTTGATCTGGTTGTGTGGGCGGGAGAGGCGTGTTATTTGGCGACAAGACTCTCGTAAAACACGACGGATTATAATTATTACACAAGACGTGTGCAGCTAGTCCAGCGATAGTTTATTGGAAGACGCGGAAAAAGAATAAATTTCGGGGAGGAAAGAACGTCTGGCGCTGTTATTACGTGGTGATATGTGCTGAATACAGTCTCTGTGTGTGTGTGTGCGTGCATATGCGTTGGTGCGTGCGTGTGTGTGTCACACTATAATATAGACTGAGCGGGGTGAGATGTGTGTGTGTGTGTGTGTATGTGTAAGCCGAAAGATAGGGCACGTTAACCCCGGCGGCGTGGGCGCGTATTGATCCGCGGGGTATTCGACCCGCTGCTGCCACCGCCTCCAACGCCACCGTGGCAAAGGTCGACAAACAGGCCCACGATATAGCGTCGTCGACAACGACGGTCGTACACATAAACAGTCTCGTGGTCTGACCTGCCGGGGACGTATTATATTTTAATATTACCGTTGCAGTAGGTCCTTATACGTTGTCCGCGGAGGGGCTGCAAGCGGGGAGGAGACGTGCTTGTTCTGTTATTTTCGAAAACGAAAATCGTGCGCACTCGAGCACGTGTACCGATCGGCAAAGTCGGGTGTTGGTCGCGCGGTGCAGTCCGTGCGGACGAGGTTCCGCGCGAAGACGACACACAGCGACGGTGACAGTTCTTCTACAGACTGCACAAACTGTCGGTAAACGTACGTACCTACCTGTCCTATTTATAGTTTTTTAGGTAGGTACTCGGCGGGACTGATTGCTATATTATGTAAAACGGAAAACGTGCTGCGAGCGTGTGCAGTGAAAACGATCTGTTAATAATATTTTAAACTAGAATAATTTTTACTATTATTATTGGTAGCTGGTATATTATTACGAAAATGCAGTAGACAGTACTTCTACTGTCTATTACTACTGGATGGCTCCTCGTCGTCTGTAATACAATAATATTATAGTGTTTTTGAATGTGTAGGTACTTTATCTGAAAACGATTTTGAGATCTACGGAGTAGATACATTTGCCTTTTTTTTCGCATATTATTGTACTGATACGCATGCCGACTTACGGCAAAGTGAATTTGTTGTACGTCGTGTGCGACACTGGCCGCTGTCGATACAATACTATACATATTATTATGGTTATAAAGTATAATAGATTTATACATATAGTATATAAGCACATGTATCCAAAAGCCTTTTAGATTAAAATCCTATCTCTCTCCACAGCCCCCCCCCCCGCGACACATCATATGAATAATATATTAAGTGTATGCGCTATTGCGTTGCAGTATAAATTATTTTTCGTTTCCGGAATAAACGTTTTCCGGGAAATAACGATTGACTCAATAGTGCTGCCATATATTATACCAATATATCAATATACCAACTTGGCTTTTCATTTGTTTTTCCATCCCTTATCGCTTTTTTCAATACCGATCCATCAACAATGCACACTAATATGTACGTTTTTAATATTGTACCATCAATAAAACTTATCGGTAGGTACTTCAAAATCGAAACTAGCTTACGAGAATTCATGGTACCTATATACCTAGGTACATGTGGTTATTGCAGTTAAATTTAAAATAAATAATTCTGTACACTTTTTTGCTTCGACCCATACAATTTATTTCTCGACCGTCCTTAAAAAGTAATATTAATTTACTGCCTCATAAAAGAAAAGATTATTGTCCTTTTTTTTAAAGTGGTAAAAAAGCCGACTTGCACTACAACTGATGTCTTATAATTTATTGCAATAGTAATATAAACTTTTCCATCGAAATAAAAACGTTTAAAAACGATATAGATGTAAATTAATTTTCTTCAGTAGGTAATTGTGTTCTATAATATTATTAAAACAATATGATTAAAAACATTTCTAGTTCGAAAAAAAAAAGTAGGTAAATATACTCCACAACGAGTTCAACTGTTAGTTGTCGAGATTTGTTACACTTAATTTGGTCGCTTTTTGTCACACTTGTATTGTACCTATGCTCCAAATTAAAATGCTACCTACTTTAGTATTGATATATATTTATTATTTATTTATGTTTCAAATAATTTTCACCTAATTGCATTATAAAATACTTGCAATTTTAAATTGCATGTAGATATGTCACAAGTAAAAACAGTGGCGTCATTTCGGTTTTTATTAGACTAGGGCAATTTTTCACTACTTTTCCGACTCAACATTTTTTACAATCAGATTTTCATAGCATAGTGCCATAGTGGTAAACGGGGGTGGGGGGGGTGTGGTAAATATGCCGACTTAAGGTTGATGTAAATACTAGACTGGGGCAAATGCCCCAGTTGCCTTCCCCCAAATGACGCCACTGAGTAAAAATATTTCTTTACTGCAATATTATTTACGACAATAACTATGCCATATTTTGATTTCGCGTCTGGGACATAATATTATGTTAGCTCTACGTGATGACGTGATGTATGCACAATGAACTTCATATAATAATAAATATACGCAATGGCTGTGCAGACTATGTACAATTATATACGAGTACCTATATACGGCTATACAACAAAGATTCAGAACAATTGTTGACATTTTATTGAAAATTATTTATTTATAATTAAAATTGTTGAAAAACTAAAATAACACTTTTTATTAATTATTGTATTGTCTTAAACTTTTGAGTTAGATAATAATTACAATATTTAAAACACGTTGCAACACAATATTATTACAAAAAAAAAAAAAAAAATGTGTGTAAGAAACCAACCCGATCATTACAAAGTTTCAAAGGAACAAAATAAAATGTATTTTAATATTTAGCTAGAGTATTGTCCGAAAAGAAGACCTATTGAATTTTTCAACGAGTAGTGTTGGTGTATTCCGACTATTATCATCAGCATCATCTTTGTCTTAAACATAAACGTTTCATAATCAGTGTAACGTAAATATAAATATTAACAGCGCCTTTTCTGTTGTTTTTGTGCTGCTATTATATTATACAACAGAACATTATGCGATCGTCAAAAAAAAACTGTTTGGTCCGTTTCGTGCTGGTAAAGGATAAATGTATTTATTCGAGACCGGAACCCATTAAATAATAATATAAATCAATTCACGATTATAGAATAAAATACTTACATTACATTATATTATCAATTGTTTCACTGAAAAAATAAAATTCTACAAAAAGCGTAATATTCAAGATTAATTTGTGCAGTCAAAATATTCCTGAACACGCAAAAATTATCGTATGTTGTAAAAAAACGTTATGTATAAAATGTACATAGAATAGTTAGGAGTTTGGATAACGACATTGAAACATGCTCTGCAGGAATACAAAATTACACAATAAGTACGTAATTAACTAAAATATTATATTATGTTATGTGTGTTATTACTTGTTTTGGGATTTTAAAGGAACTCATAACCACGTGAACCCAAATATTACGAACATGAGTATATGACATAAGACATTCCTTAATTCTAGAATTTATAATAATATTATGGATTTTTATCGCAACCAACTTGTTCAAAACTACAAATATACATACAATAATTCAGCCAATAGTCCAATGGAATATATCGTTACCTAGTTTAGTTTTTTTACCAAATACAACGTAAAGAAGTGGGTGAACAATCGTCGTTAATTAACAAACTATTGTTTTATTTTGTTCAACCCTCACTTGTTGAAACAACACGTCATGATCTCAATAGCTCAATATTTAAATAAGTATGCTATCATTTATTCTTGATAGAATGTCACTGTTCATTATATTATGTTATAACTTTTCATTCTAAACACTAATCAAGGCATGATTTTTGAAGGAAGTTCCTTTAAAATGCTTAATTTTACATTATGATATTTTAACAATATTTTGGCAGCGTAATAAATGTATACCTGCTATTATGTTATTATTGTTCAATTTAATTAATAAACACCCTGGAAACTGTATGCAAAAGTAATAATTCTAAATTTGCGAAATGTATAGGTTATGTTTATGTGCTATGACTAATACAACTATGTACCTAAATATTTTTAAAATATGTAAGTCACTGAGCCATGTATTTTGAAACAATATTACAATAATTGATATTATTATAAATAAACGAATTAAACTTCACTTTATTTTTAAAAGTTTAGTCTCAATAAAAGTTAAAACGTGACATCGTGACATCGAGTTACAATAAAGTAATGTATTTGTCTATTCTGCAGTTATGGAAAAGGCAATACTAAATCAGTAGACGTCCAATAAAACTCATTATTATAAGATGATAAAAATATTCTTTTATGAGAAAAATGTTCGCATATAAAATGTTTTCTAATAATTGTGAACAATTGTTTTAGAACCACATAATAATTGTATAATAATATGGTGGTGTATAATATTATAATAATCAACAAGGTTCAAATAATTATAATTTAAATTTAACTTTATACGACTTCCTACTTAAAAATCTCTTCTGCTGAACAATGTACAAAATTCATCAAACATAATTTTCCATGGTCGACTCGTATGATATATTATGTATGCCTTTACTTGTCCTTACATATTGTCCGTTGCCAAACAAACAGGTAAATGGTTTTTTTTTTTAATACATTTACGCATGAATATAATAACATAGGGTAACTGCATTTTCCGAGAAAAATTCATATACCTACTTTTGCAAGCATTGAATTTATAAAATTAATTAAATGTTTAGAGTTTTAAATTAGTGTATTCATTCACCGAAGGCATCCTGAGAAATTGTTTACCGGAAGCAAAATTATATGTTCTATTTTGAATTTTTTGAATATATATTATTATTTATTACCTATTGGCTATTGCTAAATTATATTTTGAATATTGAACACCATAGTGGAACAAATCTAATGAATAATGATGTCGGTATTTTTTAAATCATTTTTTCTGTTGCAAAATGTCTTACTTAATTTACTTTCAAAAATGTGTTGGTTAAGCAAAAAATATTTTCTGGTGTCCTTAGATGATAATAATTGGATTTTATTGCGGATAAAAGAATCTAATTTTCTTACATTATCAAACTTTCGATTAACATGTTGAATGGCTAGTAATAATAATAATGAAAAACAGGGATTGAGGTAAATTGATTAAAACTGTGCCACAGTGACTAAATCTATTGTGTGCATTGTGTGATTCTCATTCTGGTCACAAAACATCTCAATTATAGTGGTCTGGAAAATAATTATTCGTATCATTTAACCAAGTTTTCAGAATTTAATTTTTCTATTCATCGTATTAGTTTACTGTTAAAGTATTCCGCCACATAAACGTTCAAATTGTAAAATTTAAAATTGTCATTATAGTTAATTCATCATATTATTCTAATATATCATATACCTAATATCCTATCTAACCTATCTAAAAGATTCATTGAAATAATATGCCTAAGACATAGCTGGTTAGTGGTTAGTGGTTTTGAGATTTCGTATGGGTTTAATTATCTATAAAAGTATCAAACGTAAGAAAACAGTGGTGTAATGTTTTCCGTCAATAAAACAAAAGTTATTATACCTAATTGATTATATTGTATGTATCCTTTGCAGGATGGCACACGGTAAGGTAATTTTTACCAATATATAGGTAGGTACATCGGTATGTAGGTTGATTTCAGTAATTAACAGACGAATTCAATATTTCGTTACGACGACAATAATATAATATTATAATATGTTAACTAACCGTGTTTAGACATATGCGTATGGGTACGACTGCTTTTTAAAATCAACCGACGTCAAATTTTGGAGTTTTCAAATGAGGCTACAATGGAGTGACAGTTTTAGTTACAGTGCATTTTTCACAATAGTCCATTATCCAGTCATACATATTTAGTTGTAATATTATTATTTATTACCAACGCCATTTGTACGTTTAATGAAACGTCATAATATAAATAATAATAATAACTGAATAAAACAGCCATCATCATCACATCATCACACAGAACTGGACTTTTTTTCGTTATCATTATTTTTTTTTTTTTTGTATAAATTATTAAAAAAAACTTTAATATATTTATGATGAAGGTTGCAGTTATTACTCCAATTTTCTTGAAAACTAGGAAATGGAGTCTCATCTAGAAAAGAAACGTAAACCTATTTCAGTTGTGAGTCAATTGATTTTTCATTGTTACTTACACAGCATTATTGCTCTTATGTAGTTATAGTAATTTTCACAAGATGAACGTGATTTCTTGATTTCTTGTAGGTTTACCTTATCGATGGGTTTTTTTTTACTTTGCTCTTTACCGAAATTGAAATGGATGATATGAATTGAAGAAAAAAAAACCAATACATCATAGACATATTTTTTCATAATTCATAATATTATTATTATTATTACTTATATATTATAAATAAAATAATACATTATACATTGTTTACACATTACGAACATGAGCACAATGACATGCCAATTATTTTAATTACGCGTGCATACTGCATAGGTATAATATATTGGATGAGAATTTGGTGAATACCAAATTTGGTCATACCTACCCAGTTCATAACATTTTATCCGACCTTAAATATTTAAAGTATTTAATATTTAAGTATTGTTTTTTTTAAATATTTTTCTTATCCAAAATAAATAGACGAATTTTTGGATAGTGTATTATTGTGATAGGTATGTCAGGTTTTAAGTAGTGACCCAAATAATATAAAAGTAAAAATATAATATCGTTGTAAATAAGTAATAACTATATGAGTATATTATTTAAATCACAATCATTAAAACACTGTAGTATGCACAGAAAAAAGAAATCACAGATTAAACTAAAAAAAAAAAGTATAAGTTGAAACGCCCCAGAGAGATGAGCTGCTTACGAGGAAAACATGCATTATGCGAAATGTCAGGTTGCTCGTAGTATATTACAAAGCTTCGGATAAGACAAAAGGGAGTTTTTTTATTACTTTTTTGATTTATTATATTTAATTAGATCTGAGTAAAATCGTCTGATTGATATATTATCACGTACCATATAAAAAAAATTAGAGGATTTCATCAATAAAAGGTAATGTCAGGAAGAAAAAAAAATTCCATTGTAAAATCAATACATTCATTGCTCAGAATCCAAAAATATTTTTAAAAATATGTATATAATGTGTAACATATATTATAATATGTAACTTTTTATGTTCTACATTTTTATAGCAACGCCAGAAATGTATATGCGTATACCTATGTATTTTTTAGTAACTCAGTAGACTGTAGACCAGATTGTTCTAGTCGATTTCCAACTAAAAACTAATATTTGAAGACTTAAATTATGAGTTCAATAATACTAATAAAACTACACAATTATGTGTGTTTTTTTTATTTTTTTTTTATGTCTGTGTACAAAATGTCATGTGTCGAAATAATGCTTCGATATTCAACTTCAGTATCTTGTTTGATGGGAAAATAAATCTAGTTGGTGCTTAGAGTGATCAAAATTTAAAATCCCCAGTAATTTTAAAATTGACGGAAAAAAAACAAGAAAAAATTAAGGAAAAGAGGTAAAATTTATGGTACGTTTCTCCAGCCCCCAACAACCAAAATTCGAATTTCAAAATTTTTTTGGCTAAAAGGTTTTAAAGTTTGGATTTTGACAAAATATGTAAAAAGGCTCTTGATGTATTAGGTATTGTTACAACAGAAGTTAAAAATGTTAAAAATAATTGATATCATTTTTTTTTTATAAGCATTTTAAGTTTGAATTTTGAATTTTAACAAAATTTATCAAATTTTAAAATTATTTTCTAGTTAAAATGTATTAAATATTTAACTTTTATAGCTAAGGATTGAAAATTTAAAAGAAGGTTCCACGTAAATAAGTTATTCTGTAACCTAAATATATAAAAAAAATATAAAAACACGCTTTTTTTTTATAGTTATTTTATGTTTTAATTTGGAAGAAATTAGATATTTAAAGGAAGAAGACAATTTTAGTTAAGTGTTATATTTAAAAAATATTATTCTTACTTGAAACTTTAAAGTATATTATTATATAAAATAAACATATAATATTAATTCAACTTACCAGCTAGCGTATTATTAATAATAATAATATTAAATATCCTTCGCTGACAAACCGCCTCCACTAGAATCGTTTTCCTTATATTATAATGATATAACACAATTGAATTCAAATTTAACACCATTCATAACAGTGACCCATTTGTAATCTACTGCACATTAGAGCAACATCCACTTACCCGCTTTTTTACTTTCTAAGATTATTGGCAGATATAAATCGGATTAATAATAATATTATTATTATTTTGTTTTCATAAAATTATATCACCCCTGCTGTAGGCATTGAAAGTAAAATTCTTACTTCTGAATCTAGATAAAGATGAAAAAAATGTAATAAATTACAGTGTCAGATTAACAACAAAACACATCCTAACCGAATGCTAATGGTTTCAATGCATCAGAACTGAATCGACATCGCCAAAATCTTGACTCATCTATCTCACCAAACCTAGATTAAAACAATTTAATCATAAACAGTTTTTAAAATCATATGATTTAGGCATACAACAATATTTAAAAATGCAATGTTTATAATATCAAATGACTATATTTTCCCACTGTTTATATTTCTATTTGTTAAGTAGGTACAATTATTGAAATATATCGAATCTAACATTAAACTAGCATGTAAATTGTAAATACAATGAAAAAATGGCCGTTGGCCATTGCCACTGAATTTGTAAAAAAAAGATCAATAAAATAAAATTACACTCTAACCTTACCTAAGTCTAGATACTCAAACGTCTTTGTCCAAAAAATATATTGTAAAAACGCTGTTTGAGAATAGCTATGAATAACGATGTCATTGTGTTTTCTAATGTATATCAAAGAAATTATAAAACTTTGCTAAATTTTAAAGCATTAATAAGGCTCATTCTCAATGAAAATATATTTATACATTTATTAAAACGCTCTTTGTTAAACCCATTTTTTATGCAAACTAAAAAAATGTGCATTTTAATTTCTCGTAATGGCTTTAATGCCATAGTAATTAAGGTTATATTTAGTATTATGAATACGTAATTAGTAACTATACTGAATTTATTAAAATTGACAAGTATTGATACAGATTTAATTCAAACACATTATTTCGAACACTGTTTTAGAATTATTAACGTTACGCTTATTACGCTGTACCTGTATAATAATATGATATACCAAATATATACCATACATTTATGTATGACCTGACTATGGCGAAGCATTAAAATATTTCAGGACTTAAGTTTAGTCAGAATCAGTGGTAGATTTTCTAAATTTTTTTTTAAAAATTTCAATGACCTCATTAAAATTAAATTTTGTTTTATAAAAAATCAATTATTTTTTGTGAGTGATTATTATTTTTTTTTTAATTTGTATTTGAGTCAAACAATTTATGCAATTTGTATATTATAGTAATTAGTAAGCTTAAGTGATGTTTGAAGTTTATCTGGAAGTCTTCATTGGAGAAACTACCTACTGCAGAGATATACATTAGTAGGTAATAATCGTTTTAGAGTTATTTTAAATAAATATATAACTCGATAAACTTGTGTATCACTTACATACACAAAACAATAAGGTAAATAGAATAATTGTTCTATATTATCTACAACTATTCATTTATCTACAATTGATATGTGTATAGATATATTTTTAAACAGCACTAGTTTAGAAAAAAATGAATAAAATGTTTAGAGCCAATAAAAAATTGCTGGAATTTAATTAATTTTTCGTAATTATCGTGTACAAATTAATTTCTTTTGTAAACGACCAGCAATGCTCTCAAAACATTTTACCAAATTAGTGTGGCTATGAGTATGTCAGTTAGAAAGTCACTTGCAAAGACATAAAAACCTGCTTTCATGTTCAAAATAGCATTTCAAACCATAAGATAAAACGTAGTCTTTATATTTTATTAAATTCTACTAAGAACCAAAACAAAAAGTTGAATTTAATAAACTATAAATTACAAAATAAATACCACGTTAATTAAAAAAATAAAAATAAATGTTGTACAATTTAGATTCAATAAAGATAATTTTATGGATTGTTTGACTGTAAATCTATGTACAAACCAAAATAAACGGTCGTTTAGTATATCTTATAAGTATCGTTGATATCTTGAAATGAATGACAAATTTTACTATGACAAACATAGTAAACCAATATTTTAATTAAAACAGTTCTACATATTTAAGAATTAATTTTTTTTTTGAACGAATGAATTATCATCGAAATTGTATTACATAGTAATAATTAGTAATAATCATATGAGCAATGACCCTAGATGATCTCCGGGGATAATATCACCCCAGATAATCAATATGAGTTTTGAAAGTTAACTCCTAATCTGCAAACATTGTCACGAAATCTTACAAACTCCAAAGAAGTATAATAAAACAATTAAAATTAACATTACTAAAGAGGAAAGTAGGTAACCGCTCTGGACCACAGAGTCATTGTATGAATATCATTCGTTGAGTCACTCTCAACGAATATTGTGTTAAATTTAAATTCAATGATAAACCATTGCATACTTAAAACGATTCTTAATAATTAAGAACTAAGGTTTGCCAGCATATATATTACCAAGTATATTTTAGGATAATATATTGCTATTAGAATAATTTATTTTACTGTACCTACCTAAGTACTATTATCTTTATAGACAGGTTGAATTAATTTTTTCTGTAAGTATTGCATTTGAAAATGTTGTGTATACAAATATATAATAATATACGTTAAAAGTATCAAGTTCCTATGAATAATATTTTTAATTAAGAGATTATAATTTGGAATATATCCGCTTATTCTTCGTTTAAACTTTAAATATCCAATTTCATCAATTTTTTAGCATTAAACCTCTGAAAAAAAAACCGTGTTTATATATTTTTACTTACCATAATATGAACTACTCAGGAGAAACTTTGTACTAGGTACTTATTTTCCATCCTTGACAATGAAAATTCAACATTTTTCAAATGTTAAATTACAAAATTATTTGGAAAGTTTCGTAGTTTTGTCAAAATTTTAATATTGAATGTATATGAAAAAAAATTGTGCCTAACTATCATCAATATATTTTAGTAACTAAAATAAAAACATACGAAGTCGTAAATTGAAGGTTTTTACTGCCCCAAAAGATGATGATGGGTAAAAAAAAACAACCTTCTGCAGTTAAATCAATACATTCGTTTATCACTCGTTGCTTGCTATTTATTCTCATTAGAGTGAGATTTAAGATAAACTTTTTATTTATTTTTATTTATAACTAGCTGTGGACCACGCATTTTGCTGCCAATAAAAAATTACAATGCTTAAAAAGATTGTAATTGTTCAACTCCGTTTGAGTGTAACTCGCTGCAGTAAGTGCAACTCAGCCACTTTGGTAGGCAATGTACGAAAATAAATGCAACGTAATAAATGTTAAAACCAAATTAGTCCTAAATGTGAAATACCGGTCTACAATATTATATTCAATCATAATAACTATTGTTTATTTTTTGTATCCAATAGCTTATAAAAAACAAAAATATATATTACTATTATTAAATTTATATTTTGATGGACAGATAGCGATCAACGTTATATTTTTGACATCCTGGTTTCCTACTTTTCCGGGGTATTTTCCTAAAATTGTCTTTCGTATAAACCTTTCACTGACAATTACGAACACAACAAAAAATAATCAGCCAAATCGGTCAAGTCATTTCGGTATTTATCCCGAACAAAAAAAAGCGACTTAATTGTATTGATACATAATAATAATATATTATAATACTATAGTAAGTATGATAATATTATATTTAAATTTAATATAACATGTACATAACTACCATAATTCTATTGAATTTTTTGTATATTTTTTATATTCATTTTTGGAATTGCAAACACATTGTGTAAACATAATACTCGTTTGTTTAATTACAATGTATATAGTTTTTCGCTAATTATTGTAATATCGTTCTCTTAGCTTTAGTTAATTTTTACTTCTTCCATTTGAGTAGAAACACCATCCTGTGCCTCCTTGTTTAAATTGTTCCAGTGGTATTTTGGCTAGGTATTTTCATTGTAGTTATTAGCTTTCTCATAACGACAATCGCTTGTTTGAATTAATCCCCAAACTACCAACAGAAACATCATTCTCAAACTTATATTATTATATAATTGAATCCTCTTTTAGGTGGAAGGCTTTATTAATTAAAATACAAAAAAAAATAATAAGATAAATGCACATCAAAAACTAATTTAAAATAACAATTAAAGTAAACAAATAGTTTTAACGTAAAATATGATTACTGGTTTTTTTTTAAATTTAGTTTTACATAATATTATACTATATAATACCACACATAATATGTATATAATATACCTCATGTAATATGTATAGAAATTTTATTATTGCTAAATATTATACTTTATTAAAACTATTTGTTTAATTTCGAAGCCGTAGTTAGAAGGTTTGATATTAATCGATATAGGTAGGTAGAGGACTGAGTTATTTTTAATTGTAAACATAACATTACAAACTTAAATATAGTTAGAAGAAAACAAAAAAAAACATGTATTTGGGAATGATATTTTAATATTTAAAAGCATTGATGACAAATAAAGTAGAAAACGTATTATTTCTTATATATTTTTTATACAATTTATATATTTGACTAATTATTCAAATAAATTACAATACAATAACATTCAATAAAATGTATAAAAAACTTTATACATTTACACAATATATAAACAAATAAGAATACATATTGATATTATAAATCAGTTTAATAATATTATCAACTTACATATTACATATAATGTAAATATGTAATACACGAAATATTCTAATAATTGCTACCAACAATACAAAATAAATTGCCCAAGAAATGCATTTTTTTTTTTGAAGCCTAATGTAGTCTATAAAATATATTATTAATAATATCTATAATATTAAATTTAAATCTTTGTTTACACGTAAATTGCTACATTTTCATGCACTACGAAATGGGAAATCTAAAAAAAAGTTTACTGTTGCTCATAATTGTATAACTAATCGATTATTGCCTAAAAATAACATATAATTTTCAAGTAAAGCCAATGTCACGTAATTATCAGTCTGACATTATGATTATTATAAAAAATATAGTAAGATGCAATTTCCCATAATTTAGCATTAAATTATAGGGTATTATAGTCAGGCAGTTGGTTAATAGATGTATAAATTACATTTTTTTGATGTTAGAATAACTATATAAAATATCATAAAAATTTACATTTTACAATTATTAATCGTCTAATTATTAAACTATTAGAATATTTAGACTCTAATATATTCCAAGTGTCTATAGTTCTACCTACTGTTATTCTATACTTACATTGAATTTGTTTGATTGCATTTGAACTTAAGAGGGGAAGTATAAAGTTATTTAATCATCATCCTTGTGTGAGGGGGTAGCCTAAAAAGAAATGTACAAAGTACAATATGAAAACTCAGAAAAAATTACCACGTTGTATTTAATACGGGTTTTATGGGGGTGGTTTTCTTAATCCTCAATGTTTAATTCAGTTATTATTAGTATTAAAACGAAATACCGGAATACCTAAACGTAGACACTTTAAATCGAATTAAATATTACATTTTATAAGTTGTTTTTTGATTTAACTATTAGGTACTAACATTTAGTTTCATTATGTTTTAAATTGTAATTAGGTAAGGAAGTATAATTTGTGTTCATAATGGTAAGTAAAGACTAATTAATAACGATCACACATCTAAAACTGTTGAGGCTATACTCTATATACATTATACAATATACATTTAAGTCACCAGTTCAATATGTTATGTAATATGTATTATAGTTTTAAGCACATGCTACAGAAAAATTCTAATTGTTCTGAATAATTTGAACACAAACTGGAAGATTTTACAAAGTATTGAATATTGTAATTTATATTTGGTACCTACCAATTTTTGACGTACAAATTGTATAATGTACTTTTCAATGATCAACATACATGAAATAAGATAATCATGGATATGCATCCAGAACTAAATTAGATGTCGAGAATAAATTGTGTGGTTATATCAAATAAATTGGTTTTAAATAAATGTCAAAAAATAACTATTATCTATTACAATACAATTTAATCTATATTATAGATTCTTTAATATAGTGACACGTTCAAATTTATAATAAATAGCTATTACATAACTTTCTAGTTTCTAAAGTAATAACGGTTTACAAAGTTTACACGAAAATAACTCACTTTGAATATTTTTAAATAAAAAAAACCGGTCAAAATAAAGAATTTATTTTACCAACAATGATTGATGAATGAAAAAAAATGTGAGTACGTAAGTTTGAATAGAAAAGTTTTAATTTGTAAGCATTGTGATACGAGTTTGTATTGTATCACAATTCATAAAACATAATAAATATTAATATGTATATGATGTATATTTTAATTTCTGTACACAATATCTACCCAACATTCAACAAGGAATATTGTATTGATAAATATATTTAAATAAATTATACTTTATAATATTTATAATAATTAAATTATTCCACGAAAAAAATAAATATTATGTATATAGTAATATTATGTATTATGATTTTTCAACAAACATTGGTAAACAGATCGGTGTTCATATAATAACTTACACTACAATATATCAGGACCTAACCAGCAACCAAATAAAAATACTCGTATGGTTCTTAAAACAAACATATTAACTACTAAACTTAATGTAAATAAATAAATAATGTATAATCATATAAAAAGTTAAAAAAAAATATATATATTTTATTAAAACTTTTGTAGAACATTTCATAACCAACTGGCATGTTCCAATAATAATAAATTAACAGCCTTTGTAAATAATCTGAAACTAATAAAAGAAGCAGGTGCAGTTCGTTATAGCTTAATCAATAAGAAGAAAATTCATATTTTTTGTAATTTTCCAGTTACTTATTAATGAAGAAGTATACAATATTTTTTCATTGTTGACAATTAATTAAACTAAATCTTAAATTAATCACAAATAAAATGAATACAGAGATAATGAAAACGTGTCAAAAATATGTACCTATTGTCCTCTTGTCCAGATTGTCAGTACTTTTAAAACTACTCGGTAACAACAACTACTAGAATTTATTAAATTCATAAATAATGATAAATTATGAAGTCATTAAAGTTTCAAATTTATAAAAGTAGATATCTTAGGTATAAGTCAAGTACATGAAAAAATATAAAAATTTAAAAGATAAATATTTTACAGTGATAATATTTTACTAATACAAAAAATGAATATGCTTATCAATGGAAATATTCAATGTAATTATGTATTTTTCAACCAAATAGAAATACAAAGACGAATTGATATGATATTCTTTGAAACTACTGTGACAAAATCGCTGAAAAATTAAAATGCAGGATAATCTAGATAGGCAGATGAAAATTATAATTAAATAAGTAATCACATTCGACAAAGGATTCTAAACCAAATATGAAATAGGCCGTTATATTTTCGTACTCTTACATTGGTACTCTGTTGCAAAATTTCAAATAGCAAAATAATCAATTTGTTTTACCTCCTATATGTGAGAAAGTCTCATATAATATGTATTTATGTAAATATTTAATAATTTCGTAGCACATTTTAGATTCTAAGCGGAGCAAAGAATGTATTGATTTTACAATAATGTGTGTGTGTGTGTGTGTGTGTGTGTGTGTGTGTGTGTGTGTGTTGTTTTTTTTTGTGTCTGAAGACACTTTTTATAGAAGAAAAAATTCTTCGATTTTCAATTTAAATATCTTTTCTAATAAGAAAGTAAGACTAGTTGGTACTCCAAAGGTAAAAATCTCCAGTTCTTTTCTTAATAGGTAATTGGTGAAAACAAGCTGTATTTATATTACCATTAGGTATAAACTTATACTAGGTAGTAATACGGTAATAGGTAGGTACTAATTTTTGCCAAAAACATCACAAATATTAGATTAACTATAATGCGGTCAGCCTATATATTTTATAAGTGAAAATTTATAGTATATCTATACTTAGATTCTTGTTGAGTTACATTTTTTTTTTTTTTTTGTTACAATATTTAATCATACAATCTTTAAAGGACTATACAACTGAAAAAAATTTTTTTTTATATTTTTGTGAAATATAACTAAATAATAAAAGACTATTGGCACCACTAAAAATTGTTAGCGTCCAATATTTAGCCAGTTACGGGTATTTGAAAAATACGCGTGACGTCATAATTTCGCCGCCGCCGTTTACTCTGTACACGGTTTTAAGGGAATATTACAAGTCTCGCTGTTTAAACGCGTATAACTCGGCTAATAATCAATTTATTGATTTAGACCCTTATAATAATTTGAAGCTTTAGAACTAAATTTTTAATTTAATATTATTTTATTGTAAAATTATTAAACGGTTTATTTATAAACGAATGATAAACTTTCTTAGCAATATTTTTGTATTATTAGATTTGTTCATTTCTTTACTTACGTACGCCGTTCGTATTCAATATATGAATAATATTATTGTGGTGGTTTATTAGTGTGTATATATGTACAATAAAATATGTAATATTTAAATTACGAAAACTAAACATACGATTACACGAAACACGATAAGTACGGACTCCCGACGTACGACTGAGACCTAGACGACTAGACAGTATTATTTATATTAATTATTACAGTTTTTATTTTGACACACCACTGGGCAAATATTGTTATTTATATTACGATAAACACAACAATATACTAAGTTAAACAATACTGTAAATATTATCTACAAACATGTATAAATATAGTTACATTTACACAATAATACGGTGGACAACAGTCCTAAAATAGTCTACAGTCGTATAAATAAATGTTTGTTTAATTTTTAATTGAATCATATAATGAACTTATTATTGTAAAAAACATGCAATAAAAGAAAAATTTGTGAACTTTAAATTATTATAAAGGTACATCAATACATCAATAAATTGAGTATTAGCCGATTTATAAGAGATTAAACAGCGAAAGTCGTATTACTCCCGTAAAATCGTATACAGAGTAATCGGCGGCGGCGAAATTATGACGTCACGCGTAATTTTCAAATGACTGCCGCAGGCTAAATAATAGTTGTAAATATATTTTAATGGTATCTCTGTTTTTATTTCACTTAATACTATATTTTAAAATCGACTTATTTTTTTGAGTGTTATGGTCCTTTAAATGAGTTTTTTTGCAATAAGTACCTACATGTGCTGTGGGAGTTGATGGGTTGGAGGCTTGAAGGAAGAATCCATCCAGTAATGGAACTTCTTGCGTTACAACATTTAAACGTCAAATTGTCTCCAATAATTGAATCATCGTCATCATAGGGGAGGAGACAACGTTGTTAACAGACGTTAGGTACAAAGATGTTGTACGAGCAATAAATATATGAATTCATGAACAGCGAATAAAACATGTCTGGGACTGCGGTATGTCCTAACCTAACCACATGGGAGAAGACTTGATTCTGAGGATCTTAAATGGTACGGGAAATGGTGAATGGGGTAAAAAGTGGTAGACAGGACTACAGGAGCGTTAAAACGTTGATTAATCATGTGTGAGTGTGTGTGTGTGTGTGTGTGTGTGTGTGCTCAACTTAAATATAAAACAGCACCAAAGTTTCTGCAACGAGTTTTGACTTTGTATATAATATACATATAGGTATATATAACAGCAGAAACAAAAACAACAACTAACTGTATGTCGGTCTTACGTACGTCATGTACACACCATTATAATATATATTTATATATATATATACAATAAACGTATATAACGTACATTAGCTTTCCCTGATGACGTTAAACGGACGCGGCACCGGCACGTACGCACACTGCTGGTTTCCTACTTTAGTTTTTCACATAATATAAACTCGACAAGAAAAATTCACCGCGTCGTTAACTTTTGCCAAGTCCGTTTGAATGACAAAGGAGTCGCCATCATGACCACCGTGTATACATAATGCACCGCCGAATCTGGTCGATTATCGCATTAATCACATTATACTAATCTTTTAAGACCACGTACATAATTGTAGGTACGTCTATTATAATAATTTATGTACTCTATAGTCTATACCAACATATTATTATAACATTATGTGGGTACGTCCGATCCAAATTGCAATTGAATAGGTACCCTCCACTAAAGTTAGTCGAGTGAGAGCCATAGGCGCACATCGGGGGGTGCTTGGGGGTGCTTAGCACCCCCGAGGTTTAAACTAGCACCCCCAGTTCCCTATGAAATGTATTTCAGTATTTCACCAATCATTAATAAATTATTGTGGTTCGAATTTTTTTTTCCATTACAAATAGACAACAGTTCACGATTTTGCGATTAAAACAGTATTGCATAAATGTTTCAGTTGTCGTCAAAATATTAAACAATAAGCAGCAATCATATTATAGAAAATCGTAATTATATCAATGAAAGGTTATAACCACTTGATTCATTGCTATTTACAAATTGTATACAAATTTAAAATAATTGCAATGCAATTTATTATAGAATTAGAATTTAGGATGATGTGGGGGCGAAACCCCCTTCGATTTTGTGTAACATAAATTATTCTAGCACCCCCTAAATTCACCCCCAATGTGCGCCTATGGTGAGAGCTCTCGCCGTTTTTGAACACAATCCTTTCGACGTCGTACGTCTCAGTACCAGCCTCAATGGCGCTGAAGTAATTCGTGAGCTATATCGCTGAAATATAATATTCAACCCGCAAGTAAAATGTTCGTTGGAACTATATAGGTGTGATTTAAAAAGTGGCTTGTATCGCATCTAGAATGTTTTATTGCACACTGACTTGTAGTTCAGTTCCATGGAAATATCAGCAAATGCCGAGCTGGTGCAATATTTGTTCATTTGTCTGGTTGACGTTTGAATATTAGCCAATTGTGTTTTGTATCATATTATTATATACGGCAGTCGAAAGAGTTATTACTATAATCAATCGTTTATAGTCCATACCATCGAATCGTTTCGAATTCTTTGTATTCTTATAGGTTTTTTTAGTACGTGATATTCAGTAATAAATAATCATGTCCGTTTCATAGTACCAATATCATATTTGTATATACAAAGTGAAATAGTATGCTTTGGACGAGATACTGTTATACCAACAGTAGTCTGCAATCGAAATATCAAGGCGATATCATAATGACATAATATCGAAGCTATAATAATAAGACTTGGAATCAAGTATTTAAAAACAAGTTTAGTACCTAATATATTAATAATATACCTTGCTGTACTGTAAAAATTCGTTCACATTTTATAGTTATAATATATTAATATAATATCAAATTTTTGTTCAGTAAATCCAACCCTGTCTTATTAGGTTTTAGTATTAGAGTGAATTGACCTATTATCAAACTTAAAAATAAAAATATTATTTGTATTCCTACGATTGAATTTTTTTATATTTCAGTTTTCATGCGAGTTACGAGTAGTTATGTAAAATGTTACAGTTTAAAAATTATCATATTATCTAGCTTTAAAATTGAAGCAAAAAAACCAATGTTCTTAAGTTTAAGTTTCATAATAGGTCAATATTCACTCCATAAATTATAACACTAAAGCTAATAACACAAGGTCGGTTCTGCTGGCCGAAAATTTGCAATTCTCCATATGTATCCTCTTCTAATTAACACAGTAAAATGATTTTTCGGCGGAGGAAATTTTTCAGAAGAAAGTTGCCGCCTGAGGTTAGTCTTATTATGAGGGTATGAGACCAAGAAGAAAAAGAAGATTATTATCCTTTGTACAAAATTTAATAAATTAGAAAATACCTACTCATTCGAATTTTGATTTATTGACATCAACATTTTCAAAACAATCTTATGCTTTAAATAAGTTCAAAGTTGAATTATATAATGGGGGTGAGCATGCTTTTTGATTCATCATATATATGTAGAAATAATAATATAGATATAAATATGAAATAAACTTTACAAGAAATATCTTATAATATAAGTTAAAGATGTCAACTTTATGATTAAATAAAAATAACGTCTAAAATGTTTCAAGCATTTATTCAATAATAGGTATTCAAATTCCAGAGAAGTTCATAAAATAAATACTTAAATATTAGTTACCTATTAACTTCTTTGAAAACCAAAGAACAATAATTATCCTAAAATGTGTATCGTGAACCGTGGTTATTTTTTAGGGCAAAATATACTGCGTGTCCATAGCAATTTACAAAATAATAATTAATTTAATGTAACATGAATAACTTACTATCCTAGTATTTTCTTTATTCTATTTGAATAAAGATCACTATTGAAAATTTTATAAAACATACTGTAAGAAATAAACTATTTGAGGATTTTTGCAATTTTTAGGTGATTTTTCTACTTTAGAAATATTTTAGCGTAAAATTGATTTCCTACTAATCATCGAATTTCGAGATTACTGTTTTGAAAAAATAATATTATGTTAGAATTTACAGTCATAAAACACTAGCTACTAGCTAGTATAGTAATATTTAATATATAGTATATTATTATCACAGATTATATTATTAAACTATAATAAAATATAAACATAACTATATTATAATATAATCTGTGTTATTATGGTGTTGATTTTTCAAAATGTACATAATATGGTTCCACACAGTTGAGAAAAAAAAAGTAAAAATGTTTACTTCACTACAATATTGAACATAAAACTTTTTTTGTAAAACTATTCGATCAAGTCCATAATATGGTATTATGGTCAATATGATGTTTTATTTATACATCGTTGTTCTTTTATTATGATATATTGATAAATGTTAATATTATGTGTAACTGATTCTAACTAATCCGGTTGAAAATGCATTAATAAATAAATTGAAAACAGATGCTCTTGAATTTGAACAAACAGTATTAATACAGTAGTCTTATTGTAAACAATTCGTCTCAATTAATAAATGTTACATTCTTATGTAGTGTACCTAATGTTAATTCATAACTATCCCATAAACAAGCAGTTGTTTTCAAAAAATAATACCAAAAACATGTGGATTATATTTTGGGTTAAGCTAATGAATAGTATTTTGTATTATGAATACCTATACTGTTAATGCGTTGTATTGTTTATTGGGTAGGTATTTGTATTATTGTTTCAACTAAAAACTGAATTATACTTAAATTAAACCATAAACAACTATACAAATACTGCCTTTACTTATACTTTAATAGTATCTAATAACCTACTTATTTATTTATATTTCCATATTAAAAGTTATATAATTATTAAAATTTATATATAACTACAATACTACATTGTAAGTAGAGCTATATAACTGTAACTACCTACCTAATTAATAAAAATCGTGTGTGCAAGTGAATACATTGAGGAAATTCTAAGCGTTGGTAACGTTGATAACAGAGAAATTTGGACTGTCTGTTTGCTAAGCAATGAAGTAAACTTTTGCAAACTCCATGATCCAGCCTTTGTCTGTTCAGATCCAATAACCATGGTTAAGTTTGTTTATACTTTTTCCGCTTTCCGCTTTTTAACGCGAGTCTCGCGGGCCCTGTAGCAGTACCTATAGTTATTTATTATAATCAATACTTAACTTTACTTACTTTCCTATGATTTTGACTTAAGTTTATTAATCAAAAGTACCTACATTGATTTTATTTAAAACTATAACTGTTACCTATATTATAGGTACTTACTATTATAATTTACATACCGCAACAAGCGTTTACGAATTTCAACCTTTTCAAAGTACCAAATGTTGGCGTTCGTACTACAAAACGTTTTCGCTATAGAATTTCCTCTATATTATATAAATCTATCCATTCACAAAGTACCACCATTGAGAGGTATCTTCACTCTGTTTTTTCTGTGTAATAAAAAAAATAAAATTATCAATTAAACATATTGTTCAAATTTTGTAACAGATTGCCTAGTAAAAAAATGATGTTAAAAAATATGATAATATTTTGTCGATATATTAATTTATCTCAGTCAAATTACTTGAAAATGTAATACAAAGTTCCATATAAGTTAATCTTACAGTTATTTAAATGTATAGAAAATACATATTTTCAAAATTTTTCTTTAGACGCATTTGAAGATGAAATCCCAACAAAATTGAATATTTAAACGAAAAATATTTATTTTAGAAACTTACAAAATTACCCTATTGCTTAAAATAATAAAATCTGTTTCTGTTTCTACGAATAAATTACAAGAATCCTTTTATTTTAAGATTATACAGATAATATAACAATTTATTGTATTGTATTTCATAATAAATCAATTTATTTACAATAATAAGTGTTTTATTATATACATAATTATTATTTAATACATTTTTTTTTAGGGTCAAAAAGCATGAAAAGTATTACAGATACATAATATTATAATGCACGATTTCTTTTTATAAGCATTTTACAAAATTTAACGAAAATTTGCAAGTTATTTTGTAATTCAAAATGTGTAACAGGGGTTCTAACAAGTAGTTCATACTGTCACCAAAAAATCTACAAAACATAAATACAAAGTTAAAAAAATAGATATTTTAAGTTCAAATTAGGGCAAAATTTGATATTTAAACAAAACATAACGATTTTAGGTATTTTGGATATTAAAAATAATATTCGTGGATAAGTTTTAAAGTATATAATTATATTTTATACACATAAAGAAATTTTCCCACCCAATAATAGTTTTTCATACACAACGATTTTATAATATCATTGGATTCAAATTTAACACATACATATACAGTGACCCACCCACACGACACCTACAGCAGTACAGCAGAGCGGCACCCACTTGCCCACCATTTTTTACTACTGAAATTATTAAATAATTTGGGTAAAAGTTTTGATTTTTAATATGAACAAATTAAAATATTTAGTTTTCATGAACTCAAAACAAGTACTTAAATTAATACAAATTTATAAACGACATTCCTGACTTCTCAACGCCTCTAACCACGGCTCATGGTCCACGTCTTGAGAGGTCGTCCACCGCATGCATCGCGAAATAACACTTAGTTAAGTTTATAGTGCCTCTCGCCAAGGGAGGCTTCACCGGACTGCCACTTGTGCCGCTTGTAGCTCGTTGCCGTGGCCAGAATTTAGTGCAATTTTTCTCATTTTTCGTCGTCCTCACCACCTTACAACAAACGATATTCAAATCAGCTGGCCACGGTCACGTATTGGTACTACACAATATAGAAGCGACACTCGATCAGCTGATCTTATTTACCAGCTGACACCTGAAGTCTGGACCACCAGAGAACATGGAAATAAGTCAGAGCACCTACCTGAGGTATACTCTTTTTATCCGAATTACGGAAAAGTTTACTGTGTGGCGTTGGTCGGAGAGTTACGCCGCCCGTCAAACTCCACATCGAATACGGACACGGATTGTTGTACGTCTGGTTTCCGCAGGTTTCCGGGAATGCAATTTTTGAGCTTCCATGATCATAATATTATGTTCCACAACTGGAGGTTAGAAAACAGAATGATAGTAGACGATAGAATTATCATAATGTTGTATAGGTAATATTTATAGGTGTAATCATTATTTAAAACCTGTTGCAGTAGAAAATCTTAAATTTACTCAAAAATAAATTAAATATAAGACTTTTTTTTAATATTGTTTTCATAAATGGATTCTATCTGAAATAGTAATGAAATTATTATTCATCACAGTATAAAGAAGATGAATTTCATCAAATAATCATGGAAATAATAAATCTCGACCTAGTTTAAAATTAAATCACAGTTGGTAAAGTTTGTCTAAACTCTTAATACCCAACAACTGACAACAAATTAAAATTACGTCTTACAATTCACAAAAAAATATCTGATAAAAACATTTTTTACTTTAAATACTATTTTTAACTTTTTGTTTATGTCGCTATAAGTTAAATTTTGTTCCAGAAGCATCGTTTTATAGAATTTTCGGATGCGTATACTTTCGAAAATGTTGGTGCACAACAACTCATGTTTGACAGATGTCTAGAGAATCAAATCCACTGTGAGAATATTATTTGGAAGTGCTTTTCACGTCGGTGCTAACAACAATAACTCGTTGTAAAGAATAAAAAATGAATCCTTCGATGCTTTCGAATCTTCGTCGGGCATTAGGCTACATCAAGTATATGTACTACTGTGTTTGAAACTGTAAAAACGGAAATAATTTGATGTGATTTTACACGGTGATTAATAAACTACACGTCATAATATGGTTTTATAAACATTTGTGACGATTTAAAAATCATAGTTTTGAGTAGATTGGATAAATAATATAATGTACTTACATCTTATTACTCAGCTAGTATACCTAATAATAGCTTACCTATATTAAAATAGTAAAGTAGGTATTGTACATTTGTGCCTTATAGTAAATTTGAAATTTATATAATATAACCATTTAAGTACGTTAGTACATAAAGTATTGTCAACAGTATTATTATGTTTTCAGTAATATCTAATAAATATTATAATATTACTTCACAATATATTTGCTTTGTCGATTATAACAGTATGTCAAGTCTTAAGTGTAAACTGTTCACTTTCACTTAACTTTAGATAATTGCTATTACCTACTACTACTGTTTATAGTTACATTGATATTATATAACACATTAACACTATCGTCTATTTATGAGAAAAATATGTAAAAACTAAAATAATAATGAGTAATACATAGTATATAAATTATTATGTATTAACATTATTTTTTTAATATTACTATAAGAATAAAATACTATGATAATCATTGTATTAAATCGTCAAGCTGTTTGGTCGTTATCAACATAGCTTATAGGAAAAAAACAACAAATTTTAAATGTCTTTAAATAGATTAATAAAACCCATGTATTTTGATAAATACGCCAATAAAAAATTTGGTGAACCGTGAAGTACTATTATCTCTACGATTACCTATTCATTTTAAAATTAAAACAAAAAACAAAATTGTTTTTGTCAAAAACAGTTGTTGTGTAAATATTTACATTTTTGTTTGATTTCTTTTGTTTTTTTTTCTGATTATTTTAAAACGTACAGACAAATTTTATTTTTGACCCCCAAAAGTACCAATTAAATCAAATTTGCTATCAGAGACCACTTTTTAAGTATGGTTGGAATTTGGAACATAATTATTAATACTGCTCCAAATGATGATGCGCAATGACTGACAAATAATGATTAATGACACATTTCTAGGATCATTGCATTCATAATATCTAACATAAAAAAGGTGCTCTGCTGTACAGTAGGCTACAAGTGGATCACTGTATAATGGATGGTATTACATTTGATTCAATGATATTATAATATCATTGTATAAGAAAAACGATTCTGAGAGGAGACGGTATGTCAGTCTAACTACTTATGTGGAATCTTGTTTTAAATTTTCAATCCTTAGATATAAAATTTGAACATTTTATAAATTTTTAACTACAAAATAATTATTCAATTTTAAATTCCCATTTTTCCTTAATTTGTCTTTTGTTTTTCTTGGCATTTTTGAAAAACCCCAATGCACTAACAATATTCACTTTCCAATCGGACAAGATACTAAAGTTGAAAATCGAAGCATTATCGAACACTTATCGTGTACACAGACAAAAAAATAAAAAAATAAAACACACATCATTGTAAAATCAATACATTCATCGTTCCACTCTGAATCTAAAAATTATAAATATGACAAAATTGTTGTAGTCAGTGGAGTGACGGTTTTTTCTGAGGAACTCAGTAGCACTAAAAGTGTTATATCCCAACTGAGAATATCTAAACTGGTATAATGTATACCATTAAATTTATCAAAAATAGTATTCAAATTGTAATAATGTAGCTATATTGAGTACAAAAAATATCTTATCATACAGAATAGTCTATTTTCTATCAGTTTATATCAGGATAGTGGTGTACTATTAATTATTATTTTACATTTTTGACAACCATAAATCATTGGATTCAAAAAAGATTCTGAGTGGATCCCTGCGGTTTGCAATATTACTCTTAGGGTGTATTAGTACAATTTAAAGTTCCATAAATAAATAGAATTTATTTATGTGAACATTTCCAATATTTTTTAACAAAGTCATGATAGTAATTAGTAATTACTAAAAATAATAGGGCATAGCCACTTGAGTTATAAGTTATTGCCAATAAGTATTAACCAGTATCCGATAATTGATGAATATAATAATTAATATAGGCTATTAGGGTTCTTGAATTACAAATAATTAGACCCATAACAACAAAATACGTCAAACGAAATGTACAAATATTTTGTTAGAAGTTGTTGTATTAAAATGAGTCAAAAACGAAGTTGTTGACGTTGATTTACATAATTTGAATTGTATCTAAATGAATCTATAGGCAAATATTATAGAATATTCTTCACTGATGCACACGTTATCTTTAAAGTGATTCGATACCGACCGTTTTTAAGAAGTTTATTATAGACAATTTTTTATGTGCGTGCATGCAGATCGTGTAAATGTGTAGTAAGTAATCATTACTGTTTGTGAGTATGACAATTGTGTATTAATTTTTTTTTTTTTGGTCAAAAGTATCAATCTTTTGCCAATCGTATCAATTAATCTATATTTTATTCAATACAGTTTCTGAAAATATAATTGAATTTGTCATGACATTTACTCGAAAACGACTTTCTTAAATTTTGTAATTAATTTTTTCTAAAATATCATAAGCATTTTAAATCTCTTAGTATTCAAAATATGTTAAATGTTAATGATATTAAAGTAAAAATATGAATTAAAAATGTAAGAAAGTCGTTTACAAGTAAATATCATAAAGAATTCAAATATATCTTCAGAAGAATAGTTGGTGAAGTATATAGGACATAGGTCTATTAAGGTAGAAAACCAAGACAGGATCGCGTCCATTTTATAAAATAGGACACACTGTTTATTGATTGGAACAGAAAACCGTCTCTAACAGTGTTTTTTAATAAAATGATGGATTCAAAATAAATTATCTCCTTGATATATTATCCTTATAGGAAGGTATATATGTCTCCTAGACGAGAAATAAATCCACGACATGGAAAAATACTATAAACAGCGTAGTATAACGATTGAATAAAATATGACCCTTTTTTTAATAATACAAAATGTTGGTGACGAATTCTCACTTGTCTAGCTATATGAATGGCTGGTGAAGACTTGGCTCGTAATAAATATAAGCTGGTAGAAAGTTATCCAGTTGAAATCTTCTATAGTCTGCATAGTGCAAACAATATTATTATGTCCGTACGACGACGAAAACGACGACAACGATGATGACAATGTTGGTAATAAATTGAACAACACACGCTGCAGCAATACGAAATCATCATATCTGATATCAGTGGGTTGTGTTTGGTGTTTGGATGATTTGTTTTTGAGTTGTTCTTATTAAGTATACTACTGTTATTAAACGAAAACCTCTAAGTCTATGCTCCCTCCCAAGACCCGACTCGTAGATCGCATTCTCACGCCCCACATGCTTCCACGGCCGGTAGCAGATGCCAGATACCAGTATAATATACTTTATACCACAGCCAACCTATCGTCCACCACTGGATTTCAATTTATTTTGCTCACCGTCTGTATTATTTTCCATTCACGATATCGAAAATTTTGTTACTATGCACAAAGAAAGGACAATAATTGAATATGTTGTGAATACGAAATACGTAGGGATAGATATGAACAGGGAAATATAAATATATGTGTTGTCGAAAAGGGTAAAAATATTTTTGAAACAACCAAAAGCGATAATATGGCAAATCATCAACTGCAATCGATTATAAAACACAGAAATCAACTACAGATGACGATGATATACATTACATTAAAAACTAAAATAGTGGAGAAAATAGTCATATTATTCCTTATTCAAACACGTTTTTAGTAATTTAAATATATTTTTTAAATAAGAATGGGGTCACATCAATTTTATTTTAAGGATTAATATAAGATACTGTCTGTATTTAGTAAAATTTCAAAGGTACTAAAAGTTTAACGAACGACTTGTAAAATAAATACCAAAGTGTTTATGATAATAATATGTTCTTTATGGTCTATATTACAAATTACAATGAAAAGAATAATAATAAAATAATGTTCGTCATTTTGTTAAATTCAGAAATTAAAAAAAAAAATCAATAAATAGATGGATTACAGAATTTAAATATACAAATTTGATAAATATATTTTTTTAAATTAATAAATTATTAAAAATGTACCTAACCAATAGGTTTGGTTATTACTTAATAGTTATAAGATTATACTTTCAAATAACATAGCTATTCTTTTTATATATTTTGACTGTTTATTTATTTATTTATCTATTATTAAAATTATTCAAATACTTTTACTTATGTTACTTACTAATACCTTATAAGTTATAAATAACTCATTTTACAATCTGCCCAACAAATGTTTCCTGAAATAAAAATACGATTTAAAATAAATTACTGTTTTTATCCTAAAATGTTTATTTTATCAACTTTTTTAAATTGTATTTATGTTAATGCGAGTTTAGTGACACATGTATATTGTATAAAATCAAATGCTTATTTATGATATTTGTTTTTATATAATATTATAATCTACAGTTATACTTGACTAAATGAGCGTGTCTTTGCTAATACTCATTAAAATGTATTCTTATTGCTTTATACTTGAACACATTTAAAGCGTGTTATCTTATGCAGTACATCGTCTTGGCAACGGTTTCTCATTTTGTTAACCGTAACGGATTTTCTCTTTATATGTAAGGATTTTGTTGGCAGAGGGTTGCGATAGGGACTTTGATATCTCGTGCATTTTCTGCATAATTCTTTTGGCAGTTTGTAAATGTCCCAAAGGCTAAAACGCAAAGATATACTCGGGCCGACTATCAATCTCAGTAATTCCAACCTGCCGCAGAAAATATAGCTAAGAAGGCTTCTTTCTATTTCCCCTTAATGCAAATTAATAAATGACTGCAGTGACTCACATTTTTTATAAAGCGTTCATTGTCTCTATAGCTATATTATTCTAATTCAAATGAACATTTATCGTACTACTCCTTTATCGTCTAGACTTGCAGTCTAAATATTATTTTATACTAATAGTATACTCCATATTATGATGATGTGGTATATAAATGTATACCCTAGTTGATTTATTGTCATGTTTTTGTCAAAAATTAGTTCAAAATATTATCTAATTGAAAAAATACTAATAATAATGTAATTATAATCCAACATAAAATATCCTTAGAAATATGTGCATGTCCACCTGTTATAGGTACCATCATTCATTATCGTTTGTTCGTATACAATAATTCTAAAGTGAATGACCTACTAAATGACCAGATATGCTCAAAACCTTCTCGACAACTAACAGCCGACGTGTGATCCCGGTCTTTTATATAGTTATTATATTTTGGTTATTAATTATTATTTATTAAATAAGTCTATTGTAATAATAATTTTATTATGAAACAATTGTGTCAACAATTTTTCCCTTAAAAGATTATTGATTTAATTTTGTGTTTTATAGATGACTACACATTCTTTAAATTATAATAATTTTTCTGTGTTTAAAATGATCTTAGCATTTATGAAGCCTTGGATTTAAAAAAAGACATATGCATTTTTCATTTCTGTTTTGGATCAATTTCCTCTTTTATATTATTTGTTATACAATTCTCTTTCCACCCCCCCCCCTCCCCTTACTACAAAAAAATCACATTACAAACTAGGGCGGAGGGGAAAAACAACATAGGATCAAAGTTAAAAAAAAAGCATGATAAATAGCAAAAAGCGCAAATAATAACGTTTGGCCGGAAGGGTCCAAAACGTTACGGTCGTAAACCATATCCGTTTGTTTTTCCAGACCGTCAAAACGACTGGCAATAAATATGAATCCTTTCCATCTTTCTTCAGAATAAATACAATTTTTTCAATGAATTTCTTTTTTTTTCACGCAAAATATAAATTGATAAATAATTTTGGAATCTCTAAAGATTTTTGCAAAATAATCTAATAATATAATGTATAATATATGATTAAAAACTTAAATATAGGCAGGTATCTATTTTCAACGCCGTTTTAAAAGTGCAATATAATGCAATGTACAAAATAAATTATTAAGTATATTAATCGGTAGAGAATTAATTGCCAAGGGGCATTTGTTGATGAATAGTTATTTGAATGTAATGGTACTTAATAATTGTTTAGCTTATATTTAAATAATGATATAACGAGACTTGCTATTATACCACTTCCAACTCTGTAATAAATTGATCATTTTTATGTCATTTCTAAAAATTGGTTTTCACTTTTTCAGGAACAATCACCAGCACAGGGCGGATTGGCGAACGACTTAGCATATCTGGCACGAGATTAGATACTGGGAGTCCAGTAAGATTCGGTACTAAATCCAGTGTCGAATCGCTTAGGCTCTCTGCTGGCCGACAAAGCTTACTCGACTTGGTAGGATGTAGATTCGGCGTAAGTCGAAAACCACCTCAGGTCAGTTTAATCACTTTTTACGATTTTTTTTTTATAAATAATAAGTATATATCCAACCACTCTAAATATTTATGTAAATACTTAAAGAAATGCACTCTAGTTATTTAAAATTATTTTTTTTGATAGTTATTAACTATACTATTTACAAGTTATACAAAGTAAATTAATATAATAATTAATAACTATCAGAAAAAATGTATTCTTCAAAAATCGATCGTCGAAGTTCATCGTAAACCTATTCATCAACAAATAAATAATAATATTTTTAATCTAAATACAATCATATTTTTATGTCAGTAAATTATTAAATATTATTTTTTCTACCATTTAATGGTTATAAAATACAAATTGTATATTAAATCAATGCAAAACATAACTGTATGTTTGTTTTATGGACTATGGTAAATATTAATTAAATTGTCAGTAGCAGATATAGTAAGTTCTATCGTTTTCAGTTAATATTTATATTTTGAGTTTTATAATATTTTAATTTCTAAATTGGTTTAAAATGTATTATTGGAAAGTATTATTTGAAAATAAAAAAAGAAATTTGATAATCAACACAATTTCGATTAATTATTACAATATTACATGAACATTAGAGAACATCCCCTAAGTCTACTAATTAGTTACATTACGCCATTATCGACTTGGACTTATTTAAATATGAGCTAATAACAAAATTTAAGTACTGTAATAGGTACACACTAATGTTATCTTATATTGGAAGATTCATTTAGCTCAGAACTTAAATTATCGTGTTTGAAAAGTTTGAATACAATATGGATCTTATTTTAAAACTGACGGAATTAAAAATTTTACAATTTTACATTAATAAACGGTTGGTGTTTATTCTGTACCTTCTCAGAAACAATATTGTTTTATTCGCAGTCAAGTTGCATTTGACCAGAGACTATATAGTGTTGGCGATTAAATCGAATCTAATCCGGAAATCTTCATTTTATGGGGGAAAAAGAGAACAATAGATGTATTTTATAAGTTACTAGACCACGTTTTCCACCACAACTGAACACGATGCTGTACGTACGTGCCCGAATAACTTCTAGAATGAGTTGTGTAGGGAGTTGAAATGAATTCTCCCTGTGAACTCACTCTCTGGATACCATTAAGAGCTGCTATTCTTGTTGACCACTCAAATAAAAACATAGATGTGTTATTATTTATTTGTTCAATACAATTATTTTTGTCTCGGGATATTTGTATTGGCAAAGATAAATTACTTAACAAAAATATCAAATGTGAATCAACTCCGACTTGAATTCATCGTATATATACCACCAACCTACTAAAAGAGTTTATTTTCCACAGATTATAATCGTAGGTATTAATGTAGGTATGTAAACAATATTATACCTGCGATAATAATAATATAACAATAATTTGTATTCTTCGTGTAAAAATGAAATATTATTTTATGCTTCTAACTATATTATATCCAACCGGATAATTTAAATAAGATAATTAAAACATTGACGTTTTTTGTGCTATTATTATCTTACGAGTAGTAATTATAACTTACTGATTAATTATGTTAATGCGAAATTAGCGGGTTTACGTAACTAATTAATATCAAGAGGTATCGTTAAATTGTTATTGAATGAGATTTGTATGTATCGAAAGTTCAAACATGGTGAATAAGCTGATTACGTTTCTATATTTAATAATATTGTATTTAACCATTAGGGTTAATTTACACATACCTCATTTCAAATATTGAGTCTACTTATAATTACTGTTTAGTAACGAAGGTTATTGCGGAAACTTTAAACCACTATACTGGAATTAAATTATGTATCGGTTGTAACTTGTAATATTTCAGATTATTATGTAAAAATGTTTTTCTATAAAGTAAAATCCTAATATCAAAAAATATTAAACGCGTTGGCATATAATATGTATTATTTAATAATTAATTCAGAAACAATGATATCCTTCGGTTTTCTTCTAATGGAACTATAAAGTGTATAATTATAGTTTTCATTATTAAACGTGGAGTTTAAAAAAAAAATGTATTGAATTATTACGAGGTACAAGAAAAAAATTACTCACTCTTTGTTATTCTCTTTGTAATAGTAAAATTAGTAAGAATACTGACATCGGAACCAACACACTTTGAGAAGTGATTATGCCTTATCAAACTTTTTGCGTTCTTCAAAAAAATGTAAATTGGTTTGTCTTTGATAACTTTGTGCAAGTAGCGAAAATTAATTTAAATTCCTTGAAAGGGTTATACTACCTTAATATAAAATAGTCACTTTCAGCTAGAAAACATGAAAAAGAAATCTTTAAACAGGTCAACATTATGAAGATTGATAGACACATATTAATACTATATTAGATCGCGATGAAACTGATAGTCCAAAAGAGTTTCCCAACGACACACAGTTATGAAAACCCAACTATTAAAAATTCACACTCAGTGATCCAGAGCCCCGTGGCTTATATTAACACTTTAATACTATGAAACACATTTTCCAATAATCAATTTTTTTTTTTTTATAATTGATCTTAAGCGTCGTGAACTATTATTAGCATTTTGTAAGAGGGTTACTGTTGGTTGAGGAACACGTGTATGTAGGGGGTGAGGATTCGTCACTAAAAACCCGGGTGGTCACCCATTACTTGACCTCAGAACACGTTTGTGCCTGAGGACAAGCACCGAGCCACACCATGCCCCATAATAATCGAAATTATAAATCATTTTATTTATACATTGTAATTGTTAAATGATACCTAGTGTACATTATAACGTAATGTTAGGTAGCTATTAAATTATTTGTTACTAGTGAACGAATAAAAATTAAATATTACGAATTGTTTATTTTATTATTAGGGATCGGTCATAATAATACGCCTTATTAATTTAATACTTAAAGTTGTACTCAAAGAACTAACTCGTAAATACTGATCGAACAAATTCTAAAAAATAGTCGTGAAAATTCATGCTAAGTATTTTTTTTCAATGGGTGGATCGGTACGTTATTTTTTGGCATCCCAACAGCTGCCTCTAAGTGACAGCACGTCCAAACAGTCACATACATTTGCCCCTTTTCATATCACGACTAGATATAAGATAATATCAGATTTGTTTTAATTATTTACCCATTATTTTTACGCAGACCTGTTTCTCACACTCCAGAGACTCGTTGACGCCGGTGTACACAAACCAGACTAGCAGTTGTCTGCCAGGTGGCATAGCCAGCTCGGATTCGGACATAGCGGCCAAGGCGGGCGGCAAATCGTCGTCCGGCCAGCACCGTCCGAGCCGGGTCAACTTTGATGGCGCCGGCGCCGGGGCGGGCGACGGTGGTAGCGGGGGCGGTGATGGGGGTACCGCAGGAAGTGGAAGTGCTTCCGGTGCAGCGGCGGCGGCGGCGTCAAGTGGCGGTGGTGGAGCCGACGGCGCTGGTGGAGGCAGCACCACGACTGGTAGGGCGTCGTATAACAACGCCCGCGGTTCCATCTGCTTCGACGGCGGCCGGCAGAAGAACGGCGGTCCCCGGCAGTACAGAGACCGGACGTCCGACCGCGTCAAGGGCATACGGTGGTCGTTTGTGTTCGACCCCGCCGGACAGCTCTGCTACTACTGGAACATGGTCGTGTCCATGGCATTCCTCTACAACTTCTGGGTGATCATATATCGGTTCGCGTTCAGCGAAATCAACAGTAAGTCACCATAATTGTCCATCGCCATGGTGTATGAGGAATAGTTTTAAAAAATGTCACTTACACGTTGAACAAATTTAGTGAAGGACAAAAATATTTTTATAAAACCGTAATGGACAAATGTTGTGTTCAAAAAATGGGTCGAATCGACGTTCGGATGCGTAGGTATACGATACGTAGATTGGTAACGGCTGTAGAATATTTGCCTGTTCGATACGCATTACACATGAGTGTATTTTATTGAAACACTGCTAACACTTATTCTTAACACAAAATACATTTTACAAAAGTTTTTCATTGGAACACTAGACTTCATTTTAGACAGAGTGAGGCTTAGATTTGTAAGACCAAAAAAAAATACGATTATCTAATAACCAAAATAATATCTCAGCGGGGAACCGATTATGCACTTGGGAAATTCATGTCCATAAATGACATGCCAATCAAATAATGAGCAAAAAAAAAAATAATAATAATATATATTATAACATTATGTCTTGTTCCAACTTCTGTAATCAAAACGTGTATTAACGAAATACTAACTATTATGCATTGATAAAGTTGAATACTGAATACCTACCTTACTACTCAGTGGCATACACAGATGTTTTAAATGGGAGGGGTTATATGAGAGAAAAATTATATGCATAATATATTATATCAAAATATTTTCTTTATGTTATTAATTATTATACATCTATAGGTACATATAGTAAGTAAATACCAAAATACCCCCAACCCGCCCTCCATGTGTACGCCACTGATACTATAACTGTATATACATATTTATATTAAATATCTATGTATTTGATTATATAAACAATAATGTATTTATCGTTCAACCAGTGTCACTGAAAAATGTAATACCTAATAAAACATGATGTGTATTATATTAAAGATCAATTCGGAAGCCATTCTCTCTTTAGTTTTTTTTTTATCTCACCCGTTCTAGTATGTAACCTGTCAAGAATATGTCAAAAGTTTAACTGAAAAGGTGGAATAATACCGATCTTCTTTAAACTAATTGCATAACTTGAATTTCGATTTGACATTTAATTCAACATTTGTAAAAGTAAAAGATCAAACCATATATTACTAGGTACTTTCAGTGCCGACTTGTTTCCAGTGGATTTTCATTTTATTGAACCGTAAATATTGTATTTGATGCAAATATCGTTATAGACATGTTCATGTGTAACCGTAAAGTTTTGATCCCTTGATTTCCAATTGATAGATACGCATTCTATATACGTTATAAACATGCCATGTATAACAGGTGTCCATGATCAGGTGACAGAAATCATTAGTGTTCCGCCGTTCCTTTAATATCAAACGTATATCAGTCATATTGTTATAATATTATAATACCGCAATGACGTATAATATATGCCTATCAAAACA
Source organism: Macrosiphum euphorbiae (assembly GCA_949089665.1). NCBI lineage: Eukaryota > Metazoa > Arthropoda > Insecta > Hemiptera > Aphididae > Macrosiphum > Macrosiphum euphorbiae. The sequence goes on along the minus strand of CARXXK010000003.1, from coordinate 17,386,950 downwards.
ATAACAACAATAAAAATGTTTGTCACAGGGAACACGATAGTGGTGTGGTTTTGTTTGGACTATATATGTGATCTGCTTTACGTGATCGACATATTATTTCACTTCCGCACGGGTTACCTGGAGGATGGCGTGCTGCAGACGGATGCCGCCAAACTGCGCAACCATTACATGAACTCGACTACGTTCTACATAGACTGCCTGTGCCTGTTGCCGTTGGACTTCCTGTACCTGTCCATAGGGTTCAACTCCATCCTCCGATCGTTTCGGATAGTGAAGATCTACCGGTTCTGGGCGTTCATGGACCGGACCGAGCGGCACACCAATTACCCCAACCTCATCCGATCCGGCAGCCTCATCCACTACCTGTTGGTGATATTTCACTGGAACGGGTGCCTGTACCACATCATCTACAAGAACAACGGGTTCGGTAGCAAAAACTGGGTATACACGGACTCGGACACCGAGGAGACGGACACGGTCAAGCGGTACCTGCAGAGCTACTACTGGTGCACGCTGGCTTTGACCACCATCGGTGACCTGCCCAAACCCAGGAGCAATGGCGAGTACGCGTTCGTCATATGTCAGTTGCTGTTCGGTCTTCTACTGTTTGCAACCGTGCTCGGCCACGTGGCAAGTATAGTGGTGAGCGTGAGTGCGGGCCGCAAAGAATTCCAAGGTACAGTAACAATTACTCTACCCAACATTTTATACCTTTTACTGCAGTATACATATAATCAGTGGCGTATTTTAAGCTCGACTACGTTAATCGGCTTCTTGAATATTTTGTTTTGACAGATAACTGTTGATTTTTTTTATTTTATTTTATATAGTAACTTGACAATTGTATGATAATATAAATCTCATTATATAAATACATATCATACAGACCAATTATTTCCAACCAGAAATTGTGATCAACTTCTAAAATGATTTTTAGTTGATTTAAGTTATCTAGATGTAATATTACAAGCACATATTCCTTGAAAATGTATTTATGACAGTATTTTCTTTTATTAAAAATTAACAATTATAGCCATTACACGAGCCACAAATATACAATAATGAACGCAGCGTAAGTAAACACCCTATACCTACTATTATATACATTCCAACATTTAAAGCATAATATAAAAACAAAAATTATAAACATTCAACCGTTAAAATTAAAATCATGTTGTACTTCATACTTGATATACTTATGAATACAAAAATAGGTTACTTATTGTCTTTATAAACGTATAAAACCTTTCATTTTTATTAAAAATGTAAATTTCATCAATAAATATTGTAAAACTAAAAATTAAATTTGCGTGATTAATTCTCATTACAAAGTATAGATACTGTGCTCAAAAAACGATAAGTTTTCTATATTAGAGCCCATTAATGTGAGGCTAAGTAATGATCGTCGTCACAAAAACGCATTATAAAAGTTGAGGCTTAATGGTCCGCAAAAGGGTTTCCAAGAGCTTTTAATCATTTTCGTATTTCCAAGCACACTGATCATAAAATGTTTTTTTTTCCAAATGAAACGCTTGAAAAATTATAAAAACTATAAACGCTCATTTTATTATATTTACAATAGAATTGTTCGTAATATTTTCAATTGCAAAACGGTGACGTGTACACAAACGTATATTTTATTTTAAACCTTGAACACATTATAATAAATATATAACTTTGCACACACATTTATTCCTTATTATAATAGTAATAATATTATACAGCCATATCGGAAGCAAAATAATATGTATAGTACCTAGATATTATAGAATTATAGTAATATTTCTAATAATTTGTTTATTAATATAGATATATTTATTAATATAGATTATCGTTTGGACTTATGGCGAGAAATGATTGCTTAAAGTAACTTAATTCACCAATAAAGCAAAACAATAATATTACTTAGTAGGTAAATACATTACATCCAATATAACATCCAATCATAATATATAATATAACATCCAATAACATATAATTGTATTCTCCTAATAATTTATCATTTAACTACACTAATGAGAATGAATTACACACGCTGTGTGTCCCTCGCAGTAAAAATGTAGTGTAAGTACAACAATATTATCCTTCAGTACAATACCTAAATATTTTAATAATGTCTATATAATTCCAAACAACCACTCCATAAAATCATAATTTATAATAATAATCCACATTTTTTTCAGTAGGTAACATTTATGTGAATGGTTTGTGTAAATTCTTAGGTACCAATTATTAAATTCTTTATAAGTACCTACCTGGTTATTTTTTAATTCAAAGAATTTATCATTAGTGGTTGAAATTATTCATTTTACCAGACTTTAAATCTCAGTTAAATTGATACATTGTACCAGGTACCTAGTATCACAGTGAAATAAATAAAACAAGAATATAATACACAGTTTTATAAAATACACATCCACAAAATTATATATCAATAATACAACTAAAATTGTGTTCATATAATAACATTATATTTAATCTTGATCCTTTATGCAACATATTGGTAGAAACATTGGACATAGTACATATTAGTATCTCAAACAATTTTTTCGTAATTAACGTGGTTTGATTCAATGATTTTTATTGAATTTTTTTTTTGTGTTATAAATAATATTAAATTATAAATATTTGATATTTTGAAGAACTTCAATTTATTGCTGTTGAATAGGATATATCCGTGTTTATAGTGTCGTCTATTCTTGTTTCCTCGTGCTTACGGAATTCATTGGTAATGTGTTAATGATTGATAGTATGTATTTGGCTCTAAATGCGATACTCGTGTGAATGTTTCTTATTAGGTCATCAAGTAGCTGTGTGTAAGAATGTACGACGTCCTATACTTAGGTGGTTCATTATTATTGTTTCTAATTTATTTTAAGTTCTGGGTAATATATTGTTTTTATTTAATTTAATTTTGTCTTTGGTTTTCTTATCTGCCGTTAAGTATAATTTGCTTACTTTCTCTGCGACCATTTTCCTCCAGATACCACTGTCCTCCACTTTTCATATTTATCGACAAAAAACATATTTTGGGCTAATACTGTTTATTTTTCCTTCAAATATTAAAATTAATTTAATAAAAATTACCGTTATTACATTATGCACCTTAACTGTTGTAGTGACTAATGTTGTACTGTTGAGCACTGTATTGTTAAGAAATAGTAAGGCTCTAGAAGTCGATAATGTCGTAAATCTGATTAAGATTAAGACATACTTTTGTCAAATTGCTCAGCAACTACCGGAAATTCTGATGATGGTTCCTATGATACACCCACAAAAACGGAAATGGTCTAGATTGATTGATTTTACTAGACCATTACTTGATAGAAAGATTACTAGATAGATTTTTGAAGAAATGGACAGTTGAGGAAAATTGTATCTCATTTTTGGAGGCAAATGCCTTCTTAATATTTGAAAAAGATGAATCTGCAAAGTGGACAAGTGAGAAACTTTCTGATCGGCTTTTTAGTTTCCAATAGTATATGCTCATATAAATATATAGATGAATTACCACCTATTTCTTTTCTACTAACCGTGTAGGTTTTTTCTCCTCGAATGTGGCCATAATATTGTTCTGCTGCAGTGATATGCATATTTTACGGAGATTAAACGGTGGTCTAACTGCAGTTCTAGCGTATACCTCGAGGGCTACTATTGTTTATTATATTACATCGTTATTATCGGTAGTTATAATAATAATATTTTATTCCAAACGCATCGTATCCAAAAGGCACAGAATGATAGTTTAGATGATTCGGTCGTGTAGGCAAAAGCCACACGGCTCTAACTGCAGGAGGCCCTATAAATCTTGATTTTAATCCGTGCGTACACCCGGTTTACACACACACACACACTACACATGCATATATATATATATGTGTGTGTGTGTTCGTTGTAGTATACTGTACCCATCACACTACAATATACATAATAAAACTAGATTAAGTCGCTCGTGTGGCGACGGAATTCATATATAGTTATTCGTGGCGACGGTGGCGGTAAGAAACGTTTCGCACACAACACGATTTTGAATTAAGGTAAACCTCTGCAGCGGAGAGTTTATTGATTTTGTGTTTGTATTTTGTTTCTTTTTTCCCCTTCAGTTACTTATTTTTTTGTACACACACGCTCGCTATTTATTCTACTACTATATGCGTGTTACACAACCTCCCAGCGAGAGCAAGAACATCGTTAATAACCCGGTGTTATCCCCGGTATTCGTTAGCTTTTCGATCGCAAAAACGGTGCATTCAGAGAGCTTAACAGACGAGCGATGTTCACGACTCCGAGTGTGTCTGTGTTATTACTATGGGTATCGTGTTTCGGAGATTCGATCGAAATAATCATTCAGAGCCGATAGGGCTTATATTTTCTTGCAGTTTTGTTTAATAAAGAAAACATTTGAAAAAAAAAATGTTAAATGTTCATGTTAATAATGTTACGATTCTCAAAAATTTTGAGGTAATAGTTACAATCAAAACATAATGGTCGACTACACAAGTGCAATAATTATCAAACCTTTCATATTATTACTTAAATAGAATAGATATAGGTAGTGACAATATAATAGGATCTATAGATGCCTGCATTAAGTATTAACAAATGAGTATATTATAATAAATTAAAAAATATATTTTTTAACACACGAATTCAAATGTATTTGTTGGTAGTTATTAAAAATAAGTTATTGCCTATAGAAAATAAGCAAATATATTGTTTGTTTTCAAACAATAGTAAAAAGATATTTTAAAATGGATTAGTTAGCTAACGTAATAACTTTAGATGGATAGATTTTCATCTAAAACTCAATTCATAGAACTTAAACAATAACAGGAATTATACCTATTCCTATAAAAATATCAATGTTACACACAGAATCAATTGTTTTTTTTTATTCATAATATGACTGTAATTTTATTTTGCAGATGGTACTGCTCAATGTAAGTAAAGACATGTAATGTTTACAAAACTATTCAATTATTATTTTTAAATGTATTTCTTTCGATCTGTCGTCCAATATTTCTACCTATCTACTCGTTATATTTTTTTCATTTAGTGTTTGCTAACTAGACTTTACTTTTATAATGTTACCCACCTTATATGTTGAGTAAAACTGACAGTTTCACTTATTTTCTAAATCACTAAAATATATTACCAGCTGGTTGTCTCTATGATTCGGGTTGATTTTGATTTTTGCAGTTGTGTGGTATTCAAAACTAAACAATAATAATATGCTTTTAGTGAATTTTGTCTTATTATTCGGTCAAATAGCGCCTGAGCCTCATTATTGTTTTTCTTATGGTTTATATGCTTTTCATTTAACTGTAGATATCGAATTTGTCTGTATTCTGGATGGTTAATATGTTCTACTTTTTATTTGGTCGACAGGATGACTACCTGAAAACTATTGTATATTATTCTACTCGTAAAAACGATACCCTAGGCTTATGATTTCCATAAAATACGAATTAGCCAGAGTAATTATTTTATAGTGAACAATATTTTTTTCTAAAGAATACATTTTTAATGACGTTTTCATTTAGGAAAATAAAAAGGGGTGCGGTTTTAATATTTTAAATTAGCTTTATGCTTACACTATATTTTCACACACATATAGGTGTAACAGATTTATTTTCCAAATAGGTAACAAGATTTATTTAAAATAGGTAACAATCCATACTTTTTATTTCAAATACCATTAAAAAAATGTTGATATTGTTCACACAAATATTGTTCAAATACCTAGTTTTCTTTATTGATAATTTATCCATAAATAAAATTAGAAAAAAAATTATTTTTCTTAAAATAAGGTGTGTCTGTGCTGTTAAAAAATTCACCTGTATATTACCTATTTTATTAAAGAATATTATTAAGTTGTTTCTTTTTCTGAATTGAATAAAGCATATAAAACATATAGGTAGATAGACTACTAGATGTATATAGTTAAAATTGTATTTTAAATAATTATTGCAATTTACATAAAACTTAAAGAAGGTATTTAACTAAATTGGATGACGGTCTTTATTATGTAATCCTTTTATTTGCACAACAGGAAAGTTGTAATCATTATTATATGTAAACTAATATTTTGAATGCGAAAGCATATGTCAATAAATAGATATACACAATTTACACATACAACATACAATGTCATACATATTATATTATTTATCTTCTCTTGTCTCGTGTATGAACTATTCATATATTAGACATATGATATAATAATACCCAATTAGTTATCAAGCATGATGCTCGTATCCCTGCATTAATGGTGCTTAAAGTAAACAAAAGTTACAAACAATTATATGTCTTTACCTACTTGATGCATTCCGCTTATGTTTATTGATTATATTCTTGTATACTTTACTATATTATATTTTATTAATATTAGACTAGGGTAGCTTTATTTTGTCGTAATAATTATCAAAATGCAGCTAACTGAGCTCATTCTGTAAAGTGTACGATAATATAATAATATTGTCAAATAGATATGTCAGTCAAATTTTTATTTAATTACGAATTACATATAAACGTAAAATGGCATTTTTTTTTTCAATTATAATATATATTTTGATTACAATTGTTATTTTTTAGCGAAATTGGACGGTGTTAAAACGTACATGCGAATGAGAAGAGTACCGAATCACTTGCAGACCAAAGTGATTAAATGGTTTGACTACCTCTGGTTAACGCAAAAATGTTCAGACGAAGAAAAAGCCATTAGCTGTTTACCGGGTAGTTATTAAATGCATTATTCTGTTTTTAATTAAAATTCGTATGGTGTGAAAAAGTAACATCACGTTTTGTTATATAACTGCTAAAATACAATATAATATAAAGTGTTTTAATATTAGAATATACAACGTTGAATAACCTTGTACACAGTAATAGCAAGAAGGAAAACGGTTTGAGAAAACGATAATATTTATACTTACACTTACAATGTCATGTCCTGGTTTTTAATTTTTATAACAAGATTACCACTTACATTAACAAAATTAATATGCTGGTATAATTTATCGCTTTTACAGATAAACTAAAAGCTGAGATCGCAATAAACGTACACTTGGACACGCTGAAAAGGGTTGAAATCTTTCAAAACACAGAAGCCGGATTCCTCTGTGAACTGGTGTTGAAATTAAGACCCGTGTTGTTTTCTCCTGGAGATTATATTTGCAGAAAAGGTACATATAAACCGTAATTTTCAATTCACTGTGGTGTTTAAGTATTATTATCATCACTGGAGGAATGATTAAATTATGATTCGTTAACAGGGGAAGTTGGCAAAGAAATGTACATAGTAAGCAGAGGGAAACTACAAGTGGTCACCGACGATGGCAAGTCGGTTCTTGCAGTACTTCGAGCAGGGTCATATTTCGGAGAAATCAGTATACTTAATATGGGGACAGCAGGTAAATGTTTTCATCAGTACAGTGTAAATGAGTGTGGTTAATAACCCTTAATGTTGAACAGGGAATAGGCGAACCGCTTCAGTCCGGTCAGTAGGCTATAGCGATCTGTTCGTTTTGTCAAAAAAAGACATGTGGGATGTGCTCAAAGAATACCCTACTGCCAGAATCAGACTAGAGGCAATAGCTACCAAACGTCTGGAAAAGTACAAAACTGAACCTAGTCCAGACGATAAATTAGAAGGTTAGTCGAAAACTACAAATCGTTTGAATACGTTAAGAATTACCTAAATTACGTGGGTAGGTACCTATTTGGCTATATGTGTACGGTATAGAAGAGTTATTCATGAATTTATTTGGGTAATACAATTGTCTGCTTTACTTGTAAAGGATTAGTCGGAAGGCGATGCAAGTCGACGCCCGGAATCGTAGAAAGCCAAATTAAAGTAGAAGATGAGATGTGGTTGCAATCCAGCGAAGGTCTTTTAAGGCCAGCGGCTACATTTAATAGCAACATCAATAACAGGACTTCGTTCAGTCCTACCGCAAGTCCTAGTTTCAGGTTAGTTAAGACGCGAATATATATATACTTCCTCGATAAAACCAATCTATATTATTATGATACAGATCAAATGCCGCAGCAACATTAGAATCCCCTCTGTCTAGTAAATATTCTCTAGATCAAGAACACCACCATCACCACCATCACCATGTTCCAGATGCTCAAAAACCACAAGCAACCACTTCAGGTGAATATCGATTCAGTTAACTATTGCCAACGTTGTTAATTTTCGTGTGTGTTATAATCATAAAGTATTTTACACATTAGGTGTAGGTAAAGATGCAACGATGGTGTCCGCATTGGAAGCGGAAATTAATAGACTTCAAGAACGTTTGATAGCTGTAGAAACAGAGAACTTGTATCTCAACAAAAAAGTTACTCAACAGCGGTGGGACATGGACCACAGGCTTGCTGAAATTGAGATGCAGATTTGTAAAGACGTTGGAAGTAGTGCAGATAGTAGTTGTGATGATAACGAAAGAAATAAAGAGTCGATCATCTAAGTGATTTTTTCCGATTGAATTTAAAAAAAAACAGATTCATCTGCGCCAAAGACTGACGTCAATATTATATCGAGTTATAAATTGTATTTTTTTTTTTTTTTAATTACCAGGGTGAAATTTACAAAACCCAGGAAACTGCAATTATTTTGGTTCACATAATATAAACAGATGAATTTACTAATAATGCGCGTAAGATTCAGGCCTAATAAACATATTTTTACAACTCAAAATAAAATTTCTTCAACCTCATGTGATTAATTAATTATGACAGAATCGAATGAATTAAACGATTACCTATTAACAAAGTATATATGAATACTAAGTGGACATTTTTTTCTACTTAGTAAAGTATGTATTCGTGTTTTTCATTTTAGGAATTTAATCATAAGATATTTACATGTCATAAGCTAATTAAGCTATACATTTTACATCTTAGGTAGGTAGGTATATATCTAAATGCATGATGTCATGTAATTATATTATATTACCAACAGCATTTCGAAGCTGATACCAATCGTGCAAAATATTAGAAAAGTAAAGAAATATTATTTGTTTGATGCCCACCAACGTTTTAAATAGGTACCATTTATGGGTTGTATTTTTTTTCAATTACAACTGTTATCTTACCAAAGTCATAATTATATAATATTTAGTTGCAGTGTTTTCCCTTATTGTAATTGCAGTAAGTTCCTGAACAACGTTTATTAGATAAACATTTAAATTATGGGGACCAAATGATTAAATCGGTCAATGACTTTGTCACCTGCATAGAATCGCAAAATCAATAATATTATATGTAATTCAAAAATTCTATTCAAAGTAATTATTTTCAAATTTTATATTTCCTACAATTTCCTATATTAATGTGTTTATTTGTTTTTTTTTAGTATTTAAGTAGTTTTTATAGACACGTTTTAATGGTAACACACGTCTAGTTAGACATACAATGTACTATGAGCTTTTTTTTATATATTTTTTTAAACATACCTATTAGTCTTTATCATTTGTTTAACATAATATATTTATTTTATTAGATTATTATAATCCTTACATCCTATATCATCCAAGCTATAGGTACACGAGCTTGACCCTTTTTTTGTCATTAAATTAACGTTAGGCCAGCATATAATACTATATAGAGAAATACTGTACAAAATATTTATTTGTGAAGAAATATATTGTAAATAATATATAATAATATATATTATATTACTGTCATTATGAAAAGTGTTGATTATCTTGTTGCTTTATTATTATTATACAGTTATAACTCTTATGCAAAGTGTTCTCAAAATAAATAATGAAAAAAAAATAATAATATTTGAATTAATAAATGAATAATTGAAATTGTTATAATTAATTAAATGTAAGCAAACTAATTAAATAATAATATTAAAAGTAGTTAAGTAAAGTTGATTTAAAATGTGAAGTTATTTTTCTAGCAAAATAACATTTTTTTTTTTTATATATATACATATATGTATTTAAAAAGACATAAAACACTATTTTAAAATTATATTTTACCTACGTATGTAAATATATACCTATGTATATACATATGACAAGTATGAGAACACATTTTAAGACACTTTGTATAATTTTATAACTATGAGTATTATATTAACTTATTTATAAAAATTAAAACTTTTATTCAATTTTTTTTTTAATTATGTACATTTACCATTAAATTATTAAATTTATTTTCCACAATGTCATAGTATCATACATCGATTATACAATTAAAATAAAGTTCTTAAAATATTATTTACGATTTACAAATAATAATATACCTCGAGCCTATTCACACCGTCCTACGTTACACCAATATTAACTTTTATTTTTTAACAATAATATATGATTATATACACAAATAGTATTAAAATAATTATAATTTATGCAATTTGTTTGACAAAAATAACTTCAACCAGCAACCTATTGAATACTGTCACAAACAGACTGGGTTAGTATTCCGAATACAGTATCCGGAATATTTTTTAAGTATTCCGAATACTTTTTAAAAGTATTCATTACGGTATTTTGAATACTTTTTATAAGTATTCTGAGTACAGTATTCGGAATACTTTTTTCTTATTTAGGTATACTCTTATACATAACTAAATATTACTTATTAATTTTATTAATTTGAATATAATTTACAGTTAATAGTTTTTTTTTTTTTTATTTATTCTCTGAAAATGTTTCAGCACACCAGGTGCTATTACAAATATATTAATTATAATAATGATACGGTTAAAAGAAATATAATAGTATTAAATATAATAGTTAGTCAGATAGGTGTATATTATCAAGATTATAATAATGTTCTTTTGTAAACACAGAATTGAAAAAAATAATATTTTTGCTATTAAAATCTAAATATACTAAAAGAAAGTATTCGAAAAATATTTGGAATACTTTTTGTGAACTATATTATTATCATAAAGTATTCGAATTTATATTCTAAATTCTAATACATATTCAATACTTTTTTTTAAGTTTTCGGAATATGTATTTGAAATACTTTTAAAAAGTATTTTACCTAGGTCTAATAACAAAAATAAATTATTCATAGTCATATCAAAACATTTTAAGATATCTTTACTATTCCTTAAAAATGGTGGCTGAGGCACAATATCTCCATAAAGAATCATTTATTGGATGAAATGATTTACTGTTTAATTCAAATTTAACTGATCCACTGCACTAATACTTTGGCCTACTTAATGAAGAGGTACACTCAAAGCCTAATGTAGAGAACAGCGACTTCTCCGGCTTTAATATCTAGAATGATTTCAAAGATTCTATGACGTGTTACGAATAGTACCTACAGTTTTACTTGAACATATAGCTTAAGTCGCTCAAGATTACAAATAAAAATATTTCGTGTACCTACTTAGATTAAAATTCTAATTAAGTACCTACCAATAGTTATGATATTTTTATTCGTTGGTTGTCTAGGATAAGAAAAATTTATACAATCAATCATCAAGGTAACAAAGAAGAAAAATAACGAAAAATAAAGTTGTGCAAATATTAATAATGTTTTTCCTTAATTTTTATTTGGTTTCTATCGATTATTTTGAAAAAAAATCATATTTTATTGTAAAAATAACACATTCATGATTCATCACTCCACTAAAAATCCAAAATTCACGTTTTTTAACAACAAAATAATTAGAACATTTTCTTGATTTTTACAAACCTTAAAAAATTGTTGGTATGAATTTTCAACTACTATGATAACAACTTATTAAGAACTTTATAATTGGTTTTACAATGGTATTTATTTTTTTATTTTTTATTTTTTTTTCATTCTGTATACAAAATTTATACCAGAAGAAGTGCTTCGATTTAACACATAGTACCTATCTTATCTTTTAGAAAATTGGATCAAGATTGTGCTTTAAAGAGGTAATTTTTCGATTTTCTCAATAGATATTTAATGCCATGGGAAAAACCACCGACAAATTACAAAAAACCTCTAAAAATGGGATTTTAATTTCTTACGCTTTATTTATCACCATAGAAGCGAATAAAAATAACTATTTACTAACAATTAACAGTATAAAATATTCAAACTGACAAACCATCTCCGCTCAGAATCGTTTTTCGTATACAATGATATGAAATCATTGAATTCAAATTTAATACAATCCATTATACAGTGAATCACTTGTAACATATACTGTACGTCTCTACAGCAGAGGTACACCAATGGAATCATTTGGGGGGGGCAACTGGGGCATTTTCCCCATTCTATAGTATTTACATCAACCTTAAGTTGGCACATTTACCACACGCCCCCCCCCCCCCCCCCCCCCCGTTAACCTATATTGCACTATGCTATAAGAATCCGAGTGAAAAAAATGTTGAGTCGGAAAAGCAGTGAAAAATTGCCCTGGTCTAATAAAAACTGAAATGACGCCACTGGTGACATCCACTAACCCACTTTTTTTTAATTGAATCTAAAATAAACAAAACAAAGCAAAGGTTTTTCATATCTAATAATGAATAGTTAAAACACAGTAACATGGTGTTCCTTTCAAAAAAAAAAAATGTAAGACATAAAAAAATTTTAATTTGTTTATATTTTCTTAAGTAATTAACGTGTTTTTCGTGTTTCAAACATAGTCAACATTTTTAGGAAATATTTAACAAATATACCTCGACTAATGAGTTTTTGACATTAAGAAAAGTTAAGTGAATTTCACGAGTCCATAACATTATTTATACATGATTATTGATCAATTATTATTATATATTGTAATATGTATACCTAATATAATATTATAATGTGTCTTATATTTTAATAAAACGAATGAACAGTTTATAAATTAAATTTTAAAAATACCATAACTCCAATTAAAACAACCTCGCTATTTTACATTAGATATACCGTAATGTATATTTATGTTTTTGAAATTTAATAGCACTATAGTAGGTCATGGTTTTCAAATAAGGTTTAATAAACTTTGAATTCGACTGAAAATGAAAAATGGGTGGAGTGAAACACCTATACATATTTTAATCACGCTAACACTGTTAACAATAATTAATAATCCTACATTAACTATTAATTAAACAAACATTATTTTTCGTTTTATTTTTAAAGTTTTAAATAACAGTTTTTGTTGCTAGGACAACTAATTACATCAACATTTAAAAGGAAGGATAAATCAATTTTTAAACTTTACTTAGCATGACAAATTTTATTTTTTGTTCTTTAAAAACATTATTTTTTTAATCAAGTAAAATTTCTTTAGTATTTTAAACGTTTATAAAGGAATGAAACCAAGACAAGTTGGGTATAATATGGGTATAATAATATAAGGCGCACCTGACATTTTTAATAGCCATACGAATATTGGTTTATGATTATAAATGAAGTGACTACTTATAACTCAGTTCACTCAAACAATACATTAAGAGCTTAAGTCTTAAGTAAATTGCGTGTTTTAAGTTTATTAAAAAGTAGTATCAACGTGCAATATCGAAAAAATCCTGATTTTTTTTAATTTGTTTAATTATAAACGCCTGTGTGGGCTCAAGCACATGTACATATAATATACAATATAATTAAAAATAACATGAAATGGACTTAAGTATTACCATTAATAACAAAAATAAATTTACAAGTACAATATTGGTAGGTGGCAGGTTCATATAATGATGACATTTTAACATAATTACTTTAGGAATAGCATGCTTTTTGAATTGAAAAAAACGAAATTATTTAATTTGTTGCGCTCATGTGAGATGCGATTTATATGGTTATTATATTCATATCATGTGTGGTAGGTTTTATTGAGAAAACTGGTAATAACTAATAAAAGACATAAAATTGTTTAAGTTCCGGTAGCTTAGGACAATATATGGTCTAGTTGAAAGTTTAGACTTGAAGTACATGTAAGTAAGTCTACGCTTATATAGTATCGAGACATTCTAAGTTAAGACTCTCTTGAATAATTTTTAAGGATGTAGATGAAAAAAAGGAGAAAAATCACCAGTATTTCACAAATTGTAGCTAATATAAAGTAAAAGTCATCAATGAACTAGCTCAAGTGATTCAATCAAACCCATTTGCGACAAATGAGAAATGTTTTGAGACAGATCTCATCCTTGAATTCTTTTGTAGTCTTAATAAGAAAACCAACATTTATTAGTTTTAGTTCAAATTTGTGCTTAAGAGGAAAACATAAGGTTATGCTGAAATGTGACTCCAACATCTCAAAGGCGATCACCAAGAATGAAGTAGCTAAGTAGGTACTCATTATAATCTAATTTTTTAATAGAACTGTAAAACAACATATTATTTGTTAACACATTTTGATTATTTAATTTTAAACCATTTGTAAGACACCAAATACTAAGCCTACAAAACTGTTCTTGCATTTTACCAGGGTCTTCACTTGACGATATATCAGCGTATTATAGATTTAGAGGTTAGATCGTCAGCAAAGAGTTGATTATCGCAGAAATTGAAAATGGAAAACAATAAAGGTGCCCTCCCTGGGGACACCGGGGAAAGAAGGAAATCGATCAGACAAAAAACCATTTACTTTTACTTATTTTGATCTGTTTGCTAGATAGGAACTAAACAAAGACAATGAAGGGTCTTAAATTCTATATAAACGTAGTTTGACCATAAGAATAGAGTGATTGACCTTAACACCTGGTCAAAGGCAGTGCTGCAACTACCGGAAGTGCTGTGGACCCAAGCAGGTGTCACTATTAAATAATAATATTAACTTGTTCATCGGGAAATCGAAAAATACATTTATAAATTTGGTGGTAAAAACTATTATCTTACTAGTAATTCTAAATATTAATGTAATAAGTTTAGGTAAAATAATGTAAATAAGAAACCATTAACATAATATAGGTACCTATATAACTACAGATAAAATAATCAATAAGGAACCGTGTAAATTAATTAAAATTAAATAACTAAATATACAATTTTAAAAATAATAATAATAATACATACAAATTAAATAAATCTAATAAAATATGATTTACTTACTAATATTTTAACAAAACTCAAATGAATTACTAAACAATCATAATTCTATTTCATTTTATTTTTTTATTATAATTAATTAACATTGAAAATATTGAGTAACAAAAGCGCATCGTCTGTGAAAAAAATAATGTAATATTAGTTAAATGTATTTGTTAAATTTAATGATTTAAACATTTACCTAACATAATAACTACCTATACATCAATTCATCAATACTTATACATATATTATTATATAATCATAAACTTAAAATCACATTTTTTTTCAAACAATAATATGAATATTTGTATACATATGTTGATAATATTATTTTACTTTAATACCTACTTTTAATGATAAAATATGTATAATTTTAAATTGATGTTATTATATTGTTAGCCGATAGGTAGATATCTAATATTGATGAATACGTCTCACCTATTGTCAGAGTAATAAAATAATTTACAATATATATATTTTTGTATGTTTAGTATGTTTAGTATAGAGGTACTTTAAAAAAAATTAAAACGGAAACACGTTTCTAAACGTTATTTCAAATGTTGAGCTTCAAAGGCTTGAAAAAAAATGTGTGACTTTAATATTTACGATATATTCAACTGCTATAGGAATAACTAAATAGCAACATTGTGTTAAAAGTTCAAGATTTATAATCTAGAAACCAAAAAGTTCTCAAAATAAATCGATAATTTAAAATGCTTATAAATAGCTCAAAAACACCAAATTATTTTTAAAATTATAATATCACGAATAATCTTTCATAATTATGCAGATAAGACAACTTATTTTATTTTATTACATATTTTGTTATACTTACGTGACTAAACATTTCCAAGTTGACGATTTTGGTATTTGTAAACTTCATTTTTAACTGGTTGGCATTATTTATTGTCAAATTGAACAAAATCATCTTTTTACTTTTTAAGTCCATATTAGTCCAATTACTGCTATATAATGCAAAAATTATTGAATCTTTCTGAATAGTAAAACATCACGACATTTTAGATTAAATCAAATATATCCATATATGCAGAATTTGTATTAGTAATAAAGTCTCTATTAAGTATTTTAATTAAAATTTCTTTATAATAACACAAGCATTAAATAATGTATGTAACAACTTTATAATTACTTTTTCATTTATAGTTCCAAATAAACTACACGTCATAAATAGTTGGAAATTTATCAGAGGGAGTACGATGAATAGCTTAAATGACAATATTGAATCTGCATTATCACCTTCATCAAAACTCTATAAAATGTAAACTATAAGTAATTTATGTTTAGTGTTATATATTTTATATTTACACACATATTGTATGATATTATAATATGTATTAAATTCAGAAAATCTGTATTTTAATCAATTCAGACATAGGTAATTACAAACTATGATTTTCAAAAATAAAACAAGAAAATCTGTCCAAACGTTTTATTAATCCAAAATACTCAAACATGTCTGTTCGACACTGTAATAGTATATACACTAAGAATATTATTATGTTTAAAACGAAAGTGGTAAAGGGATCTCCTTTAATTAACCACTACAAATCTGACTATATAGGTGCCTAAGTTTTGTGATTTCACACTCAGTGATATTTAATTCTCTACTTCATAAAATGTTTTACTGTTCTTAAACTTATCGTTCTACATTAAAATTGTGTAACTATTGAAACTATTGTTAATTTATATTTTTAATTCAATGGGCATAATCCATTTAAAAAGAAAAAGAAAAAAAATAGGTATAAAAATTAAATTACAATAGTAAAAAAGGTGGGCAAGTGTATGTCGCTCTTCTGTACAGTAGGTTACAAGTGGGTCACTGTAATGGATGGTGTTAAATTTGAACTCAATGATATAATATCATTGTATAAGAAAAACGATTCTGAGTGAAAACAGTCAGTCAGCCTATGATATTACTAAGTATATTTGATAATATTATTGTGAATAAAGTAACTTATATATAACCTATTTAGGTGGAACCTTGTGACAATGGATTTTTAATTTTTTCATCTGCCTTTGAAATAATATACTAGGAGCCTTCTATTACATTTTAGAGCTTTTTTTAACTAACAAATAAAATTGTATTGATATTTATAGAAAAAAAACTAAAAAAAATGGAAAATGAAAATGTCCGTAAAAAGCTCAAAATAGGTCAAAATATTTAGAAAATGTTATAGTGTATAGAAAATTCTAATATAAACATTCAGTCAAAATTTCATGTATCTACGGTCATTTTAAGAGTTGCACCAAAAACCAAAATCAATTTTCTCGAAAACAGTTTTTGCGTAAAAAAGATACTGTTGAAGAAAATCTAAGCATTTTTCTGTCCTAAAAGGTGATGACAGACACAAAATAAAAAAATTAATTTAAAAATTAAAAATTAAAAAAAAACACACATCATTCTAAAATTAATACGTTCATCGTTTCACTCAGAATCTATATCTTAATGAATACAATAATTATTTTCTTGGAACATTGAAGAATTAGCTTGAAAATTTCTAAAATATCATATAATATTATATAGGTCGTAATCTTAAAGAATAATTTTAATTTAGTTGACTATCATACCATTGCAGCAATAGACCAAATAAGTACATGTGAGCTTGAAGCTATAAATATTTGAGTTAGCGTTATTGACCGGAATATGTTATAAAAATCATTTAACTTTCTGTAAGAAATACAAACAAATCAAATAATTATTAAAAAACTAACTAATTTTGAAAAAAAATGTCTGTACATTTCTTCCGAACTCGTTATTTTTTTTTTTAGTTAAAAACCAGAACATTGGTTTGCTTTGGGTTATTGAAATCATGAGCTATAAATTCATAAATAAACGAAAATATCACTTACTTTAGAACGTTTTGATGGTCTGTCATTATCGTTATTAAATCATTATATAATATGCCATGTTTCTCCTTTAATTTTATTGAATTACTAGTCCCTGTGAATATTTTACAATTATTATAAATACCTACACTGACTAATGTCTAATAGGTACCTTATAAAATATATCTTTATAACGATAATTAGATATTGATAGCAACACAAATATTTTCACAAAATATTATATAAATATACTTTAATATTACTTTTATAATAATTACAATTAATTTGTATTAAATAGTAAATAATAAACCTTGTACTCACTCATAATATCCCTCGTACGTATTTCGTGGCCAAGTGATTTGATTGTATTACTAATTGTTTCCAATTGGTAAGATATTGCGAAACATACCAAAAGCATAAGAACATCAAACACTATAGTAAAATATACATAGCAAATACTAATTATTATTTCGATAACATAGAATATGTAAAAGTTTCTGTTATATGTTTCATTTGATGCTATTAAATACAAATTGAAAATGTTCATTCGGTATTTGCTATATGAACCGTCAATATTTCTAATAGCAATAACAGATTTATTCATAATACATGGACTAAAAATCCAACAAAAAAAAGCGAATAACGCTATTACAATATATATGTACGTAACACGTATAGACCGTGATTGCCAGTTTTTAAACACATTTCTATCGTAGTTTTTGTACGAAATATAGTTAAAGCTTGTAACGTCAATGCATTTCCATATATCCTTGGAATGATAGAGGATATTGACCATTTTGAAACAGGATAATAGGAAATTACTTATGCATCCCATGTAGTACATTATCGCAATTATATCATTTCTTAAATATAGCAAACCAATTGGGAACAACATCGATATGGCGAACGTGAATGATACAAAAAACACAGTAATAATGTGATATATGTTGTAACCAAAGATTGAAAATGAACTTGGAATTAAAATTTGATACAAGCCCATAATTCGTGCCAACTTCATATTGAAAATGTATTGTTTTTCTTGTTTTGAATCCATTTCCAGTATTTATTCGGGTATACAAAAATCCCCTATCTACAAAAGAATAAACAACGTATTATTTGACAGTGATTGTCCGATTGACAGTATGTTAAAAAATCAAGTGAGTGGCAAATGAAGAATCTATATTAAATACATTAAACCTCACATGTTGGATGGAATTTAACTCTTATTAGGAATATTATATTTTAATTCATATAACAGAAATATTGTGCTGTGTATCACTGAAATGAATTAGATTATATAAATGTATGTTTGTTGCTGATATTACTTAGGTAGTAAATGTAACAATATAACATCAATTACCTTAAAGTAAATAAAAACAAATAAATCAGACAAGAAAAAAGGCTGAGGGCGTCGAGTTTTTATTTATTTTATTATTATTATTATATCGAATAGATTTGTAATAACGTTTGAGTTCACATACCTATAACAGTAGTATAACAATGTAACTTGGATAAATATGTTATGCAACATATAATAAAATAGCGTTCCTCTATACAATGAGACTACTTTGTACAACACACAAAAAATTATCTGATGACGGTTTAACAGCTCGTCCTTCTACACAAATGTGGCACAGAATAAACAAGTAATGTAAAATCATGGACAGTCATAGTCACTATAAGCAGTCTAGGCTAATATAATATTCAGCCGTCCCGACGTACTAGCCAATCCAAAGTTGGCTCGTAACATTAATAGTAAGCTATATGTGAAAAACTTTACCCTCTGCATTATGCAAAAAATAAATATAAAACATTTTTTCTCCGTCGCTCGCCGTAAATTCAACACAAATAAAAAATAAAAACATCAACATTCTAACTTTGACTCCTGGCGTGACCAGAATAATTAAAATAATCCTAATAGATAGACATACAATTAAAAAAATTCCTACTAATAGGTAAACCATCGCCAAAAAATAAATCTTACTGACAACTTACTGTAACAAATACGGTACCATTTGACATGGTTCAAAACAAAATAGAGAGTTGGAATAAATAAACCATCCCGTCTAAGAGAGTTTATCTTTGGGGACGGGTAAATTAAAACAAGCTTGTATATTAAGTAGGTAGGTAGGTAAATTTCACATCTCAAAATTAATAGACATTTAAAATTGTCAAATATTTAACATTTTGTTTTCTATTTGATGTTACTAACAATATTTTTCTCTGTAAATAACCTAAGAAAATGTACTACAAGGTTTCTTATATATTTTTCTTATAGCATTTTAAAATTATTGAAAATACATAAGAACAATTTTTTATAAGCTTTTAAAGTTCAAATGTTTACACTTTCGTTAAAATCACTATATATGAAAAATATTTTGTAGTTTAAATATCAATAAATACATCGTAGACTATTTTTTTGGTACTTAATAAAATGCCTGATTTTATGTCCACAATATAATATTGTGTAAATTTAATTTCGAACGTAATTTTGAAGATAATAGATAGTTTCATATAATATTTAACCAAATACTGATTGATAGAGAATTGGAATAAAAATTGTTATTAAAATACGAGTGAAGTTATCCACAAGTTTCTGTCGTATCGATACCTCGTACCTATGCTATAATAGTATGGAGACCTACGTTTTGGCATCGTTGAATAATATCAATATTGAAATTACTGGCACAACCCCACCGTTGTATTCCATAAGTCCAAAATAGTTTAATTATTGGTACTTTCAAAAGACGTTTGCTAAAGGCGACCAGTGGCGTAGCCAGGGGGGGGGCTGAGGGGGCTGCAGCCCCCCCCCCGAAAAGTTAAGAAAATTTAAAAATTATTTTATTATTATTTATTATTTTAATGGTCTATGTCGTCTATGATATTCGATCAAAAAGTCTTAAATTACATGTTACTAATTTTAAATTGTCATCTTTATTTTATTATTTTTCTATAGCTTCGGCCGTGCTAGTAGTTATTAATGCATATATTACTATATAACATTGTCCATAGGCCGGTTTCATGGTAAAATCTATAAATAAATATTTGTAAGTGATTAGCGACAGACACCCGACGGGCGACGACTGTTCTTATCTTTATGAATTATTGACTTTACACTAATCGTATAATGGAATAGATGTATAATTACAAACTAAGAATATAGATTTAGTAAACGCATTTGAAAGTGTATCCGAAGTCTCCAAGAAACTTCAAGATATTAGAGAAAATTCAAATGTCGAGTTTCATGAAATTTATGAGGGAGTAAAAAGTATTTCAGTTTTGTCAAATGTTAATGAAACTATGCCACGTATTTGTGGTAGACAAAAAAATCGAAATAATGTGCCTTTTAAAGATATTGAAGAATTTTACAGACGTACAATATTTATTTCATACTTAGATGATTTGCTTTGCTCACTAAAACAACGTTTTCTATCTTATAAAGATACAGTCGATTCCGCTTTATTGGGACACATCGGTTGGGTGTTATTTTGTCCCAATAAAGCGGTTGTCCCAATAATCCGAAATACAAAAACGAACATATAAATTTGTTGAAAAACTGATTTGTTTTATATATTTTTATTATTACAAATTACAAACAATGTATTATAGAAATTATTTGATACCTAGTACAAAAATAAAAACATGATATAACCTAATTATTTATAAAAATACATACATATAAATATTTTTTATTTTTTTATTATGCATTTTATCTTATTTAAAAAAAACTGTTGATTTTGATACTCCTAAAATTTCCGAAAGACGACATGTGTTACAGCTTATTTACAGCCTGGTAGCTGTAATTTAATTTTGTCCAGAATTTCTAATTTTTGAGCAAACGATAAATCTTTACGTACACGAGCCATCGTTGCTACACGCGACAAACACGACTGATGCACCAAATAAAATTTAACATTTATCACATTTGAACATACGATAAAAGATAAGATAAAATAAAGTTAAATAAGATAAAATGTAATGTAATAATCGATTACGAGAGTCCGTCACGATTGTTGAACTATTGATCTATTAATATACTCGATAAAAATGTCCCAATTATCCGGATTCGTGGCCCAAATAAGCGGTGAATGTTTACCCTACAAGTATACATTTGTTTTTGTAATTGAAGAATTGTCCCTATTAAGCGGTTGTCCTTATTAACCGGTGTCTCTATTAAGCGGAATCGACTGTACTATAAAGTCATTACAGTATGTATTGCCGTCTTTGGCTGTTGATAACCCCTTTTCGTGTTTAAAACCGGCTGCAGGGCCGCATTTAGGGGGGGGGCACTGAGTACAACTGCCCCGGGCGCCAGTATTTTAGGGGCGCCAACATTTTGTGGTCTTTACTTATGATTTTTTAAAATTGTATACTTTAAATTATTTTTATAACAGTATTATATAATATAATCTAGTATAATAGTATTGTATATATTATTATAGTATAATAATTATGCTGTTTGAAATTTATTATTTAAACAATCAATGTATTTATAGCAATATAGCTACAGCGATCGATAATTATTAATATACCTAGTTCCCAAATTTGTTGTGATTATGTCAATAGAACTGAAGATCTCTGAACTTCAGAGAATAATTTATTTAAGAGGGAGGGAGGCTATTGAGAGTGCATAGCCACTCCACTTCTCGATCCAGCCTCCTTAGTTGAGCAATATGTCTATTTGTAATTTGTCGGTGGTTTTTCCTGTGTCATTAAATAACTATTGAGAAAGTCGAAAAATTACCACTCTAAAGTACCATCTTGATCCAATTTTCTAAAAAGATAAGATACTATATTATGTTTAAATCGAAGCCCTCGGGCCCTCCTTCTGGTAGAATATGTTGTATACAGAATACAAAAAAAAAATAAACACCAATGGAAAACCACCGGCTTCCTCGCCCCGCTCAGAATCTAATAATAATATTACAAATAATATTCAACTTACAGGCTATAATAAATAATAAAAATATACAATATCCAGACTGCCAAACCGTCTCAAACTGTATGAAATAATATTAGAGTCT
Organism: Macrosiphum euphorbiae; assembly: GCA_949089665.1. Lineage (NCBI taxonomy): Eukaryota > Metazoa > Arthropoda > Insecta > Hemiptera > Aphididae > Macrosiphum > Macrosiphum euphorbiae. The sequence continues at coordinate 17,364,103 of CARXXK010000003.1, read as the reverse complement.
AAGTTAAAATTAATATTTAATATCCAACTATCATATTCTTATACATCAAGTATACCTACTCGTATTGAATCTGTTGGTAATATTAATATTATATTACAACCTATAGAAGATTTTGATGCCAGTACATATATACAGCATAATATTATATTTATTAGATAATTTGATTATAGAATGTACATTATAATATTATTAACGATACAACCTTAATGAGGGCTACTAAGCAATATTGACGGGGATTCTATATTACAGAACTATAATCTAAAATTGAATACTCAATAAAAAAATATAAAATTATTCAGAAATGTGGAAATATCAAAATATCCTTGGAGATCTTTATTAAACATCGTTCTTCTCATAAAATAGCAGTCTTTTTGGTTTTTTCGACGTTTCTTGTTGATAAAATGTTTTGGTTATCAGTCAAAGAGTCTAAGCATTCAATACAAGGTCCCTCGTGTGATTTATACACCAGTTACAACAAACCCAAATTCTACCAGTACAATATATAAACACGATTTCCACCAGTCACATAAATTAAATTTACACCAGCGTGTCGACTCTTAATAATGATATAAAATAAAAACCAAATAAATTACAAAGCATAAACGTTTATTAGTGTTAATGTATACACGATTACGGTTTTATAGCAATATTTATATATGTTTTATATATGTATATAGGCATATAGCCGGACACAAACTCTTGGAGCGAACTCGGGATGATCGTGCACGGTGACTTACTACACTGGCGCCATAAACGTGATAAGTGAGGGGGCAAAATAAACAAACTTTCAAACCGGTGCCCAAACACTCCTCAAAAAACTACCTATACACCTAATGGTGTATGTCGCTGTTAGCACCACAGCAAACCATTCGCCGAGCGAATCTCTTCACTCGGCTCCATAGTGAGCGACGTTTAGGTCTGGCGGCTGTTACTGTAGTTTCCATTTCTGCAGCATCTCCACGACCGCAAAGGGATACAATTTCCTGTAAACTGGCGGTCTCCAGGTCCAAAGGTTTTGTCAAACCATTTTTCGATTCTGCATCCCCAATTGACTGTGGTGCCACTTTCAGTATGGGACTAAACCGTCTAGGGTCGGATTCGACCGGCTTAACCAGTGGGAAAGTTGTCGAGACGGACAACATCGTGTCGATGTCGATAAGTTCTGCAGCGACGGGTGTCATTACTGCACTGTTAGTTGTTTCCGCATACAATGAATCCAGTGAAACGGTAATTTCCGTGGACGGCATAGCATCAGGTGCATCAACTTCGGCATTTGTTAGGAATGCCATATCGGGCATCGATTTACATAATCGTTGAGCCTTTGAAATCTTGACACTACTAACGTCGACCGCTATCTGACGATTTTCACGTAGATCACTGAAAACTTGCATCATCAAAGCGGTTGAGGACTGCAAATCGATCTGAACGTCTTCGCTAGCGGAAATTGGCATGTCGGGTAACGATTTATATCGTCGATGCAGTTTTAAACTGGTGAGATCATTGTCTTGAAACCTTTTAGGGCGATTTTGCCGGAGATCGTCCAACACCTGTTTCATTATTTCAGCAGCGGACTGCATTTGGGCTTCGGACGAATTATTCACTTCTGTGATATAAGACATAATGATAATCTGATATAGGATAATTTCAATATATAAGACAATTTTTCACTGTGTTATAATCAGAGAATGATGTAAAAATATATTTACTGATTTAATAAGAACTAAACAGTTATACGCTGCCCATAGTTACAATATTTGTAATGTTTTTTTTTAAAACCAGTCAGTGGGGCCCATTATTTTTTATAAATAAATAAATAAAATAATAAATAAAAAAAAATAGAGTGTGTTTGTAGTACCTTCGTGCAGGGGAAGTAAAACTTTTTCGCAGTTGATCGTATGAGTTGTGATGTGTAATAAAATATTAAATAGCATATTTGTACGTATTCGGAATCAGTATACCATTTTGTACATCTATAATATTATGTAAGTATTGTATATTAATTGTATTAAATTATGTATCGCTGTACACTGTTTGAATGTATAAACATTACATAATATGTGGTTTTACACATTATAATAATTCACATGATAATAATATAAATACTAATTTTATAATAATTATTTCAATATTTAAAAAGCTTATTCGTCGTAATGAGTAAAATTATAATTACAGTAAACTCAATTTGTGAATAAATAATATCATAATATTATGGGTATTTATGGCTGTGTACATATTTATTTAAATTAGCAGGGTAATATAACTATAGACTCACTCGGACGACTAAGTCCGAAAATACAAAATATTCTATTAAATTGTCATTTATAATTATATAATGTTTTCAAGAAGTAATAAGTATACATTACAAGGTATGATAAAAACTAGTACCTAGCTACAGTACCTACTGTTGGATAACACCAGTGCTACGACTATATACTACTATGAACTTGTATAACTCCGAAAAAAATTTTTTATTGTCAACCATAATACTGCTCCGATATCAATTACTTCGAACATATATTACTACGATATTATATTATATTACTCCGACATATTTGGATCAAGTAAAAACCATGATAAATAATATTAATAATATAATTTATAAGTTATGTAACCAGGGCCGGTTTTAAGGGGGGGCACCGGTGGGTAATTGCCCGGGGGCGGCAAAATGATCTCAGATAAAATAAACAAAAAATTAATTTTTTTCGTAAAGAGAAAGTCAGAAAGATTTCTAAAAAAATGATAATTATTATTTATTTTTTAAATTCACATATGCATACATTTTTTTTTTACCTATATTTTATCATTTTAAATAAAGAGAAATAAACGTTATTAACTAAGTAGGTACTAGGTAGGTACCTAACATTATTAAATATTAGTGGGTTTATTTTTACTAGTAAACTGTAAAACTAGACGTATAGTATAACTGCGTTGGCCCGTATTGGCAAATCAGGATTATCGATTGTACTTATTTACTGGCTACTAAAATACATTTGTGTCATTTCATATTATACAACTTGCTAAACTCTTTATGTCAGTGACTACGTACTCCGTACGACCGTACATAATTATACATAAGTAGTGTACTACTACTAGTATGTATAAGTACTACATAATTTAAATCTCAATAAGTGAACTAATATAATAGAAATAAGAGTTTACTTTTTTTTGAATTGTTATATAAAATAAAATATTAATATTATAATTATATTATTTGTAATAATATTAAAACATTCAACTTTATAATTGATATTGTAAGGTTGTGCCAGTTAAGGTAGGTACACTACAATTACACAGTTTAGGTTCACTTAAATTACATTGCAAATCTGCATACAATTATTGGATATATTTATATGTTTATATATTTATACATTATATATATAAGAATTGAATGCAGTAATTTAGTCATAGTGGCAAGTAGGTAAATAATAATTAATAAGTAAGACTAGATAAGTTTAATTGTGTCATAACAATTTTTTAGTTGAAATTATACTTTAATGGAGCTAAAAAGAGTCAAAGCTAGTGGTGTATGCAATGGTAAGGAGGCAAAAAAAAAGAAGGAAAAACCTAATGAAGTTATAAGAAAAACAAACGAAATAAATACCATGTTTAAACTTAAAAGAGAAGAGCATAGTGAGAAAGTAGAAACCATAGTTTGGAATTCAAAGTAAACACATATTTAGTGATTTGTGATTCTATAATAGAAGAATCAACAAGTCGAAAGTTATCTTACGATAATGTCATAACAAAGTATAGTTTTTTTTTAAGACTCACAAAGATAAAACCATCAGAAGTACGTGTTTTAGCTGAACATTTGTACTCAATGTATACAAAAGATTTGGATGTAACATTTATTAACGAATGTGTTCATTTTCAAAGTTATATTCAAAGTATGAAAAATTCTCCATCAACTATAATTGATATGAGTTCTATGTTAAAAATAGAAGGATCAGAAGACATTTACCCGTGTGTTAGTATTGCTTTGCTTACACATGTTTTTATGTACCTACTCCCTGTTCAAACTGTACCGCTGAACGGTCATTTTCAACTTTACGCTGAATAAAAACTACCTAAGGTCAACAATTTCTAAAGAGAGATTAAACTTACATGCAATATTAAATATTGAATCAGAAATAACAAAACAAATTAAATATTAAGATATTATAGATCATTTTGGTGATATTCAATCAAGAAAAAAATTGTAAAATAAACAATAAATATTATTATATTACTATATTATAGTACATATTATTAATTGTATATCATTCTTTATTATTTGAATCATGGAAGATTCTAGTTAGATAGTACCTAAGACCTAAGTTATAAACTAGTTACTCATGTTTTTTTTGTATAGTTTACCTACTGTTAAAAATCTAATATTGGAATGCATAGGTACCTAGTTAAAATTGCTAAAAATTAACTGCAAATTAAATTTCAATGAGAAAGGGAAACATAAAAAATGAATTAATGTTATGCCCCCCCACCCCAAAAAAAATAAAATTTAGCCACCACTTCTATGGTATTAAAAAAAATGTGTTGGAAAGGGGCGCCATAAATATTGTGCCCGGGGGCGAAAAATCCCTAAATACGGCCCTGACCGGCTGTTCAATTTCATGAAGACGATTTACCAGGTTATCAAGATATTATTGAAGCTGAATTTACATTATGGCAGTCTAAGTGGAAAACAGTTGGGCCAAAGTTCAGACCATTAAATGCAATTGAAACCTTAACCAACTGTGACAGCAATATGTTTCCAAACATGTATCAACTCCTTAAGTTAATATCAGTACTACCTGTATCGACTGCTACTGCAGAAAGGAGTTTTTCTTCTTTGAGAAGACTAAAAACTTACCTTAGAAATTCAACTTCAGAGTCAAGACTTGTCGGTCTCGCACTACTATCCATTCATAGAGATATTGACATTTCAGATGATCAAATATTGGACAAATTTGCTAACAGCGGAAAGGCTCGAAGGTTAAAATTGTCACTTTAATTTTTTGTAAATAAATATTGTTAATTTTTTTTTATTCATCATATTATATTCATGTTTATTAAATTCGAGTTTGTTTTATTATATAAAATGTTATTATACTAAATTATGTCCAATTGAAAAGAAAATTGATTACTATTTTTATTGTTTTTTTAAATAAATAATACAGGTAAAATAATTTATTGTATATTACTAAACCACCGCTGTGTAAAAAATTGATCAGCCCCCCCCCCGAAAAAAAATCCTGGCTACGCCACTGAAAGGCGTGCTAAATAATAAAGCGTTCCTTGAGGTTTGTGAAAAAATTTATTTTTTGTATATAAGTTCTGAAAACCATAGAGAGTAGGTCGTACGTTAGGTGTTTTTTTATCAAATTTTAATATTGAATATCTGAAAATTCATTTGAAGAAGGGATTATTTACTACATTCTGTAGTTGTTTTTTGTTGTAATGGCAAAAAAATATGTTTGTTAGATGCGTATCCATTAGAGACCTTGGCCAATGGGTAATTTTTGTGTCATTTAAACGTAGTTTTTAACAAAACAAAGCATTTTAACACAAAGTAGGTAATAGAGCTATGTCAGAAACGGAAGCACATCGCTTGGTGTGCAGATTATTGAATATGGTATAGACGTACAGTATTCATTGAGAAAAAAGGATGTTGACATCAAAAATAATATATATTATGATATATACCAAAGTTTCCTAACTTTGCATTACGGTACACGAGGTACACTGTCACCATAATATGATTAAAGTAAATCATGGTAGGTATACCATGAAATGTACAGTGTCGGCATGAAAAGGTTGATTAAATTGAATAAATGGATGACAATTAACAACATTATTTTAAAATGTACAATGTATCACAATATCACAGAATATCGCAATATATTATGAGAAGACGGAAAAATGGATGCATGACAGGAACCGTAATGACGTAGTGTAACTAAAATATAGCCTGATTACAACCTCATTGAAAATATTATAACTAATTATTGCTACATGACTTATTTTAATATTTTAATTGGTACACTTGGTTTGCTTTGCTTTTCTCCACTTGTACAGGTTTGTTTTACACAATTATATGCACATCATCAATTGAATATTCATAGTCACATCCTTAGCATCATATTTTCTAAGTCAGAAAATGTACATGCTGAAATTCTATTTTCTGTCACTTACATAAACTTCTCCTTGAAAATTGGTTTACAGGCAATGGTAAAACTATATACGCCATAATATACTGTATAGGCATTAGGCGTATATCCATACTATAGGTATGACCATAGCAAAAACCACACAACCCAGGCAGAACTAATTTGCTCATACAAAATACACATTTTCCTCACCATACATGTTGAATGTTTATGTTGCATAATATTATATAAATTAACAAACCCTGTTGATCAAAACCATAGGTATTTCCATGAATTATCAAGAACTTCCAAACAATTATTACTAAAAATATATTAATTTATAATACACATCATTTCATATAAAATATTTTAAATATTAACATTGAATGACATACATATAAACAAAAATGTGATATATTTTACCATTATATAAAAATAACTATAATTTTAATTAATCGTTCATAAAATAATGCATAAAAAAATATTTTTAATAAAATAAAAATAAAAATATGAAACAATAAAATAACATTTCTTTAAAAAAAAAATTTACAATTATTTATACTATAATTATTGAACACATTATAATCATTTTTTGTTCGGAAAATAATTTTAAAAAAACTAAATGGATTTTACATACATTACATAAATAAAAGCCTAACACTATATAATAATTTGAAATAATTGGAAATTAAAAAAAAAAAAAATTACATTCTGACAACTAACAAGCATACAAATACAGTGGCTATAAAATAAATAATTGGAAATCAGAGGAAAAGATATCAGATCGTTTGACAATAATATTATATTAATAAATAATAGAAATTAATAACAGACTTAACATCTAATTAGTATTTGGTTAAAATTGAACTTCTATCCAAATAATGTTAAACAAAATAGCTTCTATAATAGAAACAAGTGATTCTAAATTAAAAAGATATGTAATAATATTATGATGAAATTGTAGAAATAAAAAGTTTCAAGACAGTAGTTATTCTAGCTGATATGTTGTATATATTTGATAAGATATTACTTATATTTACCTGATATTATATTATTATTTATAATAGATCAACATAATTTAAGCTACATTAATAAGTAAATAAATAGTCAAATAATAATCTATTTTTAATTGTATCATAATGGACGTTGACTGTTGAGTAACTTTTCAATAAACATAACATAATAAGCTAATATAAGTGATGGTAAAATAAATCCCACTAAGCACAATCGCTAAAAATTTTAATATAATGTTTTAATACAATACTTAAGTAAAATTAAATTTTAGTTATAACAGTACATACTACACACTGTTATTTTTTTCATTGTATACTATTAATCAAAGATTATATTATTATATCTACAATAACAAAAATCACTGTAATTAAATTATATTTCCTGTTTCATTTTAAAAAACTAATTCAACATTGAATACAAATCTGATATGTTTTAAATATTTTTTTATAATTTTTTTACAAAACCAAGATACTTTTACTTAAAATATTAAAATTGTATATGAGATCTTATAATCAACTTTTATATTTCTATATTATTTCAAATTTCTATACACATTTTTGGTAACAAATAATAATATAAATATTAGTCAATCGACTATATATTTTAAAGGTACAATTGGTTAAGTTATTTAGGTTACAATAAAATTTATAATTTTATTCTAAAATTGATTATTTGAAAAAAAAACATTTTAATAGGTATTATTTTAAATTTTGTTTATAAATTTAAATACAAATTTATAAACTGAAAGTTATTTAGGTACTTTAATATAAAATATAATTTATATTCATTAAAAAAATGTAGTCGAATGACCAAATTGTGTTACAAAAATATGTTTTCAAGATTTGAAAAACATTTAAAACATTTATTACATATTTATACAATTAAATACCTAATGAAAGTATACATTAAAATAAAACAAGAGTATGTAATGTATTTATACGTAAGCCCATTCAAATAGCTCAAAAGTGTTGATAATATATAATACGAGGGACGTCCAGAAAGTAAGGTTACCACATGTGTTAAAAATTGAAAAATGGATATATTTAAATGAAATTTACAAGATAAGTGTCAAATCATGTCATTATTTATCTACATAATCGCCATTAAGATCAATACATTTTTGAAGCCTAGGGACCAGTTTTTGTATACCCTCGTCGTATACCTTCCGCTCCACCTCCCGAAGCCAATTTTTGACAGCGTCCTGGACCTCCTCGTCATTTGAAAATCGTTGTCCACCCAAAAACTCCTTCAATTTATTGAAAAGATGATAATCCGATGGTGCCAGGTCCGGGGAGTAGGGTGGGTGAGTCACAATATCCCACCCAAATGAAACAAGCAGGTCCTGAGTGAGACGGTATGAGGTATGAGGTCTAGCGTTGTCATGAAGGAGTGACACACCACGAGTCAGCATTCCTCTTCTTTTGTCTTTGATTTTTTTTTCCAACTTCTTGAGTGTCTCACAGTATGCAGCTGTATTTATGGTGGTTCCTTTAGGCATAAAATCGACCAATAATAACCCTTTACGATCCCAAAAACGGAGGCCATGATCTTTCTTTCTGAAAATTTGACTTTAAATTTTTTGGTTGATGGTAAATGGGTATGGCGCCACTGTAGAGATCGACTTTTTGACTCGGGAGTATAGTGACATACCCACGTTTCGTCACCAGTCACAATTGAGTCAAGAAAAGTTTCACCCTCACTTTCATACCGTTCAAGAAATTCAAAATATCTCACACCTATGGTAGGTGGAGCGATTGGAGGACGAACCGTTTGACGCATTTGGCTGCTGTGACGACATTTCGTAACGGACTGAGGCGTTAGATGATTTGTTTTGATCGTTAGAAAATTCTCTACATGATAGTGGTGACAACTATAAAAAACAAAATTCCCTTCGTCCTATACAGCCCTTGTAACCTTACTTTCTGGACGTCCCTCGTATATTACTCGACTTAAAAGATAACTAATAACAATGTTTTCTTGTTAAAAATATTAACTAATTTTTAAGTTAAATTTCGTTTTGGGAGCCAACCTGATGGCTTATAATTTATATGTATTACATTAATTGTAATTTAAAACTATTAGGTTAAATAAATTAATAATATTTCTGTTTAAAGCGTGAAACTATTATAAAAAAAATATTTTAAGATACCTACTTATATTCAGCATAAAGTCAATAAATTAATCATGAACAAAATATTTATTAAATAACTAATTTAATTCAATAATTATTGAGCATAATATAAAAATAGTTCAATAATAAGTTATGTATAAAAATGTTAAATTATTTTGGTTTAAGTTAGGGAACACAATTATGTAATGTTTTATATCAAATGATTTAAAAAAATAAATGTTTGTATAGAATTTTAAGTATCACACAGCACAATGAATCATAACAAAATATTAATACTTGGTTGAAATAAAATTACTTATAGACAATATTTAAACTTAATACAAATAGATTTACTTTTGACATAAAATATTTGCATCTTTTCCTGGACGGATAGTTTACTAATATAAATTCTAATGTATAAAAACAAATTGATGGACGGCATAATAATACACATGGAATATAGCTACCTATGATAGAAAATAGAAAGCACCTGTGAAGAAACCTAAATCTACCACAACAGCAAGTGAACTTGTTTTTTCACTAAAAAAAAACTATGGACAGAATCATAGGTGCAAATATCCCATAATATCAAGAATGGATGACAAATTTAGCTCAATATAAAATGTTTAAAAAAATACACTAAAATAAACTATTGTAAAATCAATTATAGCAGGGGTGGCCAGAAATCATCCAAAATCGACCAGTCAATCGAGAAAACTGTTTGCCCACTCCTGAATTATAGAATAAAATTTAAACCTGAGTTTGTGGTACAGGTTTTTCATTTATGGCCATAGGATGATCTCGCATAGAAGCTGCACTGTTTGTTCTCAAGGTGCTAGAAGATGCTGTCTTCCTGGGTGAAGCATTTAATGTCTTAATAGGTGCATCATGATATTCATAAATATTACTGGTTACACTACGATTATCAATGCCTTGATGACTCATTGGCATTGGCTCTTCTCTTACGACTAACACATCACCGTTATAATAACGATCTTTAGTTCTAAAAAAAAATAATTAAATATACATTTTTTGTTTTACATTCTCAATTCTTAAACCAATTCAATTAAGTATAATAAAAAAAACTTACTTCTTAGCGTTACACCAAAGTATGCAAAGTATTACTGTCAGAGCAATTAAAATCATATTGAGACCAGATAGACCCCAAAATGCCACTTGAATTGGAGTCTTAGGTTCCCACCAGAACTAAACATAAAAGAGTTATTAAAAACAAATACAAAATAATCTTGTATGTACAAATACATAAAGTGAGCAGGGGGTCACTAAAAAGAGTATCTACATTTTAAAGCAATAAAAAATAATTTTATTTTAAAAGATTCTATACAGAACTAACATATCCAAAAATGTTCAAGAATTGATGACAAAAAAAGGTTATATTTCTGAAATATTTATATTTTAATTTTTTTTTTTTGAACCAAATACTGGTATTTATAAATACTGAGTACTGACTACAGTTACCTATAAACTATAGTATCAATCAGAATACGATAAAAGGCACACGACTCAACTCTCAACAGATGACGTATAGACAACTGTAAATTGTTGTCTGTCTCTAATAGGGCACGGGCACAAATATTAAGTACAATTTTTTTTTAATAAACCGGTATTTAATTTGTTACTGGTAACCAAAATTTTTTGGAAGCGGTTATCACCTATTGGTACCAATCGTTAAAACCTGTGTTTTGAATATAGTACCGGTAATTTGTTACCCTTAACAACAGGACCGGTATCTAAATTTTTTTCGGTTAATTTAGTAACGGTTTCAAGCCCTGCAGTTAATTATTTAACAAATCACTTTTGTTCTGCTCAAAACCTTAGAATATACTATAAATCACTTACTTCTGTAGTCGGAGGATATGTTGGTACAATAATACCAATAACAGTAGGTAAATATTCTGACCAAAATGCCGATTCCATTTGTCTATAATTTTGTTTTATAGTTGTATTATATGTTGAATTGATATTCAGGTATTTGAGATCATTTTTAAATGCCATATCAAAGTGTATACCTAAAATCTGAGATTGACTTGGATTTCTAAAACAGAATAATTTAAGTGTTATGAATCATAACATATGATTAATAATTATATCCTATATTACAATAAAAGCAAAAATTTAGCTTCAAATATTGAAATATATTAAACCTTAAGTTTTAACAAGAATAGATTAAATAGTTGTATAACAAACAAAAAATTATTAAATTTGTAATTTTTATTTCAGTACGTAGTAAATTTTTATCCAATTCTATATATTTTAAATGTAAATATTTTATGTAGAAAATAGATTAGTGTTTTTTTTTAATTTGTAATCAATATAAATTAATATCTAATATATTTAGGTAATTTAGTAATATACTTTGATTTTTGTTTATAACTATAATAATATATTAATATATACCTGGATAGATTATATTTATCAGACATTAATTTATGTAAACTATCAATTAAAGAAATAAAAAACACCAATCTATTACCACTTATTTTTTTCGGTTTATAATTATTATAATAAATATAATGCACATAAGCAATAGTCCTTTTATATCCATCACATTAGTGTAGATGTATCACCCTTAAAAGTAAAGGAAATAACTACATGATTTTAATTAGTTTAGTTATGACATATTTTTAGATTATATATTTAATATTTTAAATTCAGCGAAATAAATAAAATATATTAAGTATTATTAATGTATGGAAGGGTCAAGGGACTATATTTTAGTGTACCATGCCTCCATGTCCGTATATGACCGGAGGACGCAAATGCAATGATGCAATGTTGTTGTTTAAAGCTGTATTTTAGATTCTGAGTGGAGCGATTAGTTTATTAATTTTACAATTTTTTTTTTTGTATCTGTCCAACTGTTTGGGGCAATAAAACCATAGAACAATAGCTTAATAACCAGAATGAAACAAAATATACAAGTACATATTTTAAGTCTTTGTTCGTCTTGGGCGATTGTCATTTACCATAGGTTATTTATAATTATAACCTAATGTTTTTTTTTTTTTTTTTTGTGTGTATGTCTGTCACCATCTGTAACTGTTTGGAACAGTAACTTCGATTTTCTTCAACAGTATTTTGTTCGATCAGAAAGTAAATCTAGTTGGTGCATACAAGAGATATTTTTGTATCAGTGACGGCTGCCTAGGAACCTCACGGTATATTAATTCTATGTGCACAAGTTACACACACGAACACACATAAAATAATACAAATAATTTATAAGACTAAAGTGAGACCCATCAGACTGACTTTGGGCACTGAACAAGTTACAAGAATAAAAATGTTATGAAAGTATTAACTATAAATTAATATACTATAATTATTATGGCATAAGGAGAATGGATATTTTAAAGGTGACTTTATTAGGTATAGAAAGAGAAATGTATTTGTCGGTCTATAATGTAAAATATTAATGTTATAATTGGAAATTGATTATTTAAATAATAACATACCCATAAGTTGCAAAATTGGTATAAGCCTTCATGAAAAAATGACTCATATTACGATCATTGTCAGTCCATTTTCTTTTATCCACAACTGGAATACGAGGGAAAAACTCTAAAAAAATAACATAATAAAATTAATATTTAAGAAGGCTTAAAGAGGTATAATATTATAAATAAAAACAACATACCACTATCCATAAAAGGTGCACCTGTCAAGAAGTAATATTCCGTGTCGTGTGAATACAGTCTCCATTCAGGTAAGGGAATACTCGTTACAGTGGTATTCAAAACATACATATAGACTGGAACATCTTCAGCTACAAGTAATTTGGACATTTCATCATGTGGAGCAACAAACAAAAAATCTGACAACATCTGAAAATAAAAAAAATAATATTTTAAATTACTTAAAATGTATTACTCATTATTTAATTTGAAGCGAGCTAAAATAATCATACATTTATATACTGTGTTCTTATTGAATCTGGATTAATTGGATCAGGCCAATATGTATATAAGTATTTTATAGCTTGGTAAACTCCAGATGGATTTAATGTATAATTATATTGAAGAACAAATTCTTTAACTTTGTTGTTGAAGAACTCTTCAGTTACTGTATATGTTTTATTATTATCTGTTAATTAAAATGGTAGTGTTATTGTTAAATAATGATTCATAATACATAAATAATTAAGTTTTATAATCTTACATAATATGTATGCTGCTTCTTGAGTGGTGACACCACTCAAGTATCTAATATCCTTGTTAAAGTGACCTGACTTAATAGCAGTTTTTACTGATTCGTTAATAAAATGCCAATCTGACTGTTGCCAACCATCATACCAATCACTTTTAGGCACCAAAAATTCATTGTCAATAATTGGTCCCCAAGCATTAAAACCAATTTGAGGCTAAATAAATAGAATAAAAACAATTTCAAATTTATTTATTTAAAAACATTTTTTGTTTAATATATTACTTTAAAATCTGATCCGAGTTCCAAAAAACTCCTACCGCGTTTCAGACAATCAACAATTTTCCACGTAGATTCAGTGCTGCAGCCAATGTGAGCTGCAAATACTTTAGTTGTATTTAAAGCCCTCCATCTATCTTTTATAAGTGCCCAATCTGCAAGAGCTGAACCACTCTATAATATAAAGTACATATTAAAATTAATATAAACTTTAACCACAAAAATAAATCTAATACAAAAAAATTACAAAATCTATTATGACTAATAACTAAGTATGAATGAAAAATATTATTTATTTATTGATATATTAAGCAGGATTCCATATAAGCCATTACATATGACTCAAATAAATTGTTTTTTTTTTTATGACCCAATTTAGTTATTAGTATAATGTTCTATATATCAATAACTTATGAGTAATGATAAAAAAAATACTGCAATCAAATAAATTCCGTTTTTTTTGTAATACCTGAGCCCTATTAATAAATTTTAAAAAATTACTTTATATTATAGGTAATATTCACTATTCAGTATACACATGACACATCTAATAGTAATATTATACTATTATTATATTTCTTTGCTAGTTTGTAAGTAATTAAATAAGATTGAATTAACACATTTTGTTACCTGGGCAATAACTTTGGATACCATAAAACTAGTTTTAGGATTAACCATTAACAATCCTGCTGATGCAGCACCTGCATCCGGTCCAAATAAAGTGATTGATTTACGATCACCATTGAAAAACTCAATGTTGTCATAAACCCAACGTAGAGCCATAGCTTGGTCCATAAGCCCATAATTACCAGGGGAATTGTCATCACACGTGCTCAGAAATCCTTCAAAATTAAAATATTAATTCAACGATTTTAAAAATTGATTTTTTTAATTACCTAAGGCTCCCAATCTATAATTGATAGCTACAACAACAACGTTATAAAATGCGGCCATCATATGTCCATGAAAAGAATTTGATGATCCATGTACAAAGTCACCTCCGTGTATGTAAAACATGACTGGATACGGTTTAGCTGGTGCCACACCCGTCTGTGTAACCATACAATTTAAAAAGACCAATACATTTTATATTAAATATTGAACAATTTATTGCAATAAATAATAACTGAATATTTTGTTTACCGATGGCATAAATATATTTAAAAATAAACAGTCTTCATCTACTTTAGGCACGCCTTTGGTAATACCAGTGTAAATAGCTGGCTGTGGGCATGCAGATCCAAAGTCAACAGCTTGATGTAACTGCCAACCTTTATGGGGTCGTGGTGGCTAAACAATAGTATTTATATAAGTATACTATAAATAATTTTACTTCATAAGTACAAGACAATTGGAAATAAAACATACACGAAATCTTCCTTCATTAATTGGTGGAGCTGCATATGGTATGCCTAAGAACACAGCTACTTCGGCTTGTTTTCGCTCAACAGGTGTTTGAAATGGTCTATAACCGTTCTCAGGTAGAGGGTTGTCATAAAGATGCACTTTAAATCCCTGAATTTGACCATATTTTGTGGATACAAATACGTCTCTATCTAATTGTTTTGAATCGGTTCTCTCTCTGCCTTGTAAATCTGGTCGCCACCGACCCAGTATCCCAGGGAGCAATAACATATCGTCACCCTAAAATCAATAATTAATCAGTTAGTCTGTCGAAGTAATAGCAGAACTTCAGTAAAACATCAATACATGTAAGGTAAATTTATTAAGTACAAAATCATGGTTGACACTCAACACTCACAGGATAATTTTGCCCATTAGGTCGATACGATGGGGTTCCAGGACGACCCGGTTGATTGTACGGCAGCCGATTCTGGTAGTTGTTCTGTTGGCCATATTGGTCTAGTATAGGGTTGTAGGGGTTGGCCGATTGTGGCAGATTCCGATCGTATGCCGTCTGCAAGGGCGGATAGTTTTGGCCATTATATGTTTGGTACCTGTAATCCTGGGCATTTGAAAGGGCGACCACAGTCAATACGAGAGAGATGGACAGGGCGTGACACTGAACAAATAACATAACAAATTTAGTTGTTTCGATCACCAGAGAAACACTACACAATCAGCGGACATCTGAACTACAATAGACCAATTTGAATATTATACACATAACGATCTCACGCAATTTAATAACTGTAACGGATAATCCGCTAACACGGAAAGGATCGTGAGAAAAATATATTAATTGCGGTTTTGTGAACGTTAAAAAAATCAAAACTCTTTCATATCCTGTATTTGTTATTGTCAGGCCCATTTGCGATTTGCCTTCTTCTTAACATTTTACGAGCCGGAGCAGCCAACAATTGGTTGATAGTATTGATACTATCACGTCGTTGTTCTGGTCACACTGATAAAACTACTGAAGAAACTATGAAGAATAATTTATTATTTTATTATTATTGAATTATTATTGACCTGCGGACCAGTATTACATTATTAAATAAATTTTATTCTGAGTGTTATTGTAAATTCTTGGCCACCAAAATTCTATTATGTCTATGACTTGTACAAATTATGATTATTTTTAATAAGAAAAAATACATAATATTATATATGTTTTATTTATGAAAACTAATGATGTAATAATATTTATTATAATACATGTTATACTTACCATTATATTCATATCATAAATATTATTATGTTATTTTATACACATAATTTTGTAGTTATTGGGTTTTATTTTTGGATGGTAATAACATTAATTCAATTAAGATTAACAATCTCAAAACAAATTTACATTTTAAATAATTAATATATATTATGTTATAAACTTTATATAAATTCAGAAAAAATATAAATCTTATTATTTTAATCTATTGTAACAAATTTTAAATTTTAAATGGAATATTATAAACAGTAATTATCATATTATACATTCAAATATAATATGGACATGGGCAGTAAACTGTTAAAATTTACACTGTACCAAAATAAATTAACAATATACAAAACAAAACAGAATTGAACAATGATATTATTCTAAATTTAAATGTTAGTTCCTAATCAGCAAATAACAAATATTTGTTCATTCTTCCATACTCAATTTGTATAGTTATGATAGGCTTCAGAGCAAACCAATTTGTTCCTTGAATGTCAGAACTTCAATTCCTTAATGGCTTGAGGGAGATCTGGAAGTTTCATATCCTTTAACTGTTGTGGTATATTCATATTTTTCATAGCAGACACAGCTCTAGATGGTGCACCAGCAAGACCCGCCTAAATAATATTGAAATTAGTTAAATACCGATAGTATTTTGAAGTAAAAACTATCAACAATTCTTAATTGATTAAAGTTGGTCATACTTCTTGTTTCTCCAATTTGTTTTGTTCTTCTATTCTTGA
Organism: Macrosiphum euphorbiae; assembly: GCA_949089665.1. NCBI lineage: Eukaryota > Metazoa > Arthropoda > Insecta > Hemiptera > Aphididae > Macrosiphum > Macrosiphum euphorbiae. Next base: position 17,347,048 of record CARXXK010000003.1, on the reverse strand, counting down.
AAGTATTTCAGTCATATTAGTTTCTAGAACCATTCCACCCATTACTAGTTCATTTAAAATGTAATGAATCTATAAAAAAAATTGTTTAGTTTTTTAATAAACTAAATTAATTAAATCTATATTCACTAACTGATCAAGGGTCCTAAAGAATCAAATTATTATAACCTTAAATCTTGGTATAGATACCCAGTTTCAAAAAAAAAAAATTATGTTGTTAAATTTATAAATCTATTAATTTAAAACATCATAGCTAAGTTTTAAATTATTTTCACAACACAACAAAAAAATATATTGGAGGTTTATAGTGCATATTTGCATATTTAAAGATTTTGTGATCTTAGGAGCATATTTCTTAAATACTTGTATTGTCTCTATAGTTTATACTCTATTATACTGAGAATATTGTTGTATCTGGTACCATTATAAGCGATTTTGAGTGTATTTAAACTTAGAATGGGAAAAACATCAAATTCACTTCAACAAATATTAAAAAAATACTAAAACAACATTATAGAAAAGAAGAAAATGAAAAAACACTGTTTAAAATAATGAGGGTTGAGTTATAGACAGGGTTATTACAGATTTCATAAATTTTTTTACAGTATAAATAATTGTTAGTTAATCAATTATAATATTACCTTGTCGACGTGAAATATAAGATCCAGCTCACAAACGTTTTCAAAACATTTATCGAGTGTTTCAACAAACACTTGAATTAAATCAAGAATACCAAGTTCTGATTCTGACGAATCTACACAAAACACAAAATACAGTGTAGCATAATGACGATAAATCAGTTTGTAATCTGATCCTCCAATGAGACTGAAAATTAAAATTAAATATTCTTAGAATAAACCATAATGAAAATTGTAAATTGGTAATTTAATCATTAAACTTTAAAATTACCTTCCACCCTCAAGAAAGTTGCAAACATTGTCATCTCGTTTAGAAACCAACTGAAATGTTTCCTTTATAATTTGCTGTTGCATGTCTTCATTCTATTTTCAAATATTTTAATGATTGAAAAGTTATTATGCACTGAATATCTTATTTTTTAATTAGTTAAGTAGATACTTACAAAATATTGATAGAATTTAGAAAGTCTAGGCTTTCCGTAATTGTTAAAGACCAATATTGCTTTGATCATAATTGTTTCTTATTCTAAAAACTTTAAAGTGATATTTATGTTAATATTAATAAAATAATGGAACAAATTGGAACATGAACAAATTATTAAGAACTGTATTATCATTTTTTATTGAATAGGAAATGTTTTACTAAACATTTCATAATAACATTAAACAATCCAATTCTAATCAGAAAATCCAGACATTAAGTCAAATAAAATAAGTTCAGTTCAGAGGTCAGAATACTCGGATCTCGGTTCTGCTTATATACAGAAGTAAGAAAATACGAAATCCTAATGTGTCTGAAAAAAAATGGTAGGTACACCTATTACCTACGTTTTGTTATAATAAATATTATGTGAGTATCACCATGTATCACTTTGTGGGAGTATGTGACATGTGTTATCACTTATCTATATTTATCAATTGAAACAGTGTAACCACTTCTGTAAAATAAACATTTATAGTACAAGCATTTTGTATTTTAAAATTTATAGTAAATTTAATTTTTATTATTCAGTTATTCAGTCTGCAAACGCTCAAAAATACAAAAAGTTGAGCTGTTGAGCAATATAATAGATTTATATAATATTATATTTATAAATAGGTAAAAACATGATCAAAAAAATGTTGGCATAATTCTAGTTTAGCTCCCATGCGATTTTTGAATTTTTATGTTCTGAGCAGTGAGCCAAGCGATAAATATATTGTTTTTATAATGATATAATATTATGTTTTATTTTTTTTGTGAGTCTGTGCAGTGTGAAGGGCCGTATTTGGGTTTTATAAATCCTTATAAATCTCTCTATGTACACCCCCCCCCTCGGCCCCTATGGTTTCAGGTATATGTTAAATCGTGGCCGATAAAAAAAATTAATTTGACTAATTTCTTAAAAATTTAAACTTTTAATTTTTGCAAAAAAGAATTGTTATAATATTTATGTTTTATATTTTAGCATATTTCTGCATATTAATAAAACAAATGCATATTTCATCATTTTTTATTGCATATAAATCCTAGCCCTAATTAATAATTATGATACATCGATGTGAAGGCACAGCGTCTGTGTGTGTATTCTGCAGACATTTCACTACCTGCTCCACAAAATTAGGTACATTTGGATTTCAACGAGTATTTGTTGACTACATAACGCTCCTACTTTTAAATAATTTGCGGTTAGCGTCAACGACCTGCCATTTTCGATTTGCAAACTGTTGAGGACAGCCGACGAGAGTATGTTACCACAGTATATATAATATATAGATATAATCAGTACAATTTAAATAAGGCATGAACATGGCATACAATAATAATATGTTAATAACAAATAAATGGTATTGGTGGAATCAAAAACTTCACACATACAAAACATTAATATGATGGCTTGAGGCAAGTGGTGGACGTTGGCATAAAACTGTACGAAGCCGGACAAATAACGGCAATGACGGCGAACGTGCACTAACTGCCGCAAACAAACGGAGACGAAAAACTTCATTTTCGTACATTGACGAACTTGAACGAACTCGGACCAAAACGGACTAATTGTCCGACGATTTCAACGGGCGTCGCTGGTTCAAGCGGCGAACGGTGGTAACTGGTAACATATAGGCGGGATCACTGTGGCAGGGGATGAGGTCGAACTTTGTGGATATCATTCCAGGTCAACAAAACTCTGGCAGAAGCATATCCTGCGCGCAGCGTTGACCATGGATTTCCACATGAATCTCGTCGACCTCTTCCATAACGATCTGCGACGATCACGCCGTGCAGGATTTTGCTGAATTTCAGCTGCCGCCGGTGGAACAGACTTCACTGGTCCGTACACAGGCGAGTGAATGCTCAGCTCTGCGGAAGACCGGAAAATTACTGCATTTTCTAGCAGCGGCCGTAACTGCAGTGGCCATACAGTTGTAGCGATCCTGTGGTCCACGGCCAAGTCCAAAACGTCCATCATGGAAAGACCATAATGTTGCTGCAGGCATTTTAGAGTATCCGTTTGGTCGTCTGTATCCGCAGTCGTGAGAACAGGTGGCACTGGTGGTGAATCCATCTTTACTACTACCGGGTTGTTCACGGGCGAGTCAGTGGAGAGTTCTGGCGTCGACCGGAAACCCTCTGTAAGTCCACTACGCCGTAACGGAAACCCGTCAGTAGTGATCCTGCGATCCAAGGCCAAGTCCAAAGCGTCCATCATGGAAAGACCATGATGTTGCTGCAGGCATTTTAACGTATCCGTTTGGTCGTCTGTATCCGCAGTCGTGAGAACAGGTGGCGCTGTAGGTGAATCCATCTTTACTACCGAGTTGTTCACGGGCGAGTCAGTGGTGAGTTCTGGCGTCGACCGGAAACTCTCTGTAAGTCCGGGCCCTAACGGAAACCCGTCAGTAATGTTCTTGCGGACATCGGCCAAGTCCAAAGCGTCGATCAAGGAGCGACCCTCGTCGGCATAATCAGACGATTGTGTGCATCTAGAAGATCCCATATCTGTCGTGTATATACGAAGTTTGAACGGCAAACAGAAATTACAAACAGTTTTTTTACGAAATAATATATCTAGGACTGTCGCTAACGAGTGATAAACATGTAATGACGGATTTCAAATTATTATTATAACAGTCCTACAATATATAAACAATGGTTTTGTAGTTTCCCTAGTTTATATTGTGGCCAGCTATAGTACCTATGTAGGTAGCAATTAGATACAAATAGCAGTTACAATTAAATCATACCTTAACAATAATCATTTTGATGAATACAAATCTATATAGGTACGAATGTTCTTAAAATGATACCTATACTGGTTTTAGCGTAATCAGAATACTGAATATCATATCACATTGTAACATGATTTAGAAAAATCTTAACTATAAGTTTATAACTAGATCTTTTAGATTTAAGTTATATCTATTTAAAAAAAAAATTTCCGTAATCATACATCATAGACAAGTGTAAATTTTCGTTGATTAAATTAGTATAAAAGTATTACAATGCGAATAATATTTATAATACGCTAAATGTAATTTATTACAACTTCATTAGGGAATAATATCATTGTAACAAACACATAAATCTAAATAAAAAAAAATTATTTTATTTTATTGTAACTTAATTTGTATGTACTATTAAATAACCTAATGGCTAATGGATAGGGTGGTTGCCATTCGTCCCGGTTTTAACGACATGTCCTGTTGTGAGAAAATAACTTTAATAGGTACTTTTTTGTTCATTAATTAACCCAGGGCAATTTAGGCTATTGCTTTGGTTTTTAACTGACAACTGTGGAGGAGGGTACTGTAGGTTTTGTAAACACGTGTGTTTCAGTTTGGCAGAATTTTCAAGTGGGCATCCGTAGGTATCTGCCATGCTTGGGACCACCGTGACTGCCCGAAGGGATGTGCCGGCCGGGGCCGAGGTTCGAACCGGCGACGGTGCGAGTCGCAACCGACGCCTTAGTCCACTCGGCCACTCCGTCCCCCACTTTAATACTATATTATTTAATAATAACATATAGAATAATATTGTATACTGGATCATTATACGATTATCTTATTAAGTTAGGGGAAGGATGAATGAACATACTGAACGAGGCATAATGGTGTGTAGAATTAATTTTGATTTAACTAGTAAGGAATTTTATGTAAAAATAAAAATATTATAATTCTATTGAAAGAAACTCATTCAAACGAAAAGCATCGATATTAGTAAATAGTAATAACTAATAAGTAGTAGTAAGTAATTACAATAGTAGAAGTAGTAAGTAATTACAATAGTAGTAGTAAGTAATTACAATAGTAGTAGTATAACTAGCAACTAGCAAGTAAAAAAATGTATTAGCTAATAGATATTTAAATAAAAAAAGCGGGCAAGTAGATGTAGCTCTGCTGTACAGAGTAGATTACAAGACGTGTTCACTGTAATGCATGGTATTTAATTTGAATTCAATGGTATAATATCACTGTATACGAAAAACAATTCTTGAGAGACGGTTTGTCAGTCAATGATATTTTGTATTATATTTACATTGTTATTACTTATTAGTAATAACAATAATAACTAATTACTTATTGGTTATTATTAATATTTAATACGGTAGCCAGTAAGTTGAATTAATATTATACAATTACAAAAAAATAACTAAAATCGTTAGGTACTCTTGGTTATTTAGTTTACATGGTAGACGGAAAAAAAAACCAAGGAAAAAAAAACCAAGGAAAAAAAAACCAAAAAAAAAAACCAAAAAATAAAAAACCAAAGGAAAAAAAAACCACGGAAATAAAAACCAAAAGAAAAAAAAACCATGAAAATAAAAACCAAATTTTTATATTTTGCTATATTAATTCATATTTCATTAAACTTAAGTTTTAATTGTCTACTTAAAAATTTTGATCAATAATCCAACTGCCCAAGTGTTCTACCTGTTAAATATATATTAATAATAATAATTATAATAATAATAATTTCAAATAGGTTAAACTGTTTAAAAAATTTTACATTTTATAATTTTTAAATACGTTTTAAAAATTTGTCCAATACAATAATAAAAGTAATAATTTAAAATAAGTTTCACGTTTTAAAAATTGTCAATACAAACATAAATCAGTCAAATACATAGTCAATACAAACAGTCTACAGTCAAATAAAGTAAAAATAATTAAAAAAAATTAACATTTTATAGATTTTAAATACTTTTTAAAAATTTGTCACAATACAATAATATAAGTAATAATTTAAAATAAGTTTCACGTTTTAAAAATTGTCAATACAAACATAAGTCAGTCAAATACATTATAATACATAGTCAATACTAACAGTCTACAGTCAAATAAAGTAAAAATAATAAAATAATAAAAAAAAATTAACATTTTATAAAATATATAAAAAGACTGTAATTTCGGGGGGCAGGCTGCCCACTAGGCCTACCCCCAATATACGCCACTGACGATAGTGTTCAACAGATGGAACACCTGGGCAGTTGGATTATTGATCAAAATTTTTAATTAGAAAATTAAAACTTATGTTTAATGAAATATGAATTAATATAGCAAAATATAAAAATTTGGTTTTTATTTTCATGGTTTTTTTTTCTTTTGGTTTTTATTTCCGTGGTCTTTTTTTCCTTTGGTTTTTTATTTTTTGGTTTTTTTTTTTGGTTTTTTTTTCCTTGGTTTTTTTTCCGTGATTCAGTTTACATATATGCAATTTCATCCAAATTTGAACATAAAATAACTAAAAGAAACTGCGTTTTTATATTTTTTACATTTTTTCGTTACACAATAACCTACTTTTGTGGAAGTCACCTAGAACCGGCGATTATGATGTTGCAGGTCATGTGGGACCAGCTTTAAAATGTAACTATTATAGCGATAACTAAATCGCAACGGCGACATGCTAAAAACCATTATACTGTCACTAATGTCAATATTGTCCGTGTTCTAAAAATATCAGGTGGGGAAATGACTGATATCGATAAAATGGTTGATTGGAAAATGTCATAGCTATCACATAATATGTTTATCGTAATATTTGGAAGATAGGGAATGTCTATAGTTAAATATATGAAATATTTCAATCGAACATTAATTAAACGTTCATAACAATAGGTCAAAACACAATACATATAGGTACTTGTCCGTATAACCATTCTCTAATATATATCGTATTTAAGGGGATTGGAAGAGGTGGTTTTCTGCCTTTGTCTAACACACGTGGAACATAGAAATTAAGACTTTTTTTCATTCCAACGTAGGTACCGTTTGATCTAGTAAAGCGATAAGAAAATGAATGTGCTTAATATTAAAATTATGGCAACTCATTATTTTTTTTTTTTTGGTATAGGTACTAATTTTGTTTAGAAATATTTCCAGCCCACTGAAAAATACATGTTGTGTAGTAAAGTATTTGTTTTCCAGGAAACAACAGGCCTAGGAGGATGCTACAGTACCTACCCTACTACCCTAGCACCCCTCCCTCTGGATCCAAGTATGCTAGCTATGTGCCTATGTCGTACTGGATTTCCACTGTATATTTAAAAATTATGAATTATAAATAATAATTTTTAGTTTCGAACTTTTTGTCCACAATTTGGAGTCTACCAAAAGCTTTTTGATTGATTTCCGTACCTACCTATAGCTTATTTTATATAAATAAGCAACTATAGGTTTGTGTTCAAATTAACCAAAAAGTGGTTTATCATTTCTCACCTACCGAAATCATATGTATGATTAAAACACGAAAAATAGTTGAAAACGAATTAAAAATAGAAAGAAAAAATCCAATACCTATATGTTTAATATAGGTACCTAATAAAGACATAAATACAATCTAGTAGGTACCTATAACTACCTAAGTTGTTTTGGATAAAGAGCACACTGTTTTAAACAAATGTTTTCTCTTATTCGTTGATTACCATCTAAATATTAAAATATGTAATATGTTATAATATATATAAATTTACCAGCTGTACATTTTAATTTGTACCAAATTTCTCAAACATTCGGCGTAGAAGTCTGCATAAGTCACGATATAATGCGCAGTAAAAATAATTGTAAATTGTAATTATTAAATAGTTAACATAATATATTATATTCTCCCAGAACACGAAACATTAAATCGTGTTATATTAAATTATCTCGATTTAACGGATGCACGCGTAGTATAGGTACAATGGGTAGCTTCTAATACCTATATAATTCATTATTATTACTTATTAGTTATTAGCTTTAAACGACACAATGTCTTCGAATAACTATTAACTAAATAATGTATTTTTATTAAATAGCTATTTAATGATGTACAGTATTCCGAATTATCAGGCTTCCGGTCTCGTCAAAATACAATTCAAACAGTAATGTGCAAATCGTATTGTTAGGTAGTAGCCGCAGCAACAGTATTATAGGTAGGTCCTATGTATTATGCTACCTTCTTAAATGAATAAATGCCATATTATTGTGAGCGCCTTTTTAGATCGTTAAAGGGCAACGGTATACAAATACTAACAATTACACTGCTCCGATGGTAAATGGACACGGAAATGCTAACTGTCCAAATAATATCTCTCACGGCTCACACATGCGAATACATTATATAGGTAAACAGGATCCACAAGTGGGTTTGAGGAGGGGCGACGTTAAAGCGAGAAAAGCTATTAGTTTCTCATTAGCGTAAACATTTTGCAGTACAATAATATAATATAATTGTAATTATATTATTTCCTGTGCGATGTGTCCATTATAATACGGGTCTTCTGTTGGTGCTCTGCTGCTTGCTCATCGGGGGTAGCTCCAGTCCGACGATCTAATATTATTATTGTTACCTAGACATCGGTCGTGTGCAGTACGCTGGACGGTTATTCGTTTCCCACCGAATTTTCTTACGACGGTAATTTCACCGACAGACGTTTTTTTCTGCCTACATTTTTTATTTTCACTCCGCGAATCTGGTCGTGATAAATTGTACGTTTTTTATTTTTAACTCGATAATTATACGCACTATCCGTCTACACCATGAACTCGTCAAAGAATTCGTCCAGCAACAATAACAACAATAGCATGCAAGATTACTACATAAAACGGCAAAAGAACAACGAGGCGGCCAAGACTAGCAGATTAAAGAAAAAGGAACAAGAAATGGAAATCGCCAAGAAGAAGCAAAAACTCGAGATTACTTACGTAAAACTGCAAAAACAAATAAACCGTATGCAATCGGTCCGTGCTTAAAAATGCAATTTATTCAAGGTATGACAATTAACTCAATTATATATAAATAAGTACCTACGTTACTTAATATTATTTTCAATTTGTTTAACCAACATTCGATGTATATATTATCGATTTGTCGTTATTCAATCGTTTATGTAGATTATTAAATAGTTTCAAATAATTTTCTTGAACATATAATTATTAGGTAGGTATTTAGGTATTTAGTATATTTAATAATATAGATTATAGGTAGTAGTTGAATTAAGTTTACAGACAGGATTATAGCCACGGTAATCAAAAATATCCCTGAAATAAAATTTGATAGTTTATACCTACAAAATATTAAAACTAAAATAATCTTGTAAAATCATTTGATTTAATAAATTTGTCATTACCTACACCGTTTTCTTATATCGTGATGATGATGTTAGAACTTAGAACTTCAAATGTTATTAGCCTGCAATATTAATAATTAAACCTTATTTAATATAATATAAGTTAATAAATAAATTATGTAGTATTATTATTACATAGGTACCCTATATATACAGGGTGTCCCGTGAGGATTTACTCATTGCGATATCTCCTGAAATAATAGAGATATCGTAATTCTGTTTCTTATTAAGACTCACAGAGGTAAGCACTACAAATAACTAATTTTTTATTTTTTTTTTATGTTTTGGTAAAAAAGTTAAAAAATTATTTTTTTTAATTAATTATTTAAAAAAATATTGAAGATTGCCATTTTGTAGAGTTCATTTTTCTGAAAATATTGACGTTTCAACATTTTAATTTCATTAATTTCCTGATTTTTAATAATTTTTTTAATTAATAAGTAAAACGGCAAAAAACCGGTTTTTGTCCGGGCGGCGAGTCCCCCTCTACGGCTAATAGGTAAATCCTCACGGGACACCCTGTATATAGTCATATAGATACTTATTAAAATAAAACATAATTTTTTTATAAATATTTCTTATCTGCATAGGTACGACCGAAATAAAATTAAAAGAACTTTGTACCAGATTAGTACCTACTTATTTGGAAAAATAATTATTATACCCAATTTTTAACTCAAAAAGACAAAATATGAGAAAATGGTGTAAATGTGTAATAATTACTTATTAGTTCATTAACTAAACATTTTAATTTTATATTTTAACTTTCTGTATGGGCAATTTATCAAAATGTTTTATATATTATGCATAATATTTTTTATACGATGGAGTAAATATTAACAATTTGATTAGTTTTGACTCTTATAATATATTTATGTAATTTGATTTAAATGTCCTACGGAGGAATGACGTTGTAATATGCAGTTGATGCCTTGACGGGTTGTAATATTTCGATATTTAGTGACTATTTATGATATAGGTACACAAAAATAATAATAAATAATAATATTAAATATGAGCCGCTATCTGTGAATTTACGTCTTTCCTCCCGATCATATAATAGGTACCTAGGTAGATATTACTTATGATGACGTAAATATAGGTACCTTTATTTATGTCATAACTCATAACTCATAAGGCATAACTTTAAAAAAAATATTTTTTTATTTCTTTAAAATAAATTCACTGCCCCGCGAAATGTCAGGTACCTGCTCCCGGAGTAAGTACTAATGTCTTATAGTTACTATAGTATAAGGTACACCCAATATCCCCCGCTCGTTGCACCAGCGGCGTATCTACTGACCAAATTTTCTACACAATACAACATATTATTACAACATATTGTATATAATAATGTGAATATAATATAATATTATGTGTATACTGAATGTCTATTAAAAATTGTACATCCCCTCTTGAAAAAATCCTAGATACGCAACTGCGTTGCACCACTGACCACTGTTATGGGTGATATAGTAGTAAATAATAGACTCATCAAAGGGTTAATGTGCGACATATATTTAAAGTAAATAATAATTATATTTTAATATTTTTTAATCTTTTCATGATCCGAATCCGGTCCGCAGAGTGGAAATAACTATACCATCAAAAACATTTCACTTTAATGCTGATTTTTTTTTTTTTGTTATTATAAACTATAGTCTATGTAGACCTAAAATAACTTGCTAAACAAAAAATAAGGTTTTCTGGACCTCGAATTTTTTTTTTTCATATCACCGGGACCACCTTCAAAACTAATTGCCATTTTCCAACCCCTAACCTATAAGCCATTGTAGGTATATTGTACACTGCCGAGGATATTAATTAAATTCGCTAATGTTCACGAACAATATAAAAATCAATCACATCAAATCATTTACTAGGTACCTATATAATATGAAAACCGCTCCATCGTCCTGTGACAACACAAGCTTCTGTTTTTCAAATGATAACCTTCCTCTTTTACTGTAAATTATTTAGTTTTTGAAAAATTTGATGAAACCTAATTCAAAATTAGAATGAGTTTAGTTCAGTGGCGTCATTTGGTGGGTGGCAGGGTGGGCAATAATTCCCCTCCTCCTTTGTTTTGGGCCTTCGTATAGTAGCTTATAGGTAATATGTGTATTAATTATTTAGTCATTGTTATCTCTCAAAAAAGGGGTATTTATGCCTATGTTAGTAACCATATCTTAGATAGGTAACCGTAATAGTAACTAGTAAGTATAAATATATAAATTATGTAAGAAGGCCATTGGTATGGAGATAAAAATGCAATTGTAATATAATATGTAATTGTTAGCGATCAGTTTTTTTTTCAGATTTATTATAGGCAGGTCAAAAATGTTGCCCCCTCTCAAAAACTGATACGACGCCACTGGTTTAGTTGATACTCACTCATTTATTAAAAATAAAGTTAGGTATTAAAACTACTCAAACTTAATAACCCACTCAGTTATATTTATACTAAGGACTAAGGAGTACGAATAATAGGCCTTAACAATGGTTTTACAAAATTATAAATAATAATATGTAACATTAGATCCAATATTAAATTATAGGTAGACACTTGAACTATTTTGACAAATAAATTAGGTACAATAAAAGTTTATAAATTAATATTAATTATACAATTTTCAAGTAACCATAGTCCATAGCCCTTATATAGTTATATCTTCTATACTCATTATGATTTATTGATTTATCATGTGTCTATGAATTATCCTTAATACACAACGTTAAATAATTTAAAAACTACAAGTTCTAATTTGAATTTCGATAAGTTAAAACATTCAGGAAATGTATACACAATAATTTATAGTAGAAGATAAGGGCTAATCATTTGAAAAACAAAAGTTTATATCTCCATAGATCACTCCTTAAGTAGTAAAAAGTTCTTAAGAATTTGAAAATATGGATTTTAAGTATATGGGATTCATTTAACATAAGGCATTCATTATTTCAAAAAGTACTACGTTTTTGAAATATATATTTTATATAATCTTAAGTAGGTAGTTGGAAAAACAAAAAAAAAAACACGAAAAAAATATGTAACGATAAAATAGTAAAAATGTTGTTTTGTAACGACCAAAAATTAATTGAATGAAATATTTTCAGAAATAGTGTACTATAAATAGAATACTTGAATCATTCCGTAACTAAAAATTCTAAAATCAGATTTTGAAAACTGTATTATTGTAGAAAAAAAGGGATGAGTATTCTTGAGTAGATATTCTTGGACCTGTATATGTCGATCAGAAAAACCATTTTAAAATCAGTACCTAAACTCTAAAATATTGCATTTCACACAGTTTGGTAGATATCGGTGTTTGTGCTTTTGGCCTTTTTATCTATCGTATTATTTACCAAAATAGGTAGTTACCAAAGTCGAATGATGAAAATATTTAAAATACTATACTTATATTAATTACCTATCAAAATATTAGATCAGTAGCCAGTAGGTTTATTATCTAATAATACATTAATACAAAGTAATATATACATCATTTAAATTTTCCACCTGACTTTTCTGATTACAATATGCCACCATGATCATTAATTGAATTATTTTATATATTTCAGAATATACGCAAGTCCCCAAAGTTGTCGGTAATACTAGATCACATTACTGGAAGTATAAAAATAAGTAAATATGACGTTCCCTAGTCATATGGTTTTTTTTATTATTAATTTTAATTGATTTTATGTACACAAATATTTATAGTAATAAATAGGTATAGAAATTATGTGCACAACTATCATCACCATAATGTTTTTATTTTATATTAACATACAAATACACGTGTGTTATAATTTACAAAATTTAGTGTACAATGCTTCTACATTCTAATCACAGCTTAAACACATTGCACTTATTGTCTTATTTTTTTTTTTTCATATTTATAAATTATTATTTAATCACTTCTTAAGTTATATAGTATAATAATATGACGCATTGTATTGTTGTGAAATTTAATTGAAAAACACACCTATATATTTGAATTATTTGAGAATTTTGTAAACTGTAAGTTTTTATTTATTTTTTTATGCATTAAATAAAATAACTTTTTCATTTCTATGTATCTACTTTTTTTTTGTTCACTTAATTGCTTAAAAAATATAATACATAAGCAATTTTATAATATTAAGTATAATAGCATAATAGTATACTATTATAATATGGGTTTAATCTTTAATAGGTAGGTAATAATATACCCAAGTGTTTGTTTAATACTTTGGCGGAGTCACTTACTCACTTTGGTGACAATAATTTTGTCGTTATTACTTTATATTTTATTAATTATCTTATGACAAAACATTTTTTAAATTTAGTTAAACTTTTACGGTAGGTAACGCAGACACTTCAAATTGCTGACACATCTGAACATTTTTTCCAAGTGACACATTGAGTGTCGACGACCATCTGTTGTGTCAACAATATAAAAATGTGTGATCATTATAATATTCAGGCACATATACAAAAAAAAATTAGGGGGAGGGATTGAACCCCCAATCACCCTCTTTATACGTGCCTGATTATATTTATACAAATAGTATTTAAAATGGTTTTTTTACTACACTGGTTTCAAGTAGGTACCTAGTACCAAATACTATATACGATCGTATATAGTATTTGCTAGTACCTACCTTCATTACTGATAGTGACAACCTCCGATTAAATTATTTTTTACTTTTGAATTTTAACATGGTTAGCAATACTTATACCATTATAATTAAAATATATACTTACTGTATATTTAATCAATGAATATATAAAGCAGTATTCTGTTTAGGTATTAAATGCATTAGGTATAGGCCATAGGGTAGGTACCCCAGTACCCCACACATATGTCTACATATTTGGCTCAGTATCTGTGGGTTTAGTTATAGTTTTAAAATAATAATTAAATAGTAAACACAATTTAAAATTATTAACAAATATTTAATTAAAAAGTAAAATAGGTACCATAAGCACAGAATAGATGAAATTTCATCTATTCTGTGCCATAAGTATTAATGTATTATCATTTTATAGGTATTAATACTATACCTACCTACTTACATTATGACTACAATATACATTTTTTGGATTAAACTATCATATAAATTAAGTACATAGGTAATATATAATATTGAATATTGATACATCTTTATGTCTTATACAGGCACATTATTTTAGATTTTTGAGTACAGTGAATTTTGCTTAATGTTCGGGACCAAACTTATTTGCCCACATTAAGCGGTTGTAAAAACTGAAATTAGTTAGTATACATTGGAATTAGGACCAGACCATTTTGTCCATATTGACCATAATAACCGGTACCTACATTAGGCTGAATTCACTATATTATGAGTATAATATATTTATATATAAGTTATACAATGTACATTTAGGTTTTGGGTACATAATATATAATAAATAATAATACTAATTTCCTGAATGGCAACGTTCAGTTAAGAATAAAATTAATAATTCTTTTTGTAAGAGAATAGTGTATGCTTGAAAGATTCTCTACAATGTCAAAATGATCTACTCCATTTATTCTTTCTTCTGTTACATCCAAACCAAGTTTTTCCAGAAACTATAATACATAAAAAAAATATAGATACCTATCAATGTTATATACTAGTTCGTGGACATGCAGTATCAATAGTATCATACACTTTACTAGTTTATTTTTATTTAGTATTTACTTAAGTTATTATTAGGTATGTTTTTACTTTTAGCAGTAGGGCAGTTTCTACCTACTCTCAAATTATAAAATAAATAATATGTAGGTATAGCCGGTATAGGTAATTTTAATTTGTTTATTATACTAAACACTAGCTAGTATTAAAATAAAAATGTAACAATTAGTAAATGATACTATAGCAAAGAGTAAAATAAAAATAACTTACTTTGGCAAACTGTTTTGATTGGAAATGGAAAGCTGGAGAATCATTTTCGCCATAAACTACAAGAATTTTTAAACAATTCTGAGCCGTTATATGTGTAAAATCAAGTCCATATAGATTATTCAGTGGACTTAGTTCTAGACAAGTGTTCCTGAAAACAAATATACTCTTGAAATATGATTATATACAACAAAATTGGTTTCTAATTATTCAAATAATATTATTTATTGAGATAGCGTCCAAGTGCCAGGATTAATATATATTATTGGAATAACTAATAACACAAAATTGTTTATTTTATACCGTAAATTACAAATTATGTATTTATGAGCGTAGGTACTACTCATTTAAATTTAAAAAAATATTTGTAATACTTGTTCAACTTCAGTGGTTTATTTATAGAAGTCTCCAATAATGGATTAAGATCAAATATACCGCTGATGAGTATAAATCCTTTAACGCCAATGTTTTCATTTACTTCAGGATGTATCATAGATGCAGCTAAATGAGCACCTGCTGAATGTCCTCCCAACCAAATATTTCTAATTGCAAAAAAAAATGTATGTTTATTATGTATTATGTTATATAACTATATTAAAATAATAAAACAATTAATCTAATTTAAATTACTTCCTACTAGTAGTTAGATCAATAATTATACTACAATATTTAAAATGTGCATAATTTAAAACCACGAGTATTAAAGAATACCTATTTATATCATTAATCGTGTTTAAAACGTAAGCCAGTGCAATATAATTAGGTTTTCTTACTTATATTTTAAAGAATCCTTTAAATATGATAACATTTGATGGATTTCTTCAACTATATTAAAAATAGTTACTAAAAAAAAAAAATATGATTTAGGTACAACATTAGATTAGTAGCTGATTTCAGATCTTTAGATTCTACCTGAACTGAATCTGAGCAGTGCAATAAATGTATTCATTTTATAATGAGATTTATTTTTGTGTGTCATCACCACTTGGAATGTTAAAAATGCTTCCTGTTATAACTTTGGGGGTGGTGTTTTGCTAGCAAATTGGATCTATCCGGTACTTTAGGGGATGGGGGGTGGTCAAAATAAAAAAAAAATCAGTATTTTTCAAAATAACAGAGAAAAGCAAAAAAAAAGAAATTATAGAAAAACTAGCATTTTTAGTTTTTACACAAAATTGATTTTCTTATTTTGTTGCAATTCAAAAACAAATAACTGTAAAAACTTATGATGTTCACTGAATATTCAAACACATTCTAGAAATTTGCTAGACTAAACTGGTATAAAATTATCCCACATTATCCCGCACCGAGATAATGAACCATGTAAATGATAGGGTCCAAACATCCTTGTGCATTATTTTTTTCACACTGGTTTAGTCTAGCGAATTTCTACATTAACTATAAAGTATTGACACAATTTTTTTAGTGTATAGTAGGTATTTTTAATTTTCAATTTAAATAATATAATATGATATAACTGATATAAGTATAATATAATAAATGCTATATTTTTGGTTAAAATTAATTCAACCTTTCATATTAAAATAAATTACTATAATATCAATAAAAATATATCTCAAATTATACTTAGTAATAAAGACTGTCTTAGCATAGAATGGTTTTTCATGATTTATCGTTGAATTCAAATTTGACACTTCTATTACAGTAACTTACTTGTGTCATTACCATGACAAAGTACACTTGACAAAGCACAGCAGGGCGGTTACTATTTTACCTACTTTTATTTTAAAACCAACATAAGTGACAGCATAATAAAATGTACCTTTTGGTGCGAGATCGTAACCAGGTACAACCACTCGAATCCCAGCATTTACTAATGGTTCTACACAATAGGCAGAAATGTCTTTGTTTAATTCTTGCCAATATCCTCCATGAATATAAACAAAAGTACAATCCGAAGAAATCAGTCCATCTTCATAAACGTCTAACAGCTGTTGGTCACCAGATCCATATCTTATATTTGTTGCTTTACAATATCTGGATTTCTTAATTTGTTCGCTAACTAAAAATATTTGAGGTAAGTTACATAAATATCTGTTTTTACAAAAATATATGAGTTGTTTATTTTTTTATTTATTTAGTGCTTAGTTTTACGTACTTAATTTAACTATTTCAATATGTTTATTGACCACTATATCTGGATCCATTCGTTTACACCATCGACTCGGCGAGTATAAAACTTCATTACTTTTAGTCTAACAATGAAAAAAAAATATTTATATATTATAATATACCTAGTTGTAAACAATAAAGTAAATTAATTTTGGTTGTACTTTTCCGTCCATTTGCTTTTAGATTTTTAATGTTTTTTTTATAATAATTCCAAATTTATGTTTTATATTCACTAGTTGGCTTTACAAGCTTTAATAAATAATACAAGTCTTGGAATGAATGTATAATACTGTCACGTAACTTAACACTTTTCCCATTACTATATTAGGTATATAATATATAATTTCAGAAAACTTATATAATGAAAAATGAAAATAATATAGATCAATTACTTGTTGGTGGCAAATTAATAAATATTAGGTTTCAGCAATATGATACTATTGATACTAGTACCAGCTAGGTACTAATACTTTAGTCTGTAAGATAAAATGGAGTACCAGCTGCAACACTAGCATGGTAATTATCAACCAATGCCTATGCAAACATTTTTGATCCACTAATTCCTAATCCATTGTTCATTGAACATAATGTTCGTAATTCGTAACACATAAGTGAATTAAATAGCTTAAAAATACTCAAAAATAAAGTAAAAAATATCCATTCATATATAACAATCATTTTTCTATTTATTATTTAAATAATCTGATGATTTTAATTTGTGAGCAAATAAATATTTTGAAATTTGATAACTATTTATTAAGTCAGACAGTCAGTAATATAATATAATTTATCTTTATGACACTTAAAATTATAACTACATTTGTAAGACGGAGACAACACATGCGGGTATAGCGTCCTCTTAAATCAAAAATTAATAAAAATATATTAAAATACTAAACATCATAATTTATTAACTAGGTATAACTATTCTCTAATAATTTTATATTTTAACAAGCACAGTCTCATTTTTTTTTTTTTTACATATTATCAGGTTGTTCATATTGAATATAAATATTTAATTATAAACTAATTGTATTTAATATCAAAAAATATAATATGCATAGGGTTTTAGTAAAAATATAATGTTCTTGATCAACAACATTTCTAATTTGTTATTTTACATGTATTCATCTATAAATTTATTAAGATAAAATCTTAGACCTTCAATACTTTCATCTCGGCATGACTTCCCATGTTTTTCGGCAGATAACAAATACTCCTTAGCTAATACAACTGGTACTCCAATTAACGTTGATAGTTCTTGTGCACTTAATGATCCACTTTCTTGTAATGCTTCAACAGTTTTTTTCAATACAACAGACTCGTCACATAAAGATGATTGTAAAGCTAATACACCGCTATCAAACTTTCTTAGTTTTACAGGTGAAGATTGATCAGTATTCATCATGTAACACGCATGCATTAAATCTTCGGGTGATAAAAGATCTAGTCCTCTAGCCCTATTTACCCGACAATAAACCTCTGCAAGGGCCATTGTACCACCAACTTCTTCTAATGAAACTTGAATAATTTTGATTATTTCTTTACAAAGTGTGGTATAATATGCATTTGAATCTGTGAATGATGATCTAGTAACTGGGTCATCCACACCAAGACCTAAAAGGTATGACTTGAAGCGCACAGTTTCATCATCACTAATAGCTCCTTGTTTTTCTTTAATTTTTTCAGAAATGTTTTTACTTAATGATACCATATCTTTAGCTGTAATCATAAGTCTGTCTAAGTCCTTAAAAGCATCTGTAATACTAATATCAGACGCTTTTTGTTTTTCATAAATATTTTTTTCGATCCCTCCGATTCCTGTTCTAATTTGACGGGTAATCTTGCTAACAGACCACTTTTTTTCCGCAACAGTTTTCTGAAATACATCAAAAAACCCATCAGGAATTTTGTCCTTAAAATCAAGTTTGATGTACTCGCCTTTGGCACAAGAAACAGGGCCTGGATTTGTATTATCAGAGGGTAATAAATGAACAAGAATAGTTTTAGTTTTTGAACCAAATAAGGTGTCAGTAACTGCAGATTCAATGTACACTATGTACCGGAGCTGTAAAGACAACCACGCATCGCCAGACATCCAGAAAAGATGAGTGGCAGTTAAGATAATATTACCACGGTGAAACGAAGTTTTGTAATTGCCATCATACAAAGTGATATTGTTGTGACGCCATAGAACGGTCTCTGCTGGATCAGGTTTAGCATATTCAAATCGGTCCATACCAGAAAAATATAAATCAAATAATTTCGGACATATAATTTTAAAAAATTACGTAAATACGATAACTTATATAAAGCCTATAGGCCTTTGTGAACGAAATATAATATTGACACTTAGAACAAAAATGTTATCCTTTAAAACTTTAAAAGTTTTATAATTTTTATTTAACACAGTAACAACAGTTCACAGCCACTGATATCAATTAATTTTTAAAACAGAAATATACAAATCTTATCAATTATATCAGTTGTCAGTTGTCACTTGTCAAAATCACAGATATAAAATAATATAGATAACAATAAAAAAAAAATATTATTTGAGGCCAGCCGTGGTCAAAACAAACACTAATTTTTTGAAAGAAATTCCCTAAACATGGCTAAACTAGACCAGTTTAAAATTATCCCTCACCGTGTAAATGAACTTTGTAAATGATCCTAACATTCCGGTGCATTATTTTCACACCGGTTTAGCGAATTTGTCCAGCGAATTTGTAACAACTCCCGATTTAAGATATCTTAATTCATGGGAATAACTTCATGGTTATTATCACAGATATAGATAATATTATTTATATCATGTTTATTATCTAGATAGCCGTATGTGAGCGCCCATGAACATTAGAGGAGAACAACATGAGAACAACAACATCCTCTAATGTTCATGTGAGCGCCGTACGGATTAAAGCACGATTAAAGATAGTATTTATCAAGGTGGATTGATATCAATCCACCTTGGTATTTATCTTTGATTGTGGGCCACAGGCACAGCACAATCACTTCAATCTATTTTCCAAATGTCCATAGGCAAGTCAAGGCACAAGCATAATCATAGACCTGTAGACTTTGAATAATTCTCATTCTTTGGTTTCAAACTTTAAAATAACTTAATAAATAATATTACAAGTGACGTATGTATGTGTAAATTAATAAAGTTGTGAATTATATAGATTATAGATTAATATTCAAACATATTTAGCTATAAACGTATTTCATATTTTCGCACAAAATGGGATTGATGACAGTTCTGAAGAAAATGAAACAGAAGGAAAAAGAGATGAGAATCTTAATTTTGTATCCTTATTCAAAAAACATGAATATTTTTAATTATTTTTAAATTACCTTCTATGACTATTTATGTCAGTGTTTACTGAATTTACGAACATATTGAATATACTTATTACATAAATAACTAAATAATAATATGTAAGGAGACAACTAGTTTTTTGTTTATACATACCTTAATCATAATAATTGATATAGGTAGTACCTAGTAATTATAATTTTGTAAATAATGTATTATTTAAAAAGTTAAATATTGTTTATTTATTCTTAATATCCTTACTTAATCAGAGGTTTGGATAATGCTGGAAAAACAACTATATTAAAAAAATATAACGGAGAGCCAACCAATACAATTGAACCAACATTGGGTTTTAACATTAAAACATTAGATCATAAAAGGTAATTTATTAAAATATTAGTATTATTAAATTATTTAGTCCCAAACTTCTAGAAAGGGCAACGTTAGTATAATTTTCTGCAGTAGTGTATTTAACAGGACAATTGCCCCAGGTGCCAAACTGTATGTCCCATATAGGGGCACTAGTGCTCGATGTTCAAAGTATCTAATACCAATAATACATTTTTATTTTTGTAATTTAACATGTGCTCATTAGAAAAATATTCATGAATACGAAACATATAAAGTGGGTGTCAAAAGTAAAATGGTGGCTACGTACTAGTTGTGTACTTGTGTCCCAAACATTAGTAGGATATAACATTACGTACGATAAACAAATCTAGGCTACAATTTAAGAGAAGATTTTAGTGCAGGGCGCAACTAGTAGCTTCCAGAAATTTTGAAGAGTTTAAGTCTTATTAACAAATTATAGCAAGACTCGTTTTGGTCATTAAGATTTGATAACTTTTTAAGGGGTTATTTATAGTATTGTGTAAGATTACCTGACTATGTCACCTACTCTTTTGACACATTTTAAGTCTATGCTGTTAAATTTCAATGGAAATGGCACGTTATTTCATTGTGTACCTTGACTCCTGGGGCACAATATTCCTCAGTACACCACAGCTCTTCGTGTTATGAATTATGAAGACTTAGTTTTTACTAAAAAATAAATTTCTATAGGTATTTAAATGATATATATAATTTTACTTTTTTTTTTTTTTGTCAAGAGATTCATTACATTTTTTTCAGTTATAAACTGAATGTGTGGGATGTTGGTGGTCAAAAGTCATTGCGATCATATTGGCGTAATTATTTTGAAAGTACTGATGGCCTTATATGGGTTGTTGACAGTGCTGACAAAAGAAGACTGAGTGATTGTACTACTGAACTGCATAGTTTAATTGAAGAAGAGGTATTTTAAAATATAAGTTACAGGGGTAAACATGCTTAGCAGGGGAATTTGGTAGCATCTCCCAAATCAGGAAATGGAAAAAACAACAATGTATGGTCTATCCAGCTAGAGAATGCACTGCATACCGACCAAAACTGGTTCCCCCACGCAACACCCTGCCAGGGGAACCGGCTTTGATAGCATAGTAACGTGGGAGGATGCTCAGAATTGGCACGTTCTCTTGCTGGACAGAGTATACCTAGTACCTACCATAGACGGGATTGGGTATTGATATTTGTTGTTTCTGTCTTCACTCTTCAAACACGAAACATAGTAAAAAGTAAAAACTATTAATTTTATTCGTTTGGAAAGAGTGATGTAGTAAAGCGATAAAGATTATAATAACAAGTATGAAATTAGTATAAACTATAAAGTGTATATGAGATCAATTTGGTCATTCTTTAAATTTAATTTTAGTTACTTTTTCAATAACAAATAACAATTTCAAAAAGTTGGTAATTATTGAGAGAAATTCAATAAAGTAGTCTGACCAATGTCACATAGACTTGACACCGAATTTGTAGAATCTATCAATCATTCTAATATAAGCTATATGAGTAATTTTTACTATGTTACACGTATGAAAGATAGAGACAATAAATTAATGTTGGTACCCAAACCCCTTGATTAGAAACAAATTAAATATTGTATGATATTTTTCAAACATTTTACAATAATGTTTTCTTGACTTCACCAATGATAAGCTATGTTTAAATATGAATGAGTTATAGATTTATCAGATTTATATACAATATATTTTCAGAGATTGGCTGGAGCCACATTATTGATATTTGCAAATAAACAAGATTTACCAGGTGCTTTATCATCAGAAGAAATAAAAGAGGTATAACTCAAAAAACTTGTAAAATAATTGATCAATATGTAATAATATATATTATGTTATTTTGTTTAAATTTAGGTATTGCAATTAGATCGAATTAAAACTCACCATTGGAAAATAATACATTGTAGTGCATATACTGGGGAAAACTTGTTGGAAGGCATTAACTGGATGGTTAGCGATATATCTGCTAGAATATTTACACTTGATTAAAAATGTCAACTTTTAAAAATACACAATCAATACCAAACTGAATTATATCATTCCTTTATCAAGTGTTTGTATTATTTATTAACTTATAAAATTACCATGCATAAATTTAATATACAAATAAATAATTATTTTTAATTTAAATTTTGTCTTTTAAAAAACAAAATACTAATTTATAGTGAGCTTATTATGCTTTCATTATTTAATAAATATTTATATTTTCATACTAGTTATTTACTCCTGTTATATTTAACATGTAATTTTAAATTGTAAAATGTGTTGTATTTTATTTAACTTTCTTAAAAATGAATAATAAATTGAATAATGAAATAAAATTACACAATATAATAAGTCAGTTTTTTTTTTTAATAAGAAAAACAATTATCAAAATATGTAATATTTCCTATTAGGTTATTGAAAAAAACATTTGCATAATATTGTATATTTGAATATTAATATTATTCTGTACACAGTGTACTGTTTAATTTTCAAATCTGAGTATAGAGTATACCATACTACAAATATATGACAATATTATGATTATAATATAAAATAGTATTATCACAGAATAACGTTATCCTGTGGTATTATAGTAATCATTTGTATGAAATTAACATTTTATTTTAAAGAATTGTTTGTGATGTCTAAATTATTATAACAGATTCTGAGAGAAAAAACTGTGGGACACCTAGTCAATGTTTACTTATAATTTTTTTGTCTCAGTAAGCTGCAAAGCCCCTGCAAACGTGTCATTTTTAAGGAGTTGTGTATTTAGACCATTATTTCGTTCCTGCAATTACTGATCGTCTTTATGTGTGTAGTAAATGATTATTAGTTTGTGTATACTCACCTAACATCACTCGCGAACCGCATCAATTTACAATACATTGTTATTTCTTATCTGGTTTATGGTCGCATGCATGCACAAGTCATATGTCTAGATCAAAATATTCAAAACCAATTTATGGACTTGAAATAGCCGTCGCACTGACAAAAACTAAGGTACTTCTAGTGGTTCGATTTAAAAAATGTAAAGATGTTTGTGTTGGTAAACAAGTTTACTTTGCATCGGTCAGAGCACTTTTTCAATTTTAGCAAATTCTTGACGAGATTAAATATCTTACATTTTATAAATTTATAAATTTTTTGTATTGAATATATTCAAAAATATTTAAAAAATAAAAAATATGCTCCGACCGATGCAAAGTAGACCTGTTGAGAAATTAAAACATTTTTACATTTTTTAAATCGAACGACTAGAAGTACTTTAATTTTTGTCAGTCACTCAGGTCGTTTTGGTGAAAAATTATTAGGGTTTGCAGGGGCCTTTAAGTACAACTTCATGACCAATGAAACGTAATACCACTTTTGTCAGTTAACCTGCCAGGGTTAAGCTTTCCATTAATTTACGTCACTATCGGCTAATATCACGAATGACGGATCTCCGTACGTTCGGTTGCGTCCAAAACGCCTTGTGATAAATTATATTGTAATTTATTTTGGGGCCCGATACTGGTTTTTCAAATTTTTCCCAATTCTATAAAACTTGAAAATTATACTTTAGTTGCCACCTTAATTAGTATACTTTTCCATTAATCTACTGCCCGGTATCTATTCAGAGGGTGGGGGTGGGATCTTGTAGAATTGTCGGATTTTACTAACAAAATATGTTTTTATCTGAAAGAAGAAGACTTCCTACAGGCCGCATAAAACTTTAATTTTATTTGAAATAATGGTATGATATAATTTGTAAAAAAAAGGTTAGAACTGTATTATTTTTGAAGATATATAATAAAGTTTGAGATTAAAATATTGAAAAATTAGATTAAATGCCTGTAGAATATTACAACTTACAAGGAAAATGTATGACTCATAAATATGTTTTTGTTGATAAGTATCCATGACAACGAAAACTCTATGAAAAATCGGGCAGAACCATAAAATCTTGTATCCAGCCCAAAAACATATTTATGTTTAAATGAGCTGATGTATTTTCTATATTTTTGAATTTCTGTAAAAGCAACATAACTCTATGGGGTTCCTCGTTTATTGTACTTTCTAGTTTCTATAAATTAATATGTACCTACTAAATAATAATCAATTATATATAGATAGACGTGTAATGCTCATTCTTCGAGAGAGTGTGGAGGGCAGTAAAGTATTGACCGAGAGCACATAATGCCTAAATGTACCACTGCTAAATGGGAAATATTTTACCTGTAGATTAAAACTTTTACAAAATTTGACAAAAATCACGAAAATATGTAAATTATCAATGCTCTAATTTTTGACATCAGCATATTTTCTGAAAGAAAAATGAATCTAATTCATGCTATCGGGAGGTCAAAATTGATAATTCCAGGCAGTTTTTTTTTGAAAGGGCCTTGAAAAAGAAAAATCAAATAGAAATTTTCAAGGAAAATCAATTTTATTTTTTAAGGAACCAAAAATGGGTCAAATATTATAACAGTAGAAACTTGAAATTTTCCACAAATATTTATATTAAAAATTTTGAATTTTCCATACATGGTTATATATTTTGTCGCTCTTTAAGCTATTTATAGCCAAGAGAAATTTTCGAATTTTGTAAAAATTTTTTTAATTAGGTTGCTATTGCGTCAATACAAAAAATATAGATTCAAGTCAGTATAGTCACATTACAAATTTTAATCTATTTATACTTAAACCTTATTCCCATCGCTCTATAGTACATGGGTATTGAATTAAATGAGTTAGTAAGATCGAAGCGATGATTTAGGGGGACAGGGGGTGGCCAACAGATATTGAACAATAGTGTGCCCCTGGTGGGTAGTAAGTTTCCTATAATAGTATAATATATAGATATAATGAATATACGTATATTATTATTATTTGGCCCAGGGCACAAAATTTATCTAATCCAGGCTTAGTAAAGCTTTAGTTAATATTATATAATATATTATATGTGAATGCTCATTGATTTTTGGTCAAAATTAGTTCAACCTACCGTATTTCCTAAAAAAAAAATTTAATTTAACAAAACTATACAGTGATTTACCTACTCAATATACGAGGTGATATGCTATACTAGACACCTACTAATATAACTTAAAATTTTATTTTGGGTTAAATGAGCATGAAATGTAATACAATGATACAAAGCTCCTAATATATTGTCACAATGATAAACAATATTAAAAATCCATAGTCACAATTATTTTTTATTAAAAATAACGAAAATGTGTAAATTATTTTGAGTTAGAAATTTATAAAAATTTTTCTTTTTAAATCCAGATTTGAAAATGTAATACAGATTTCTTATAAGTTTGTCTACCTTATCAAAAAAAATATCCTTACAAGCATGTTAAATTAAATTTTTATGAGCGTTTGAAGTTCATATTTTTACATTGGATATTCACTCAATTTCTCATTAAGCCATTTTCTTATTTTTTTGTACCTAATTCAAAAACAAATAACTGTAGATACATGGAAATTTCACTGCATATTTATATTTTCATTTTCTATACACCATACATTTTTTAAAATATTTTAACTCGTTTAGAACTGTTTTAAATTTTAACATTTTTTAGTTTTTTTTTCTATAAATGTCAGTAACATTTTATTTGTTTAGTCAAAAAGTATGAAAAAATAATACAATGCTCCTGATATATATTTTTAAAATAATAGTTGAAAAATATTAAAAATACATGGACCCAAATTTTTTTTATAAGCATTGAAAGTTTGATTTTTGACAGTATTTATCAAATTTTAAATTTTAAAATAATTTTGTTGTTAAAAATGTATAAAATGTTCAACTTTCATAGCTAAGGATTGAAGATTTAAAACAAAGTTCAATGTAAGTAGGTTATTCTGAAACCAAAAAATCTCAAAAATATAAAAATACTTTTTTTTATTGAATGTAATTTTTATATTTTAGAAAATAATATTTTAAATCAAGAAATCTATTTAAGTACCTATGGTTATTGATTTAAAACTCGATGAAGCACAATATAATAAACAAACTAGGGCATTAGGCGGTGGATAAACTAATCGGTATAATAATATTGTGCTTCTTTTTCTCGGTTCTTACCACAGATTTCATGAAAATAATTGCTGGACGCTGGTTAATGTTATATTATTATATTATTATGTAGGACGTGGTCACAGTGGGGTGTCCACTTCCACTGTAATATTGTATAATATCAAATATAAATACCAATTATAATTTATATCAATAAATTTATATCTATAGAATAATTCGTTTTTTAGTGTCTCGCAATGTATTATAATAATATAATAAATACACTTACAACAGCTGCAGCTGCTAGGGCCATGTCTGCCTGTGTGTATTTAGCCGTGATAGGGCCGTAGTAAATTTGTATCTGTGTAACCTCAAACGAACAACCAATTATAGCCAATTCTACAATGATAACTGCCCACCAATGTTGATAAATAAAACAACAAATGATAATAGCCAGTGAATTTTCTAATTTATTTTTTTATTTGCTAATCATTAAACTAATTAAAAGTAATTGACATGGGTCGTGCCTGTTGTATTTAGTTTCTGTAAAGCCGATAAAAAGTATTGTTAAGTGCTTTCTTCTATACGGCGAGTTATCGGAATTTTAAATGTATATAATTTATTCCAGTTCGATATACAAACAGATTGTGCATTGGGATTTTGAACAGACAACATAGAAAATTCAATAAAAATAATTCAAATCAAAATATGTCAGCAGGACGACCAATCAAGTGTGTGGTGGTCGGCGATGGTACAGTGGGCAAGACTTGTATGTTAATATCGTATACTACCGACAGCTTTCCAGGAGAATACGTACCTACTGTGTAAGTATTTCACCGTTAGACAATTAAAATAACAACAGGCTAAACAATATTATTGAGTATTGATTGTCGTTCAATAGATTTGATAACTACTCTGCACCCATGGTGGTAGACAGTATTCCTGTCAGCCTTGGTCTATGGGATACGGCTGGCCAAGAAGATTACGACCGTCTAAGACCACTTTCCTATCCACAGGTTAACTTTTGTTATTTAGCTTATTGATTGTCACAACTGTTGTTTTAATATTTTTTTTTTTCAGACTGACGTATTTTTGGTCTGCTTTAGTGTTGCTAGTCCATCTTCTTTTGAAAATGTGGTTTCCAAATGGTATCCGGAAATTAAACATCACTGTCCAGACGCCCCTATGATTTTAGTTGGTACGAAAATAGATTTAAGAGAAGACAAAGAAACGTTAAATGTTTTGTCTGAACAAGGACTGTCCCCAATCAAACGTGAACAGGGACAAAAGTTGGCCAATAAAATAAGAGCTGTAAAATATCTCGAATGTTCTGCATTGACTCAAAGAGGATTAAAACTGGTAAGTGAAATAATTTGTGGTTTCTGATGAACCTAAATATTCTACGATATTAAAATTATTCTTGTGAATCCTAAAGGTATTTGATGAAGCCGTAAGAGCCGTTTTACGACCAGTACCACTCAAACACCAGCAAAGGAAATGCACTATAGCTTAGTACGACAGACTGACGAGAACAGCTGTATTCCTACCTCTGTATAAAAGTTTAAAAGGGTTGTTCAGACACTTCATCCTTCATTTTTTAATTTTTTAATTTTCGAATCATATATTCAAATCTATTTGGCATGATTTTATGTGTTAGCTTTAAAACCAAGACCAAAATCGGTGCCATTTAGTTAAATATTGTTGTTTACCAAAGATATGTTTAAACGGTTAATTTTATACTTTTGAAAATATAAGCATTTTACTTTTCCATTGCCACGCATGACTATAATACTATAAACAGTACAAAATTAATAAACAGTCTTCCTCGGATGACAATGTAGTGCCTTTTTATATTTTAAATTAATTAATTATCATTAATTTTTATTTTGTTCATTGCACTATTAACATTAGGCTTATTGTAGATTTTTTTTTTTATCTATTATTTTGCTCAAAAATAATTTTATATAAGAACAAAGTACGTGAATCTCTATTATTTAGTTTTTTACATCTAGTCATGCAACATTTTTGTAATTAATACAACAAATTGGCAGCTTAGAATAGAGGTTGTGAAAATTTGGCTGGCCAACATTATTGTCATACATTCAATTAAAAAGATTGACATGTTTCATATTATTATAACTATTAAAATTATTATAAATTGAATTTTTTAATTTAAATAAAATAAATTTGTATTACTAAACAAATTACATATTGTTATTCTTTATTGAATAGGTTAGCAAATATCAACTTTTAAAATAAATTGTTTATATTCCTAAATATTTAACAAGAAGAGCTGGTATTAAAAATTAAATTTAACGTGTTATACTAGATAGTAATTTATAAGAAAAATAGAAGATTGTTAATATCTCAGTTATAAGAATTGTAGATATCTAAAAGGAATAAGAAATACAAAACATTTATGTCTGAACACTTACTTATTATTTAATTTTCATTTTTATTAAGATATACAACTAACTAAGTAAAAAAAAACCTAATAAATTAATTTAAACATTCAAGAAAGGTATTATTTCAATAATAACTTAATAAAATAAATTGTATGATCACATTTTGTCTTTTGGACAAAAAATGGTCTTTTGCAGAGAGATTTGTTTTACAATGCTTATTTTTTGTGTGGATACCTTTTGGAGCAGTAAAAATGCTTTGATTTTCAACTTAAGAGGGTCGTTTCTGGTAGAAAATTGGATGAATTTTGTTCTTTGAGTGTTCAAAATGTCCAGTAATTTTCAAAATAATAAAAAAAAAAAAACAAATTTAAGGAAAACCTGGAATTTTTACTACAAAATCATTCCAACTAAATTGATTTTCATATTTTGTTTGTACTTCAAAAAACAAAATACCTTAGATACTTAAAATTTGATCAAATGTTTATAATAGCATGTCTTTTAGATGATAAAATGTATCTTTAACATAGATTTTTGTTTTGTAAACCAATGGAATAAGAATTTTAAATATCAAATCAGGATTATTATTTTGATATTTTCAATGTGTCCTGTGATTTAAATAGTTAAGTGTTCTTATAACATACTTCATCTAAAGCGGTAGAGGGGAGGGCACGGCCCAATTATTTCTTTAACTTTTTTATTATATATTAATAAATTATACTTGTACAAATAATTACCAGTATTTTAATTTTTAGTCTGTATTGTAATTAATTAATTCTTTTTTTTGTCTAAATGAATCTACAATTTTAGGCCCGTGAATTGTGTGGACCCTGCTTGTCCTAAGAATGGACAGTTGTCCCAATTTTTTTAAGGTAGTGGCAGATGATAATTCGGGAACTAGCAGATTTTGGAGACGGGAATAAAAACGCTATGTTTTTATATTTCCAGTAGCACAATCAGGGGGTGCTTAGCCCCAAAAATATTCCTTAATGATTTGGATAAAAGCCGCCTCTGGGTTTTTTTAAATTAATAGTTTTATTAGGTTAGCCCCCCAGAATTTTGAGATGTCTTACACTCTTGTTGGAGTGAATATTTGGACTGGTTGGAGAGTGCAGGAGGTATAGAAAAGAAACATTGGCAATCACGAGGAGACATTTTGACTGGATGTTGGATGTTAATCTTATGAGGAACAATAATAAATATAATAATATAGTAATAGTTATTATTAGAACAGTGTTGAATTACTTGAATTTAAAAATGCAAAAATTGTATAGTTATATAGCTACTATTTTTACCTACTGGTTTTTTTAATCCATTTTAACAATGTGACGGTTCTCCTAATATGGATACTGGGACCCACTTAAATTATATATAGATAGATAGATATTAGATAAGGTTAATAAAAACTACAATTTCATAAGTATGTTACTGATACATTTGAACCCTTAAATCCTCTACTATATAGTACATATTATTAATTATTATGGCATATCGATAGAATAAAACATGAATAGGTCTAATAGGAATGTCTATAGGTTTGTACCATATATAAACATTTGTTATTATCATTGCACATTACTATATTTTAATGTAATAAT
Organism: Macrosiphum euphorbiae; assembly: GCA_949089665.1. Lineage (NCBI taxonomy): Eukaryota > Metazoa > Arthropoda > Insecta > Hemiptera > Aphididae > Macrosiphum > Macrosiphum euphorbiae. The sequence goes on along the minus strand of CARXXK010000003.1, from coordinate 17,316,100 downwards.
GTTACACTTAAATTATTAATTTATTGATGTGCATTTGATTTGTTTTTGCAGGTGTTCAGCAATAGAAGGAAAGATTATAATTACCTACTTTACATAAAATATAAATAATACTTAGGAATAGACAATAGTTTATACATAGGTAGGTATTGTGTTTTAAAAATCATAGCTATTAAGTTTGTATTTAAAATAATGTATAAAATACATTTTTTGTTCTCATGTTTTTGGTTTCTCTGAATATTATTGTAGTATTTATAAAGTTTAAAATACTAATGGGCAACTGCAAACTACATTTTGATCTCCATATTTACTGTCGATGCGACCTACACTTGGCCATACTTTTTGCTCGTATCCCTAATAAAAAAATATTAAATATTAAGTGGATGTTATGTTTTTCTAATATAGATTTTAAAATTGTACTACCATTGGATAAGCTGCCAATTTTCTAGAATATGGTCTATTCCATTCATCACTACAAATTTGTTTCAATGTATGTGGTGCTAATTTTAAGACATTCTGTTCCCGATCAGCTACACCATTCTCTATTTGTCTGATTTCTTCCCTTATACCTTGAATATGAATTATATAAGTAGGAATTATAAAAAGAAAAAAATTATTAATTTTCACCAAAATAATTTAATTAATTAATTAATTTACTCACTGATTAAAGCATTACAGAATCTATCTAATTCAATTTTACTTTCAGATTCTGTAGGTTCTATCATCAATGTACCAGCAACCGGCCAAGACATAGTAGGAGCATGAAATCCTAAGAAATAATCACAATCTATTATATTTATACTTTTATAAATTATATCTATATGTACAGACCGTAATCTATTAATCGCTTAGCAATATCGGTAGCTTCAATATTTGCAGTTTTTTTAAATTCTCTGGAGTCAATTATGAATTCATGAGCTACTAATCCACATTTAGTACCAACAAATAATGTTTTGTAGTGAGTACTTAATTTTTTACTCATATAATTGGCATTTAATATAGCTACTTGAGTTGCTTTCCTGAGTCCTTGAGGGCCCATTAACTATATAAATGTATTATAAATAATATATGTTTTATAGAATTAAAATACTAATTACTTTTATGTATGCCCAGGAAATGGGTATGATAGAAGCTGATCCGTAAGGAGCAGCACTAACAGTACCCAAACTTAAATCATTATCATTGTGAATAATTGGGTGAGTTGGCAGATATGGAGCCAAGTGTGATTTACTAAGCAACAAGTAATATTACATTAAATTATAAATTTATATCAACTATAAATATATATATTACTATTAATTCCTTACACAACTATTGGCCCCATTCCAGGACCTCCGCCTCCATGAGGTATACAGAATGTCTTATGTAAATTCAAATGAGATACGTCTGCTCCAATATCACCAGGTCGACACAATCCAACTTGTGCATTCATGTTAGCTCCATCCAAATAAACCTTAATTTTGAATTATCAGTTAAGTTTTATATATTTATCGCCTCAAAATCATTATATTTTAATTACTTGTCCACCATTTGAATGTATTAATTCACATACGTCCATAACAGATTCTTCAAATACTCCATTAGTAGACGGATATGTTATCATTATACATGATAATTGATTTTTATATTTATTAACCTACATAAGTAATTAAAAAACAGAACAAATTTGTAATATTTTATATAGTAGGTACCTACTATAATATAGCCTATAGGTACTATAAAGGTATAAAAATAATATGAGATAGATATGATAGCCATAATTTATGTGAAGTACCTATATTAAGGTATAGGTACCTTATCTTTGAGGTGTTGTAGATCAATGCAACCATCTTTGGACACATTCACCAACTGAATATCCATTCCAGCCATTTGTGCTGATGCTGGATTTGTACCATGTGCTGACGTGGGAATTAGACACACTTTTCTGTCTTCGTCCCCGCGGTGTTGATGATATTTCATTATGGCGCAAAGACCGGCGAATTCTCCTTGAGAGCCGCTAAGAGTGTGTTTTAGAAATTCATAAAAGTATTTAAAATATTATTTATGCGTGCAGATTGGAGGTATACCTATTGGGCTGAAAAGATATTTTGTCATAACCAGTAAGCTGACAGAGATCGTATTCTAATTCTTGTAAAATTTGATTGTATCCTGGGACTTGATCAGGTGGTACAAATGGATGAATGTTAATGAATCCAGGTTCCGAAAGCGGTAACAGTTCGACGGTAGCATTCAATTTCATAGTGCATGATCCCTAAAATAATTAAATTAAATTAATTTCTATATATTTTCCAATCAATAACTTTACTCACTAATGGAATCATGGAGTGGACAAGTGAAACGTCTTTATTTTCCAATTGTTTCATGTATCGAACAATTTTTGTTTCTGATTGATGATTGTTAAATACTGAATGTTGTAAATACTGCGAGGTCCTCTTAAATATTGTTTTACTTACACTTTTTTCTAAAAGCTCATCATTAGATATAATCTAGAACCAATTCGTTTTAATATATTATTGAATATTTGAATGCACAACCATATGCTTATATATTTACACAATTATATATGAATACCTATTATAAAAAGTATACTTACTTCATTTATACTTTTTTCGGATCCAAAAATCCATAACAAGTCGTTTAAGTCTGCGGCAGTTACCGTCTCGTCCAGCGATATACCTATCTACAACACGAAAAATACCGAATTAAAATAAAATCCGTAGCATTTGCATAGAACTAGGTATATTAAAACGTAGATAAAGGTATACTCCTCACAGATTGGTCATCGAAAAACCTCAGGTTGATCAGTTTTTCTTTACACTTTTCGATTATCTCCTGTTGAGGAATCGTGCTCTTCAAGTGCAAGGTATCGAAAAAAATGCCGTCGCTCGTACTGCATCCTGGTATTTCGTCAAGCGCTGTCTTAAGTATCACTGTACAGTTGTGCACTCTCTGGGCAATATTTCTCAGTCCTACGGGACCGTGATAGACTGCATACATAGCTACGACATTTGCTAGCAGAGCTTGGGCAGTACAAATGTTGCTGGTCGCCCGTTCACGACGTATGTGCTGTTCCCGGGTTTGCAATGTCAATCTGTACGCATTATCCCCATCTGCGTCCCTGTACAGATAATATGAAATAGTTGACACATGTTATGTAATATTTCCAGTTATATTTAAAACAAGCAGGTTTAAAACGGTTTCAGTCTAGACAATTATAGGGACAACATCAAGTCTGATACCAAGTTTTAAAAAAAAATTTCATGATCGGGTCCCTGCAACGCGTTTTATATTTTTATCGAGTTTATGTGTTGGGTTCTAAAATATTTCATCGTGTACATGAGTTGGGTCCAAGCCTATTTATTTAGGAAAACTAGTTTGGGTTAGTCCAGTCTAATAGCATTACCTGGGAGATACCACTTGGAGATTTGCTAGAAACCTTAAATTGTTTTTCCCATAATTAATATTCACATTATAATACAGCGTGAGTTTTTAAGCATACTCACCCTATTTTTATACTTAAATTATGCGTACATTCTAACTCTGATTTTAGGAATTTTTTAATACACTTGAAGACCATATTTTCGAATGATTGAGACATTCATATCACTGAAGGATCCTCCTGTGACAATACAAACTTCTATTTTTCAAATAGAAACTCCCATTTTTCACTTTTAATTATTCAGCAAAAGTTTTTTTTTTGAGAATTTTTAAGATCAAAATTTGAATGAGCAGTTTTGAGTTCTATACAACTTTGTGTACTAAGGATCATTTATCTATGGTAATGAGTTATGGAGATATTAGGGCTTTCCGAAGTGAAATATTATTCTGAATTCCAAGTAATGTTTCCATATACTTAGTACCTACATATTATATGTATAATATATTAGTTTTGATATTGAATAATAACCATTACATAATATGTTCACAAAAGTTAACAATTACGTACTTTGTTTAAAATTACGTTTATATAAGCTTTAAGTTGGAGTTATGATTGGCTATGGGTTTGTAATAGGTACAATAAGTACAATATTATAATATGTACATAATAAACATTTAAATGTTAATAATTTATTCGTCTATACCTATTTACAACCTACAATATAGAAAACGGCCAAATCGGTGGTGTTACCTACCTTGTGATACCGACCATCCTTCCTGGTATCAGTCTCATCAGAGGTTTTTTGCATGCGATAAACGCGGCGTGTGGTCCTCCATATCCGAGCGGGGTGCCGAGTCGCTGGCTACTTCCGACGACAATGTCTACGCCGTATTCACCGGGGGCTTTGATCAAAGTAAGCGACAACAAGTCCGTGGCACACACGACTAAGGTCTATGATATAAATGATTATAGAGCTGGCGGTATATGTGAAATTAATAATAATGAAATTCATCCACCGGTATTCCACGGTAGTAGTTGTATACGCCGTGTATACCAGTTATATTCAGTGTACCAATTAACCGGTAAGCTGGTATTTTAAATTGTAGTTACCATCACAACAGTATTAAATTAAGCCACGTGTAGAGTTCAGCTCTACTGTAGTGGAAACCCGGATTTTTAAGGTAAACAGTAGCGGTACCGTATACAGAGTGTTGCACGATAGATGTGTCAAACTTCTAGAGGTGTTTCTACACCTCAAATGGAACAAAAAAAGTCCTTGTGACCATAATCGAATTATCAATAATAAGGTTGATAATTTCCATGTTTGTGTTTTTTTGTTAAAAGCAAGTTTGATTCATAATAATGGTCATATCTACTAAACCATAGGTACTACAATTAATTTGAATACATTGATGAAAAGTTCATGAAATTGGGATTAGGAAAACATATCTTACAAGATTCTCACCTGAATTTTGGGTAAAAAGAATAACACACATTTTTTATAACTTTAAAATGTCGAAATTTTTAAAAAAATTCAGTTTTATTCTACAACAATTTTTTTTTAAAGCAGGTGGGTGCAAATTTCAAAAAAACTTCAAAATGTTATAAGCGTTTCAACAGTGTACTCGATTTTAGATCTTCGTTAAACCTTTCTGAAGGGCTCCTATTCCACCTAATGTGTGGAAAAACCGGAAAAAACGTAAACAAATTCTAAGCAATAAATACAAAACCTGGTAAACTGATTTTTTTTAAATTTCGACATTTTAAAGTTATAAAAAATGTGTGTCATTCTTTTTACACAAAAAATCAGGTGGGAACCTTGTAAGATATGTTTTCCTAATCCCAATTTCATGAGCTTTTCATCAATGTATTCAAGTTAATTGTAGTACCTACGGTTTAGCAGATATATGAACATTATAATGAATCAAACAAAAAAACACAAACATGGAAATTATCACCCTTATTATTGATAGTTCGATTATGGTCACAACTCACAAGTACTTTTTTTTGTTCCATTTGAGGTGTAGAAACACCTCCAGAAGTTTGACACATTTATCGTGTAACACTTTGTATATATAGGTATATCTATACCTCCCCGATAAATATTAAAGAATCGGAAATTACCGATTAACCGGTGGATGAATACATATAGAGTTTAAGAGTATCAAATATCAACACTTAATAGTTAATACATAATAGGTCTATGCAAAATTCAAATAGGTACAAGTATTGTATATAAATAGTTTTAAATTATGTGGTATTTTCAGTTTACCGTTTCGGTAAATACTAAATAGCACTATCACGGATGTTCGGCGGTTTAAAATATTTCCCCCCTTATTTTCAAAAATATTACCTACTATTGTAAATAGTAAATACAGTGTAATTTATAGTTATCACTAAATAGTTCATTGTAACCAACTAAATTACTACAGTACACTTGGATTGGGTAACCTTTCTATTAAATCTTCTATAAATATTATTAATATTGAGTATTCTTGAATTTATTGTCAGTTATAGAAGTCTATCTTGTGAAATCTTAATACTATTTTAATGTGTATATAGTATATTAGTATATATCCTAAATGATAATTTTTTAATTGATTTCCTTTGTGGCTTTGACACTTTGTGTAATGTACTTAGTGGCGTAGTAAGGATTTATCGATAAGGGGGCCGGGTTTAATACAATTCTTTTTTTGTAACCAATTTCGGAGTTACGCTTTTTTATTGACATAGAAACACAAAATAACAATAAAAAGATATTTTTCCACTGCATTATACCCAAAGCTAAATCTATGATTCCTCAATTTTTCCTGCGGAAGAAAAACATCTAGTATCGAGATATTTAAGTTGGCTCAGAACTACTATAAGTTAATTATTAAAATAAAATTTGTGAAATTAGTTCATAGGAATTTAAAAACCAGGAAAATATTCTATACAGGAAATTATTCCTGAATATTACATTCCCGTGTAAATATTTCCTATAATATTTAAATTTCCGTCGATTATTTTCTTGGGTAATATTTTCCTGATTTTATTTTCGTGTGTAATTATTTCCCCAAATATTATTTTCCTATCTAGCTAATATTAGTTCTCATCATAAAATTATTCCTGACAAATATTTTCCTGAATTTATTAGATCCTGACGAAAATGTTCCCGAAATAAAAAATTATTATATTATTATTATTATAGCATGCTACTTATTAAAAGTAAAAGTAAAACGGGGATCGCCTACCCAAGTATTAGTCACTAATCACTGTAACAAAAAGGTTGGGAAACACTGCCTTATAGTATAGTATATACGAACCTCGTCATTGTGAGCCTTATTTACAATCTCTCCGTAATCCGATAAATGACCATACGTGTCTGGGTACTGTAATAACACTCCGCTATACGATTTAAAGTCGTCCACTTGGTTCGGATCGCCGGATTGGACATCGATGCCGAGGGCAGAGGCTCTCGTTCTCACAACCGACAACGTCTGGGGGTGTACGTTGTCTGCAACGAACCAACGTTTGCGTTTGTTATGCCGGTACGTCATCGCCAGCGCTTCGGACGCCGACGTGGCTTCGTCCAACAGAGACGCGTTGGCTACGTCCATACACGTAAGGTCGACAACCAATGTCTGGAAGTTCAGTAGACTCTCTAATCGACCCTGACCGATTTCTTCTTGGTAAGGGGTATAAGGCGTCAACCTATATTGCACAACAGGCACATTTTATAAAATATTGAATTAGCTTTATAGTAACATACTTGTAAAACGGTTAAAGGGCCTTACTATGGAGGGGGTGTATAGGGAAAGTGCACTTAGGTGCACCTAACCATACCCTGATGGCTAATTAGGACGCTGCCAAATTATAAGATAGTTATTTTTTTTTTTGCGTACTTTTTTGCTATTCATTTTAAATGTAATTGTTGGTTGAGTTTGTAGCCTTTAGATACCTAAGTGTAATAATATCAAATATGTATGTAAACTTAAAAATCTCAAGTTCCCTAGAAATTATATTAAATTTCATGTTGAATATGTGTGCCTATATGATTATTCTTATAGGCATCAATAATGATAAAGTAACTATAGTAAGCACAAATGCATATACAAAATATAGAATGAAAATATTAATGAAAATAATAAGCATACCATCCAGGATTCTCCAGCATGTTTCTCACGATGACATGAGGTGTGTGACAGTTGTGGTAACCCATCCCAATGAAACTTCTCCATATTTGATTTTTACTTGCAATCGATTTTATCAAGGTGGCTAGAGATTGTTCATCTGTAAAATGTATTTATTTATTAGCATTCAGCGTGTAGATTTATTTTATAATTTTTGTTTTAAGTGGGTAGGTAATAAATAAACAGTGCTTTAATTAGAAAAAGATTGGAATGTGGATGCAAAATTTAAAAAAAAAAAATGTACTTATCTGAATATTTAAAATTACTTATTTGAGTTATTGATTAGAATATAATTAAAAAGAGTACCCTAAAATATTTTTGGAAAAAAGAAGAGGGACCCTCTCGTCAGAGGTTCTCTCACGTCCTACATGGCTACATGCTACGACAATTCAAGCACTACCTAATAAATAATAATATTTAGGTATTAAACGGAAGGTATACACGGGGTGTCATATATTTATATATGTATACATGTATACATTTAGTTCATTACAAATAATGTGTTTATTTAGCATAGGTATACTCATCGTCGAATTTTTTATAAATAATTATGTTAACGATTATAGTTGGTAGTTAAAATATAAAATATGAGGGAAAAAACTGGAGTCAAGACCGTGTATTTTATTATAATTGCCACACTATAATATAATATGTTTTGGCAAGCCGCAGGTTGACGACCCATGGGCCCTAGTCGATTTCTTTCCCATCCAATCACAAAGAGATGTCTGTTTCAACCAGACTCGCCAAAACGCATAGCTATATAGGGCCCATATAATTTTATTTCTAAAATTATTATTTTTCATTCCAATGCTAGTATATATCAACTGCACACACAATACAAATTCTAAAAGCAAAACAACCACTCTTAAAATATTATGTTATCAGTGAATTCTAAAAAAAGCTCTGGTAATTTTTTAAATGTTACACTTTTTCATTTAGATTTAAACAATTGCGTTAGTATTTCAATTTGTTCGACCATTCTACAAAAAAATCTCAAATTACGTCGTTGAGGTAGGTACCGCATATATTTATTAAGACCCGACGTTTTTTTTTTGTCTACAATACCTACATTAAAAATCATTTAAGATGGGAATTGTATTATCGTAATGAAATACAAATCTGTAAGTGGAAATAAAAGCTTGCCAGCGAATTGACCGGTTTCTTTTCAGTTAAATAGCCTGGTCGAAACTTTTGCCCACCATATAAACAGAAATTATGTCACTGTCTGTTCGCCTACCTATTTTCCTAAGGATACTTTATAATACAATTATATAATATATTGCTATTAGTAATTAATTTTACTAATAGTATAATAGTGTAATATGGTAGGTTGAACCGGTTTTGGCCAAAAAAAATCACATATAAATAATATGATATTAATTCCAGTAAAACAAACTTTAGAGAAATCTAGTATTACATTTTTAAGCATTTTGACCGAGCGTAGATTTTATGATTGACATTTATGGAAAAAAAAAATGTTTGCATATATTTATTTAAATCATACCATGAATAGATAATTCTAATATACCTAAACATTGTGCAAGCATTTTCAGTAGGTAACTAAATTAATCATACTTGAATTACAGCAAAATAACAAAATCGATTTTGTCGAAAACTAATTTTTCGTACAAGTTCCCATTATCTCTATTTTTTTTTTGTGTTTTTCCCAATTATTAAGAAAAATCCTAAAATTTTTTAATTTTGATACTAACTATTATCGCATAGCTTTTAGAAAAGATATTTAAGTTTATAAGATTGAAGCATTTTGACTGCTCCCTAAAAGGCGATGAGTGATGACTAATAACAAATAAAAAAAACCACATCGGTATTACTGTAATATTTGTAAAACCAATACATTCATCGCTCCGTTCGGAATCGAAAATAATAGTAATATGTATTGTAATAAATAATAATGTACACATCAGCTATGGTACTTCAACGCCACTGACATGTACAATATAATGTTTATATTTAAAAATATAATATATTATTTTTGAACTTCATAGTTTACTTTGAACTCAGATTATAATTATTTTATTATAATTGTAATAGGTTGATAAATTCATGTTGTAATTTATTATATAATATGTACAGTGTACACATTGTGGTATTGTTCACTACATATTAATCACTAACAAAAGAAACAAAGAAACAATTAAAATAAATAATAATACAAATTGTTATAACTTAAATTGTTGTAACTACCTGGTGATTATAAATCACGTGATAGCATTGGCATAATGCGGAGTGGTTTTTATTAAAATAAAACAAATTGTTTTAGTCTATATTTTACAAATTGCATTTAATAGGTATGCGTAAATTATACGAATGCATAATTATATTCATTAACAAAAAATGTATGTTCCTGCATAAACAAAAGGTTATCAATTGTTTGATACAATACGTAACATACCTATAATAACTGACGATTTTAAATTAGGCGTCTTCTGGAGATAAACGCTATCTGGGATCACGGCCTCGCTCAAGTCTTCTAAACTCTGAAAATACCAATTTATGGTCCATATGAGTTTAACAATTTTATTTTCAAGGTACAAGGTAAAAATCCTATTTATCCTACTCGAGCTTGAATAAGGATAAAATAGGTAAGAATGACTATTTTACAGGTGTTTGATTAAAGCAATTAAATTATTCCGACTGTAATATAACACGGAGGTACCTATAATCTATATATTAGTAGGTCCTATACTTTATTGGTATGTTCACTGTTCAGGCAGTAGTTGTCGTGTACTACACACGGAACAGCTTAGCTGGTGTTCAAATTATGAGTTACATCTTTGTGTAAACACGTGAATTGAATATGTTTGTGGTCATTCCACTGATACTGTTTTACGAGACATCTATCCATTTATCAAATTCTATAGGTACTTACACACGAATTAAATTACTATTTGTACGATAATAATAAAAATAACAATGTATAAAAACCATAAACATGATGATGGTTATTTTAATCTTAAATAGTTAGATACGTCCAATTCATAACAGATATCTAACCCACGCCGTGGCTTAAAAGTAACCTGTTGTCGTGATTTACTATACATATAGGTTCAATGAATTATTAAAAAAATAAAAGTACTTAATTAACATATCATAATAACTCAAGTCCATCACGACAGTAGGTACCTACCACTAAAATGGTTGGCTGTTATTATCCATAACTCACAACACATGAGTGACATCACTTAATAATAATGAAACAAAGTGAATAATCTACTCAAAAAATTTAATTACGTAACATTTAAAATTACCTACTTATTGTTTATTTCTCACTTATGATTAAAATATATACCAATATCAAAAATCAGATCAAAATTATATTCTGATTCATAATTTTATAATAAACCAATTTACTCAACATGTTTCGAAAATATCAAAATTGAATTGAACATAGCTGGTAATATAAAACAATATTAAACTGTATTTTAATTATCTGTGGTTGACCAAATTTATAATAATATGCAGTATTTATGATTTTCCTCTAAGTCTTTTTATAGGTCTATAAGTCTTATATGTACTTATAATCAGTAAATAATGTTTAAAATATAATATTGAAAGTAAAGGAAATCATTATGTTTTCATTATAACTGTGTTTCAGTTTAATAATAAATTAGGGAACCTATCATATTTGAAGAAAACTCTATACGAGTTGATTGTGATAAAAAAGTAGGTAAGTATGGATACTTATATATATAGTACACGGTAGAAACAATAATAAGCACGATTACTTTTGAAAAAAAGTTTTCAGATGCAAATATAATATAGGTGCGCTTATATATTATATTACCAATTACCTTCCTTTAATATTTAAAGAAATTCGTTTGCAAAGGTAAACGACAAGTTAAACTTATATTAATTTGATATTTACGTCTTAAAGGCGGTAGGTATTGTTATTTTAGTAATTGTTGACAATCCATACGAAATTAAATTTTATCATAAAATAATACATAATTATAAAATATATATTACGAATTCATATAATTTAAGTTGTAGTTGAATAAAAAAAATAAAATGATACGTATAAAAATAGCGTAAATTATTGTATTTTTAAAATAGGTAAAACAATGTAACAATGGTCAATAGACATACTTAAACGACTTAACGAAAATCAAATAACTACTAAGTTATAATAAAAGTAGACCACAGTCCACAACATAAAAATAATAATATTTTTTTTTTAGTTTGAGACAGAAAGTAGATATACTTATTTCCAAAAATATGGTATTGGATCTACTTTTCTATGAGCTATATGCTACACTTTTTATGTACATCCGAAACGTACCTGATATCCAAGTTCTTTTAGCATCTGCTTTTGGTCGGAGTCATTAGGTCCGATATGTCGCTGAACAAATGATTCGCGACCAAACACAGAATTAGATACATTTAACGAATAAAAGCGCTGCGTCCTGCGCAAGCAATTTAAACGGCGAAACATGACTGAACACTGTTTTCTAACGCAATAATATTATCATCATCACTCATCACCATATATTTTAATCAACAGCGAATCAACTGGTTACTATATGTACAACACAATTATTATAATTTATTATTAACGATTTATCACAAACGCTTACTTTAATTTACTATCCAATGATAAAAATATAAAATTATAAATAATAACGAAAGTAGGTACAATTAAATAGATACCTACATAATATAATATTATAATACAGCTCTGACCTATAATATAATCATCTGCAATATTGAGGTTGTCTATTATTTATTATATACCTATTGCGAAAACAATCTGAGCGTCTATATTACTAATAGTATATTAATTTAGTATTTTACCTATGATATTGATATACTTATGTTGCAATTTATTTAACAATTAGTATAGTATGGTAGGTAGGTTAAATTAATTTTTACCGAAAACATCATATTACCTATATGTATTTATCATCATAAATTATAATAGTTTATTTATATTTTATATCATAATATATTATTGTTATTAACTTTTGAGTCATTACCTACCGTAAGTAGAACGGTATGAATAGGGTCGTAACTCGTAGTATAAAATAATATGCAATATAATAAAATATTGTATATATTATAAATATACCTATAATATACCTACGTAAAAGATTACAACAAAATAACTAAAATCGTTATTCTTCAATTAAATATCTAATTTCGTAAAAATCTCAACTTCAAACGCTGCTTACAAAACAATGTCGTGCCTACGAATTTAATTTTTTTTTTAAATATCTATAAGAATAACTAGTTACATGGAATTTTGTAATACATTTTTAAGCTTTTTGGCCAAGCATAACTAGAAATAATCGACAATTTTGAAGATGTATAAATAGGTAGCTTAAAGAGTGTAAAAAAATCATAGTTAGGATTAGGGCCCCCAAAAATGGGGGCTGTTGGACCTGGAGTTCAGGGGCCCGTTGAAATGAATTTGTAATTTTTGGAATACTCATTTTATATTAAATAATATTTTATAGGGCCCGCAAAAACATTTAGTACAGAGGCCCAAAATTTGATGTGGGGGCCTGGTTAGGATGTATAGGAAAACATTTGATAAAAATGCCGACTATAAATAACCGGGGGAGTCTTTCTGCTGTATAGTTTTGAGCGAATCTCGTTAGCAAAATTGTTGTATAACAGATGTTTAAAATTTTAATTCAATACTTCAATCACTGAACTAAATACATGGAACGCGTATTGTGTATAATTCTCTATATGAAAAATGAGCCGATACGTGCGCCGCCATATGCATTCCGTTTGATTTTTCACATTGATTGTAACCAACTTCAACTAGTGATAAAAACAATAATCTTTTTCGGAGATAACATAATTAGTATAAAATCATAATAAATAATAATTATATTCATATTAAGCATGTTTTAAGTTTTAATTATCATTTTAACTACTCAGTACTCACTTAAGTGTTCTTAATTTAATCCTAGTTAATAGGTATTTACATAACGCAATTGCCATTTTACAGTACATAACTATTTTTTTACACATTTTGAAAAATTGCTAACCTTGACAGTACTTTCCTTTTATTTTTACCTATCATATCTTTTTTAACTTGTGTTATATTTCGTTTTGATTTTTGTATAGCATTTTTAGTCATCAATTTTGTCATATGTTGTTTTTCAGTTGTGGATTTAAACTTTTTCCTAATTTTACTAGGTGAACACTCATATGAATGGTCTAACAAAATGTCTCGTCTTGTCTTACTTCTAGGAGTCAACTCTAATAAACAAATTAATATATTATTATAATCAACAATAAATATATTTTAAAAGCTTTAAGAATTTAAGATTAATTATTTAACTAACCACATAATGGTTGGACAATAGTTTGTAGATGGTTAGTTGTTTCATTGTTGTCACAAGAGGCAAGAGCAATCAATCGGTAATTCAGCTTTTTTTACCAAAATTTCAGCAATTTTATTTTCATAATATCTTTTTAAACTTAGCAAATATTTTCTTGTATCATAAATAGAACATACACTACTATTGAAGTCCGGTGACTAAAAAATAACAATATAATGCAATAATTTAAATTTAAAATTGCTTCCATAATAGTTAGGTTAAAATAAATAATTTATTAGATAGTCGGTAGATATATTTCATAGGTACCTGTAAAATATTTAATTGCTGTTCATTAATTCTTTTTGGTGTTAACATAATACTATTTTCATTGCAGTCATAATAATCCTAATTTTATATTAATAAAAATATCTATACATTTAATACCTGTTGTACTAACTCATTAACTGATTCATCATTATTAATGCCAGGTGATGTAATAAAACTTCTACTAAGAGATAACTGGTTTGAGTTCAACTTTAATTCTTCACTATCAATGTCTGGAGTTATTACAGCACTTAGTTCATTTTCCTATATATTATATTAAATGTATTTTTAATTAATTTTAGTCTAATTAAAAGCCATAAATGTAATGCATTTTAAAGTATTATTTGTTTACCAACAAACGCATTGGAAATGCAGTTAATTTTAGTTTTTTTGTGTATGAATTTGGATTTTGAATATCATTTTCTTCAAAGTGATTTTCACACACAAAATACAACTTATTTGGTATAGATTCCTTAACACCAATTATTTCAAACCATTTCGTACGAGCAGGATCAGATAGAGGAACTCTATTATAAAAGTATATAATGTGTTTTTCTGCATTAATATATAATTTTTGCATATTTAACTAAGTGATTTACCTAAACATGCTAATACCTTTTTGATTAGCTTGTGAGCAAACACAACATTTACGAACCATCATAAATTGAATAATTATCAATATGAAAGCTCAAAATATAAGTAACTTAAGTAGTACTCTCTATTTAAATATAACAATAATATTCAACTGATAATAACTTATTAAATAATAGAATACAGTTTATATATATTTATTCTAGCCTAGATGTTAGATATTCATAATACTATTATAAATTAAAAGCAATTATCGTAGTAATATCAAGAGTAATATCAACATTCAACATGTACGTTTCGCATGATAAAACTTAAATTAAAGCGGTAAAACATGAATATATATAATATATGATAAACAATTTTCATGGACATTTCATTATCTCTGCCATGACTCGGAATGCATATGGCGACTTTCTATCCGGCTCATATTTTCATTAATACACGCGTTCCATGTATTTAGTTCAGTGACTTCAATATGATAAATCATTATATTATACGAAAAGTAATTTTGTGCAGAGATGGTGTATCAGCCTCTATTGGCTCTATTATTACTAAGTATATTTTATAATTTATTTATTTATATTAGGTATTGTCTAGTACTCTATAGTAAAACCAAAGAAAAGCTATATTGGTATCTACTATACGTATTTAAGAGTTTCAGACCAATTATGTGTCTTGTCTCGAATGCGTATATTATAGGTACATACTTGGGCTACAACAACAGGAAATGACAGATGAGTATATAGAACTTAAATCTATATAGACTAAATATCTTTAAATGAAGATTATTAAGGACAATTGATGGTCTAGTCTGACCGTCTGGGAGAGAAGACTAAAATACCAGATGTACAGCTGAAGCAATTCTATAGAAACGGAAAAGGAAGTAGGTGTATAGGTAGTAACAATCAAGATTTATGAGAGGTGCAACTATGCAAGATTGGAGTAGGTAGATAATAATAATATATAGTATAGGTAGTCAAAACAGACTCGTGAACAACATAAAAAGGAAAATACTGCAACAGCCAACAGTGGTATCAAAACTCAAAAGACATTGGAAATTGGAATTAAAACCAGATTAGCACGGAGACCTAAACTATATATTGTGTATAATAGTGTAAATAATTGGTTATTAGTAAATGGTAACAAAGGGTCTATAGATGGTCCATAATGTTAAGAATTATCATTATTGCACGAATTTTCACTGTACATAAACTAAAAATATAATGAATTAATAATGACTTAATAATCCTTTAAGCATAGACCTTATACTTAGTATACTTAAACATGATGTATTGATAAATTTTAACAATTTTAGTGAACTGTTATAAATTAATCAATTTCTTATGAAACCCGGTATTAGTAATTAAACTTTTCAATAGAATATAGTATTGATGATCGATTCCGACCAGCTGTACAGCTTTGAGTGGACTGTAATAATTTGTTTGGCTGTGTTAACAAGGTTCCCGGCGTTAGTAGATTTTGGTCATTGACCATTGTAGAACTGCGAGTGTTCTGTTGTTTGGTCTAGAGCATAGGCGCAACTAGGGGGGTGCTTGGGGGTGCTTCAGCACCCCCAAACTTTAATTTAGCACCCCCAGTTCCAAAACAGCGAAAATTGAAAAATCATATGAAAAAAATAGTTTTTTTTAGCTTAACTTAATGTTTTTTTTTTTATTTCTTCGTTTTTAGCAGAAACACAAATTATTGTTTGTAATGATTATATTGTACCTATATCAAATATTAGAATTTAGAATTCTTCAAATTTTTTTGTAAATTTTCTGTTAGAAATTTATAAAAGTTTTTCCTTTCATAGCCAACATTATAAATGTTGATAGAAGACTCCTCACAATTGGTACTATCTTAAATAAAAAAAAAAAAGTTTACTGGAAAGTAACATACTTTTTTTATGAGCGTTTGAATCTAAAATGTGTACAACATTGAACTTTCAATTTTTATCAGTAAATTAACGAAATTTCATCTACCAATTTTTGATATTATATTGTCCTAGTATAGATACTTGACATTTTTATCAAATGTTAAAATTAAAATTTTCCTTACATGGCAAAATGTTTAAACAATTTTGACTCTTTTTGAGGTATTTATAACTGAGAAATTTTTCAAATATTTTTAATTATTTTTCATTGGCAATTCATAAAATATTTTCTTTTCACAGTTAAGGCCCAAGATTAAAAATGTTAATAAAAGATTTCACATAAGTTTGTCTACCTATAAAAAACCGTATACTTAAACTTGAATTTTTTATGAGTGTTCGAACTTATAATTGTCACGATATTCGATATTCAGCGGTAAATCGAATTCTCATTAATCGATTTTTTTTTGATTTTATTGTATTTCCAAAATGAATAACCGTAGACTCTTGAAATGTTCACCAAATATTTATATTAGCATTTTCCATACATCAAAAATTCTTTAAACACTTTTGAATTTTTATGAACTATTTATGAGAAAATTTTTCAAATTGAATTCAAATATAACACATCCACTACAACGACATTCTCAACAACTATTGTACAGAAAAGCGGTACCCACTTGACCACATTTTTTTTTATCCATTTATACATCCAGGTTAATATTTTTATCACCTAAATAATATAATATACCTCATGTATTCATCAGGTATATTACTGTTGATTTACTTAAATATTAGTGTCCTTATGTGTTCATGGTGCATTTAGGAATGGTTATAGTAATTATAAAATCAAAGTATGAAGTATGTTATTTTGGGGTGTGGGGGCGTAGCCCCCTCGGGTTTGTGTTCTCTACATAATTTTAGCACCCCTAGTGTTTGGCCTCTAGTTGCGCCTATGGTCTAGAGCAGTGTTTCTTAAACTGTGATCCACGAATAACTCGTATTATAGGGGTTCTATTACTCAAAACTTCTACCCTAATTTTTTGATTAGTTACCTATTATTATTTATTACCTATTAATTTTCATAGAGGGTTCCGCATAAAAAAAATATTATTGTTTGGTGTTCTTTGATCTCAAAAAGTTTAAAGAAACACGCTGGTCGAGAGTAGTGGTTTTCAACCAGTGTGTCGCCAAAAAAAGTTGCTTATTTATATTGTATACGTATTCAAAGTATAAAATATATAGGTAGGTATACGACATTATAATACAGTGTTATGAGTTATGACGTGCAGATGGTAAATAGAAAATACCTATCACAGGTATTAGGTAAGAAAAACAATTGTGGAGATAGGCTCATTCTAAATTTATATATAGGTTTATAATTGTTACTTTTTAAAAAAATCTATTAACTGTTTTAAGTGTGTGGTAATTTGTATATGGCTCTAAATTAGCGTGTCATCGTAAAAAAAAGGTGTAGAAGCATTACTGATCTAGAGGTGGACGTGGACCTATATAGACATAGATACAGATTTATTGCTTGCATAACGTTCCTGAGCAAGCATTCGACCAAGGTGAGTTCTCCTGGAGACCTTAGATCTTAGATGTATAATCTATCATCTTCTGTGATAGACGATAGTTGACATCGAAATCATCGAATCATCAATATTAACGCACGGAAATCTGAACGTCGAGAGCATGTGCACCGTTGTGATGATTCTAATGAATGCCATATCAATATATCATACAATATTGATCACCCCTCGAGTCTCAACTATAGTCCATGATTTAAGATAGTAGGTAGGTACTAGGTATCTTAAATCGTGCTATAGTCGCAGGGGCGGACTGGCAGATCGGGAGATCGGGAAATTTCCCGATGGGCCTGTCGAATAATGGGATTATAGGCCGTCTCGGGCGGGGCAGTTTGATTGTACAAATAACTAACTTATATTATGATTTTTAAATTTTAATAATATAGTATTCAGTGTTTGGTGTATTTAAAATCTATAAAATATAACATAAATAATACGATAATAATCATACCAAAAATTATATTTTGTTGTTCTAAGACACAGTTATAAAAATAATTTTAGTTTATATAAATAGAAATAATAGCCAATAACGCATCCGGCAACCATTTAGGTTTGTATCAGTGGCGGTATCACTATTTGTTTGTATACGATATAATTCAATATAATATTATTTAAAAATAATATATACTGTTTTCGTATTTCGTTCACGAGTCCGTCGTCTGTAATATTGTAATAACTAATAAGAGTTAATTTATATTTTGCATTGACTACTGGAAAGAAGCACGTACCTTTTGAATATTTACGATCCCGATATCGCCTTTTAAAAGGTAAGATAAGTATAGAAGATAATACTATTTTAGACAATTTTGTAAAATTTGGTTTGCGCGGCAAATGGCAATACAATGTGAGTCGTGAACTATTTTACTAAATTATAATTAATAATATATTAATATGTATGCAACAACAACATAGGTATTTAAATAATAAAATAAATATGAATTAATTTATTGAATTTTTAATTGTTTTTTATACTATAAAAATGAATGAAATTGTCTTCTCGGAACAGCATGACACGGAATAATCTAGAAGCTTTTGTCTTAATGGCTACAGAAAAAAATATTTTAATTTACATACAGCACCAAACGGTTATAGACCGTTTAGCCTAAAAAAGCAAAACATTTCATAAATTATTAATTCCTTAAGCCAATAAATTAAATATATTACCTAAAACGCATGATATATCTGCTGTTATTATTTATATTTTGAATATGCAATGGAAAAAATGTGTCGTATTTTAAACATAAATGTTATAATTAGGTTAGACAATAGTTTTTGGGCCACTTTAAAAAAAATTCCCGGGCCGCTCTAAAGAAGCCAGTCCGCCCCTGTATAGTCGGTCGATATAAAACAGTTTGGTGACGTTCCGGTCATTATGTTATCGTATACTATTCATTGTTCATCAATAAATTATCATTATGGTTATGAAATATAAATACTTACCTATGAGTTATGATGTTGTCCAGTCGTTGGGCCCAGCGTACTGCCTCGTCTATTTCACAAAATAGCGCATCATCTGGTTCATGATCCATCCACGCGTCGTGTGGTAGGTCCAACTATAATCGGTGATCTGTGATCTCGTATAGATGGTATAATTACAAATTATTAGTTAAGACACGCAGTTTTCGTGCAAACTAGTGTCTTGGAAACGGTGATTGAAATCCTCCATTATATGGACCTTATGTACAATATTGAAATCAAATCATTTTTTAGAAGATAAAAATGTATAGTATTTACTATTTACGGATTTTCATTATTGAACTACAAAAAAATATCAAAAACCGATTGGTGAATATCCAGTCATAGGTATACATTTTTAAAAGTTAATGTTACTTTCAATTAATATTATATTTTGTTAAAGGAAGAAATACTTATAAGAAATCATCTATTACATTAAAATGTTGGCTATGAAAACAAAAATGTTTATGCATTTCTAACTGATTAATAATTTGCAAATTCCGCGATTTTGAAGAATTTTGTTAAAATTCTAACCGCACAATCATCAAAAACTAGTATAGATTTACTCTTAACTTTTTTTTCAATTAAACTATTAAAAACTTATATGTAATTTTCTAGTTTATTGATAGAGTGAAAAATTATTCATCAACAATAATTGAAAAAAAAAACTAAAAAATATCGACAAATTCTCATGGTTATAAATAACTCAAAAAGAATCAAAATATATAGAACATTTTATCATTTATGGAAAATATGGTCGAATAAATATTTGGTGGAAAGTTTATAAGTATAAAGTATTTAATATATTAAGTATCCAAGGTAATTAGTTTTTGAGTTACCTACACCAAAAAAAACAAAATCGATTTTGGCAAAAAATAGTTTTGCATAAAATGTTCGTTTCTTTTTTTATTTTTGAACAGAAAACGAATGGAAATTTCTTATTAAACTTACTCGAGTTACTCCCCCCCCCCCCATGAAATATTCCTGACATATCATTGAATTCAAAGTTAACACATCCATCAGTTACAAACTTTTCAATCGAAACTAGATGTACAGCCGAGCGGTACCCACTTGCCTACCTTTTTTTTTTTTGTTTTGTTTTTTTCCGGTTATTATTTTTGATAAGTAATAGGAATTTTTTTTTGTCTCCTTAATGTACCAATTAGATTCAATTAGGTTCAGTTTTCCACCACAAACCACTAACAATGTTCAAAAATCATTTAACTGCTAGGGGTATGGACATAGAAACATCATTGATAATTTAAAACTGCCACATTCATTGTTCAGAATCTAAAAAATAAAACTTTTTAAGAACATCAACATTGTCTGTCATATCAACAGATGAAACATGAAACATAATTATATTAAGTGGACGCTACACTCGCATGTGTTTTCTCCATCTTACAAACGGAAAACATAAAAAAATGTAAGTTCTGAATAATTAATTTAACTTTGTTTGCTCATTTTATAATTTACAAGCAATTTAACATTTTTCAATGCTCATAAATCGCATAACTAATATTTGTACTTGAATTTGATAATAATATGACCATCGCTATGATATTAAACATAACAAAGTTAAATGGACTATTCAGAATGTAAAATTTGTAATGTTATGCGTTAGTAAGATGGAGACAACGCATGTTGAGTCCTCTTAATGATACTTACTTTATTAAAAAGGATTATTTAGAGCATATAAAGAAGATGGATCTATCATCAATGTAATCGTAAAAAAATAAAATAAAAACAGTTATATTACATATTTAATGTGTATTTAATAGGCATAAAAAAGGTATCTAACACAAAATTAACATAGTGTATACATAAATGCTCTCATAGCAAAAAAAAATAAAATAACTTAACAATCATAAAAACCATAAAAATAAAAATTTGTTTTTACCAATAATTGAATAATTTTATACAATGATGGAACTATGGATTAATTTGTAATAGTTACAATGTTACATAATATTACAGTGTTGTAACACATTTATGTTGGTTATTAAAAACGTTTAGTAGTGTTTAATTTGGTGTACCTACTTATACAATATTAAATAAATAAAATAACATATTGTACAATGTGAAGCTGAAGTATTAACAAGCATTTAATTAAACCAAAAACTTTAAAAATATGTATGCATTGTTGTAATAATTAAAGACAATAGATTATTAAAACACAAATTTAATGATCATAAAATACCAAAAAATATGTTGTTAAAAATTGAATAGTAATTTTTAAAAATTATTATTATATGAATCTTTATTTAAGTTAATTTTATTTACATTTTAAAATTAGAATTTTTCATTCTTATAATTTTAGGTATTTTCCTATGAATATTAATAAAAAAAAAAATATTAAATTATTAACAATAGATACTCTAAATAAAATACAAGTATATGATATTTACACATTTTTAAAAACAGAAATGTTTCCTAACTATGAATTAAAGCAATTTTTTTAAATAATTACTCTTACTATGGAGTATTATATATATGATACTTATTTGTTAACATTTCAAGTGGTAGTTAAAAAAATAAAATATTGGCCGCAAATTAAAAAAAGCTACAAAATAGTTATGTTCACTACAATTCCTATAGGATCACTATTACTAAGAATATATTATATAAATATTTTTTTATAAAAATTACATTAATTACATACATAACTCATTATAAAATTATGTTAAAATTATTATCTATCATTATTTTGTCCATTTTCTAAATGCGTTTGAACATGTACTGTAAGTTCATCATCAGAGTCAAAAGACATTTCACAAATATGACATAAGAATATGACAATTTCTGGTTTATTCATCATATCATATACACACTCACTACATTTTGCTGCATATCTCAAATGCATTTTCATATGCTGGACATATTTATACCATGTATCCGATTCTAACAAACATTCTTTGCAAATGTATGGCGGAGGTTCACTGTGATTTTCAGCTCTATGTTTGTTTAATGTAGATTCATTATTTATCATAAAACAGCTAGAGCATGGTGGTTTAGACGGCACAATATTACCTTCATTAGATTTTGGTAACCTAAAAATTAAAAAACTTAAATTATTCAATACATTTTTTGAAAAGCCAATTGGTAAAGAAAATATATTTGAATAAAGGTCAACTAGAGAGTCACATTGTAAGTTAGAGTTAGAAATGCAAAAAGATAAAGCTTGTCTTTCTATTGTATGCATAGCAACGCAAGGGCATTGTTACGTTGAAAAGGCAGTTTTGATTATTATTTAGAGCAGGGGTTGTTAAACTGTGGCACATTTCATGTTATCGAATGGCACACTAGTGTAAAATAAAATTACATAATATAATTTTTAAATATTTTTGAAATTAATACGATATAACACAACAATTCAAATTGTTGTATCAAAATAACATTAATAATTTTATGCAATATAACATATTATTTGATTAGAATCTATAATAAAGTCAATTGTGTTATAATAATCGCTGTGTTAATTTTTATAGCACACTTTCAATTTTTTTTTTTCTATTTGGAATAATATAGAAAAAGGTTGGCTATCCCTGATTTAGAGCATTTTTTGATAGTTTTTAGGGCTTTAAATCTGAATCCTACTAATAAATTGTTCATATTTAAATGTATAATAAATTGCCTAAATGATTAAAATTAATAACAAATTAAATCAAATATGTAATATATGAATTCTTTAGATTTTGGGATATTTTAATAAAATATATTTTATTAGCTGTGATGTTAAGATTAATTTTATTCCAACTCGACTCCAGGAAATAATTTTAAATACTAATTAAACAAATGGTTACCTCGCAAAACATTTTCTACAAGACATGCATTCGATAAGTCTTAGTTGACTTTGAAATTGCATTGGAAGTATATCTTCTTCTATAAGACCAGCCTTTACAAGAGCATTTTTCCAAAATACTGGACCAATTAATTTAGCTTCATTAAATTGACCAGTAGTATTTTTTTCTAGTATCAAAGTTTCTAGAAACTTTTGGTATTCTTCAGTGTTATAATCTGTTTGTTGTTGTTTTCTTTTTCTAAGCATATTTTGTATATCTTGTCTTGAACTTTCAATTGCTTCCTGCACAGCATCTCTTTCACTCTTTTCTTCTTCAGCCTAAAATAAATTATAAGTTAAATTTAAGTTGTAAACTATTAATTTTTAATTAATTTTTTTTTTTTATATTACATCTAAATTAACATTTTCCAATTCTCGTTGTTTTTTTTCCCATGCTTTTTTAGCAAACAAAGGACCAAATGGTTCACTATCTTTTCTAAACTTTCGTGAATTAAGTTTTTTCTTTTTATAGTATGAAACTTTGGGATTAAAATCTTCATCACTGTCAGATGAACTAGATTGATAAGGTCGAGGATTACGGATAGACATTTTATTATGTACATCCATATAATGTATATAATAATTTTTTTCGCCAACAATAGTTTTTTGACACAGAGAACAAATTAATGTTCTTACATTGTTATGACTTTTTAAATGTGTTCGAAAATTTGCTATATGACGAAATTTACGATCACATACCCGGCAATGATGTGGTTTTTCTCCTGTATGGGTTAACATGTGTTCATTGTATGACAGTTGACTTTTACAAATTTTTAGACATTCATTGCATCTGAAGTATTTCGATGGCTTAATTGAAGATTGAGGTAAAGGTTCGCTTATACTGTTAATATTACTATGATGAAAAGTATCATCATCAATGTGAGTCCTCAAATGTGCATCTAGGTCAAACTGTGTATTGTATGACACATTGCACATAAAACACGAATAACATTCATCATAAATGTCTTCTGTTTCGCTTTCTGATTGATGATTTTGAATTGGATTTATTTTATCTTCCATCTGCAAAAGAAATAATTATAAGTAATTGCTTATACAAAATATACTTAAATATACATTTAATTTATTTAAAAAACCAAGACAATACCAACAATTTGGTTTTGTATCTTATCCGGCTTTATTAAATGTGAAAGTTCAAATGGTCATTTAGTAAATACAAAAAAGGAAAATTTAAAGAACACCGGATATTTCAGATTCTGATTTATTAGTATAATAGTTTCACAAAATGTCCATGTTCATACAGATTACAGAGTGTATCCATAGTAAATTCTATACTGCCACCACCGAGAAAGCGCTACTCATTGGCGCATCCAAATTTCTCAGACTCTACCATATAGTTGTAGCAACAAACGGGCAGATTTAGTGGTGAGAATGCTCGAGATCAGACGAGTTTTGGTCGCCACCCGGTAGTTGTCTCTCGGTGGCGGCAGTATAGATGTTTGTTTTTGTACATTCATATTTAGCTACCCACATAGAATACATACTACTCTAACCACTGAGAGTAAAATCATACTGATCTTGGTCATTATGGGTAAACCAAATTTGATTAGGTATCAATCTGTAGTATATTTTCACTTTGAAGAAAATGAATTAATAAGTAACTATTAATTATATATATACCTAGGGGGAATAAGGTGATTTTTACACTTTATTTATTTCTATAAACAAAGCTTTACGCAAAATTGGTTAAAAAATAAAAATATTTGAACTCAGAAAAAAACATATTTATCATAAAATGTATGCATTCATATATTTTGAATGAATAGTAAAATACCCTACATCAGTTATGTACCACAATTATTTACAACATTAAAATATATATTATTTTGATATAGGTACAAGGTACCTTGTTGAGGAACACATTTTAAAGAATAATACTAAACAAATTCTCAAAGAATAGGTACAATTTTAAAAAACTACAATGTTACTGTAACTATTTTTTTACATGCATATAAATTATATATTAATTATAAATTGTATAAATTATGCTAGGTAGTACACAAAATATTATACCGTATCCTCGTTTTTCATATTTTGAATTATGCCTTCGTCATAACTACAAGAATTTGGAATATCGACATCTGGAAAGTCCATAGGCTCGACCTTAATATCATTTAATTCTGTTTTGATAGCCATATTAAAATCCATTGTGTAAACTAAAAAACCATTATTTATATATAATTAAAAAACTAATTTAGTCATTTACATAGCGTAAATATATTATATTATAATATATATAAGATGAAACCACGTAAGTGATAATTATCATGCTTGGCAGTATTTTCAATTATACAGATTACAGTGTCTATAAATTATCATCAAAGCTTACCAGTTTATATATGATCTGATTCGGATTTTTACAATGTTGATGGATACTAAAGGAATTTGTTGCAATGACACAAATGAAATTATTTAACGACGAAAGTTTAAATACTCAAATAATATTCACTAACGCCGGGGATTCGTGTTTACTTGAATTTTTGATGTAGGACGTAGATTACGGATAAATGCTTTGGTGTATGGCTTTACAACATCTTTGGTTGACCAAGGAGAATATAAACAATTTAAGCCATCTAGCTAGGCCATAGATTGGGACGGGTTGC